>JZKD02S2256150.1:275567-301908 GCA_000966675.3 Picea glauca | reverse complement strand
GAATGCCAGCACCTGAATAACCATTCGAAAGCCAACTCATCCTTCTAGAAGATTCCCTTCTAGAAGGTTCAAGATATTTATCTTTTTCCCCTTTAAGAGCATGTTCGCACCCTAACCATGAGTACAGTGCGAGAAGTTCACATCCCAGCTTAAGGTGGCCTGCGGGAATCAAGCATTCTCGTAGGAGAATATATAAGTAGCGTGCGAACATGTTTCAAAATGTGAGTTCTGGAAGAAGACAACTGTAACTTTTCTCAGGAAAGTATTCTTGGTAAAGAGCTTGATTTTCCATCATCATGACATCATCATGACCTCATCACAATGACCAGATTTGTGGATAACAACATGAGCTGAATCCCACAACATTACCTTCTCATTGACTTTAAATTTGACATCTTTGACACTCTTGTTGAAATATTTTTTAATAGTCTGTTGTCTTCTCTTTATATTACCCAAGGCAAATGTCCTTTTCTCCTCTAAATCCATGAGTGCATTCATTCTTTGAGAAACATCAGAAGAATTTAATTGTTCAACCTGTAGCATTAAACTTAAGGAGGAAAGTTCCATCTCAGTAGGCAGAATGGATTCTTGACCATAAACAAGCTGGAAAGGAGTGCAACTAGTGCTCACCTTGGTGGTAGTTCGATATTCCCAAAGGGCATATGTGAGGAGAGTGTTCCATTGACAAGGCTTATATTCGATGAGCCTTTTGATAATTCTCACTAGATTCTTATTGGTATACTTGACTTGCCCATTTACTTGGGGGTAATATGTTGATGAGGTAAAATGTTTAATCCCCAACTTAGCTAAAACTTGGGTCAGCTTAGCAGAAATAAAAGTGGGACCATTGTCTATAATAATTTCCAAAGGAACACCAAATCTAGAAAAAACATTATTTTCAAGAAAAGAAATCACCTTCTCATCTGTCAAATGTTCAAGCGGGACAACTTCAACCCATTTTGTAAAATATTCTGTGGCTTTCAAGATAAAGACTTGTCCTGTTGAAGATGGAGGATTAATAGGACCAATAAAGTCCAAACCCCATCTTGAAAAAGGAAATTCTGGGAGGACAGGTTGTAACAACATGGCTGAAAGGAGTTCTTTCCCAACAATTTTTTTGCACTAGTCATAAGATCTGGAAAAAACATAAGAAATACAAAAGATTGAAGGTCAATAGTATCCTTTTTTGATAATCTTAAAAGCAATGGTTTTAGCAGAAAAATGACCTCCTACATGAATAACCTAATTTGAAGAACCATGAATTTCTTGCAATAGTTTATGTGCTTCCTCATTGTTTACATAGTGAAGCAACATACCATCAACAAATCTTCTAAACAAGACATATCCTATAATGACGTATCTAGCAGATTCGAGACAAATCCTTCTTCTTTGATGACTGTCTAAGTTATCTAGACATCTTTGATTTTGCAAATAGTAAACCAAATTTTTATACCAAGGATATTCAGACACAGGAAGGATTTGATTATCAATGTAGAACAATGTTGATAGAGAACTATCATGTTCATCAATTTCTTCACTAGTTTCAGCATGTTGAGCTAAGTGAAGGGCTAAGGCATGTCCCTTGATGGTGTTAGAAGTCACGATAGTTAAATATTTCTCCTGGATTTTGGAAAGCCAATGTGCAAGCTTCCCTGAAAGATAATTTTGTGAGAGCAAAAACTTGACAACGGGTGAGGGGACTTTTACCAATGTGGGCTTACCTAAGATGAAGTGGTGAAATTTTTCAACAACTTTAACAAGAGAGAAAGCATGTTTTTCAATAAAAGAATATTTAAACTCATCATCAGACAATTTTTGACTCATGTAAGGCACTAGTTTTTCGTTACCTTGGTCATCACCTTGCATAATGATAACAAAAATTGCTTCCTCTGTGGCATTAGTATATATCATAAATTATTTCTCAAAATATAGCTTCACCAAAATCGGTGCAGAACTGATTGCTTTCTTGACCCATACAAAATCATTTTTGACATCATCTGTCCAAGAAAAGGAACGATCTTGCTTAAGCAGATTATGAATTGGCTTGACCATTATAAAAAAACCAGGAACAAACCTACAGACGAAGTTAATAAAACCCATAAAATCTTGAACCTACTTCTTGGAAGTGGGAGTAGACAGATTTAGGATTGTAGCAATCCTTTCGGGATCAATCCTTATTCCTAAATTAGAGACAATGTGTCCAAGGCACTTACCCTTGGTAATGCCAAAAATATACTTAGAAGGGATTAGAGAAATACCAAATTTTCTGCATCGTATGAGAACTATTTTAATATGACCAAAATGATTTGATTGGTTTTTAGAGTACACAATTAAGTCATCAAGATAGCTCTGAATAATCTTTCCGATCAAATCGTCAAAATCTATCTACATAGATCTTTGAAAAGTGGCACCTGCATTAGATAATCCAAAATGCATACGTTCATAATAAAAAGTGCTCCAATGAGTAATAAAAGTGGTTTTATATTCTTCTTCTCTTTTTACCTTGATTTGATTGTAACCAACAAAACCGTCAAGTAAGGACATCATCTGTGACCCTGCAATCTGCTGCAAAATCATTTCCATATTAGGGAGATGAAAGTGATATTTTATACTAGCTCGATTCAATGTGAAAAAATATACGCATAATCTGATTTGACCAGTTGTTTTCCAAACGGGAACCAAATTAGATACCCATTCAGAATACTTAACTAGTAAGATGATCCCAACCTTCAAGCGTTTTTCCAATTCCTTTTGAATAGTTTCTTCGAGTGCAGGGTTAATGGGTCTTTGTTTTTTCCTAACTGGTTTTATGCCCTCCTTTATAGGAATGGCATGATGTATAAGAGAAGTATCAAAACCACGAAGATCCTCATAATACCAAGGAAAAGCATATTGAAATTCACCAAGCAGTCTGGCGAACTTCAATTTTTCTTTATTAGAACATTGGTCACCTATTTTAACATTCTTTGGAGACTCCGGTGTTCCAATGTTCAAGGGAATGGTTTCACCCACCTTCCTTTTCGAATCCTCTTCTTTATTTTTCTCTTTGTTTCCTACATCACTCGATGAAAATGAACTTTCTAGAGGAGTCAAGCCTTTAGGAATCTTGTTATCTTCCATTAATATAATTTCCTTAGGCTTATAAGGTTCATTTTGAATGAAAGCACATATGCTCTCATCACTAGGGAAGACCTTCCATGAATCTATATTGTCAGGGATGTGGGGATGACACATATATTGAAAGGTACAATCAGGTCTTTGTGGAAGAAGTTGCTGAGTAGGAGAGGCTGCAAAACCAACTAATCGGCCAACCATTGAGTTCAATTCCCTTTTAACATGAGTGATGTTGAAATATAGTAAGTTTGAGATAAGTTCCCAAACAGTTTGGGTGTAGTGTTTCATTAACTTGTTGCTTGGAGAGTATATCTTACGTACAAGGTTTACAACAATTTCAGAATCCACAAAAACTATAAGGTGACCACAACCCAGATTATACGCATTTTCAATGCCTAACAGTAATGCTTCAAATTCAGTGACATTGTTTGTGCAAGCAAACTCTAACCTATAGGAAAAGTTATGAATTTTACCCATAGGAGAGCACAAGATAATGCCATATTTGTTTCCTTCAATGGAGAATGAACCATCAAAGTGCATATGCCACATCTTGTCATCTAAGTCGATTTGTTCCAAGGTAGTGTTGTCCTCCTTGGAAAAGATGGAATACACTCCTAGGTCCTCCTCGATATAATTCACATTAGGTTGTGGGACACTTTCTATGTAAGGTGAAATTCTCCCATCTCTTAGGACTATGATGTTTTTACCATTCTGAGGAACGGATAAGTGTTTCCTGTCGAGTGAGAAGTATCCACCCATCAAATCTTGCCAATCTCTTCCTAAGATGATCGAGTAGTTACTCATTGGCATATCAATTACTTGAATATTAAGGGTTGTCCTTATCTCAGGGTGCGTGCACAAAACCAAGGTCACATACTTGATTTTACCTATGGTCGTTTGTTGTATACTATTATAAGGGAGTATGCTTCTAGCATTTTCATTTGTACAAGACAAGCCTAGCACTTCCATAATAATATTTGACATTACACATGGGCCCGAACCGTCGTCAATGAGGAAACAATGGGAAATATTATCCATAATCTTTACAGAAATATAAAACATGGTTTTTTTTACATGGTTTCTAAAGTTATGTACACCTACTTTATTTATAGATGAATCCTCTTCATCTACCTCTTCAGAGAGGTTGGCTAAAACAAAAGCTTTTCCTTCCATGAAATTTTTAGATGATTTTGTTATTCATGGATGAAAACCATGTCCAGAAAGGTCGCATCTGCTTTGATGTTGGCCAACTGATTTAGAATGTTTTATTTAGAAGAGGGTAAAGGGGAGGTATTTCATTGACTGTCAGGAGCCTTAGGACCCTAAACAATAGCAGCTGGTGAGGATGAGATTGGAATAGAATAAGTGTGGGGAGGTTCATATTTTCTTTTGGGAGAAGAGGATTTATTCCTAGTATTTATGATCATGATATCTTCTGGCTCTACAAAGTCTAGGACATTAATGATAGTTTTAGGTCTCTTACCAAAGATTTTATCTCTAGAATTATTCTTTAACTGACATGTACTTTCCTCATGGTGTTCCTCGCAAAAGTTACACCAACTACGAGGCATGATAGCTTTAGGCTGAAAATTATTTTCGTTTGGATTTCTAAAGAGGGGTGCAGAAGAATATGAAGCTCCATGGGTAAGAGAGGAGACATATCCTTTTCTCTCATGTGCTATCATTTAATTATTCATGTTTTGTACAATATGTAAGAGGGTGGACATGTCTCTTTGTTTAACTGAGTCTCCCTTAGGAAGACCTATTCTTTCAAGCTGTTCTTCATAATCTAAACAAGTGTGTAGAGTGGAACCAAGGTTATCAATGGATTTTTCCTCAATCCTATGACGAAAGGGGGAAGGTAATTCATTATAATAATGCATGAAAGAGGCTTGGTTTTGAGGGAGAATGAGTTCATGGATTTGGTTGTATAATTTGGTGAAACATAGGTTGAAGGATTTGATAGTCTCACCATCCTTATAAGCGATGTTATTGTACTCTCGTAACTTCTCGGCTAGGCTTTTGGATCACCCATAGGTAGATTTGAACCAATAGACTAACTCCTCCCAAGTAGATAAAATCTTAGGAGGGAGATTGAAGAAATCAGTTGTAGCCTTCCCTTCAAGGGAATTCATGAATAAGCACATACATGTATCGTTGTCATTGGATCCTATGTTGTTACAAGCATTATAAAATGCCACCAAGTGTTCATTCGTAGTCACAGTGTTATTCCCTGAAAACCTAGGAAGATGCTCCTTGAATTTAGGAAGTAGACGAGTAGCAAGTGCTAGGTTAAGAGGGGAGGAAACATGCCACGGGGTATTTGTAGCATCTTCTTCAAACTGAAAACCCATACTTTTTAATGACTCTGGTGGGGTTTGTGGTAGATTGAATAGGGACTTGGTGACTGCTAGCACATAAATTTGCAGTAGCAAATTTGGTCATTTCATAGCATCGGTGAATCAAGAGATTTCATAGTGCATATTGAGTGCATCTTCCCTCAGTACCATTAATTCATTTATGAAGCTGATGTCAGTCGATATCATTTTTTTCAACATCCATGTTTTAAAAATAAATAATTGAGATTTGGTCATTAAAGTTGTCTAACTATTTTATCAATGATTTGAATTCTACTCCTAGTTCAGACAGGCGCTGCAGAATCTATTGGAGATTGGCTGATAGAGGGAAATTGGAGATGATGATGATGCGTTTTTTATGGTGATTAGTTTTTTAAAACTTGAAGTGTTAAGGAAATATTCTAATTGCACCTACTGGAGGCATCTACAATCTCATAATCCATCAACTAAGAATTTTTTTGTTTTTGAAGAGTTGTTGCATCACATAGAAAAACAGAGAGATTTCATAGCGCCTGGCGCTACGAATTCATCTAAAAATAATCTTTTGTAGTTGTGCTACCAAAGTCTCTACAAAATCATTTATCTAGACACATAAAAGGTGCTACAGAATCACCTAGCCAGACACAGAAAAGGCACTACAAAATTTGCATAATAGTTTTATAGGAGTGCGCTACGAAATTTCTTGTAGGAGTTACTGTTACAAAGTTTATCATAAAACCAAAACAACGAAGTGGGTTACTCTGAATTTGGTTTTGGAGGAGGACGATATCCCTGTTGAATTGCTGACCAAATTTCAGCCTGACCCAGTTTGGAATTTGAGATAAACATTTAAAACACTAGTGCACTACGAAATGTGCTGCAAATTCTCTGTTTTGCATGGCTGATTAGATATTTCCCTTGTTGGGAGGTTGCCAAATGTCAAGGAGGGTTTGAATGGATTCTCATGGATCAGTTATATTTCAAGGGACACCTTCACATAAATTTGATCTCCATTAAATACCTCATGCAGTGAGGTGGAAACAATTTATTAATGACTTCCAACAATTTCCTGAAAATTAGTAGTTTGTTGGATTTTTGTCTCTTTGATTGTTGCCATCTATCTCCAAGGCTTAGAATCCAATTAAATATATAGGATTCGACCTCCTAAGGATATTTTGATGCTAATTTATATTTAACAGGGGAGTGATCTCTTGGATAAGGGTTGGATTCATGATCCAATAGAGGAGAGAGCTAGAGGAGCAGTTTAGTTGCTCAATTGTAAGCTTGAGGGCCTGTTGTAATTAACATTTCTGCCATTAGAGATTCATGAGATTTTCTTATCAGACTTTGTATTCTTTGTTATCATTTTATATTGTTATCTTGATTGAATGGAATTGCAGGCATTGAATATCAATGGTTGTTCATGAGGCAAGAGATTCATGAGCTGCAAATGATTTGTAGTAATTTCCTCCTTTCATGATCTCTATTTTAGTTATCTTTTAAGTCATTTTTGCAGAGAGGATCTTTGTTTGATGATATTCTTATTTTTGTTATATTTATTATACCACCATCCATTAATTATATCCCTTTTGGTCTGGTATGATCTTGAGTGCCTTTGATATGCAGGATGTGTTGACTCCATGCCCAATGGAATGATTTTGCTGACTGTTTGTTGCCCTTTACTTTTCTTGCTCTTCCTTGTTGATCCACCTTTTTAAAATTGATTTAATTTTTCAGGCTTGAATGGTTGATGTAAAAGACCTTTTTAGTGATGTTGATGAAATAGAGCATACTATGGTTTTTATGTATCAGATATGATGAAATCTTGTTTAATGGAAGTTAGCTTTCTTTTTTCCATCTTAATCTCTCTCACTCTGAAATTTTATTTCCATTGAAGGATTCAAATGATTTTTTGTAGTTGTATGACAATGGATGTTTGATTGTTATACTGTTATAGCTTTCTCAGAGTTTTGTTTGCTTGGATTTAAGAAGTTATTGTATTTGAAGGATTTATCTTCTTTGTCTACCAGAATAGCCTGATGCTAGTGGTAGATTCACTTCATTTTCTTACTAAGTCTTCCTCCTATCCACACTAATCCTAAAAACCATGACCTAAGTTAAAAAAGTCCTCTTTTGCTGATGCACTTCATCCATAATTTCCTATGTTTTGACATTGATGAACTGAGTTTTATCCATTTGAAACCACGTTTAAGGATTATCTAATAAATGTTTTAATGGGTACTGGGCTTATCCTCTAGCATTCTGAGGGTGATTCTCAGTGATAATTTTTTTTGGCGTCATTTCCAGGGACAAATTTGAGAATATTTAAAATCTCCCTGGGAAGAACAACATTGCACAACTCCATCTTTAGATGGTGACTGAAGTTGGACACCTTCAAGACTACACATTCACCATGGTGACTCCATTTTTTAGAATCTGTTGGTGAATCCATTGGAATGAGACAAATTAAATGGCTACGGAGGCTATCCTAGCCAGGAGGTTTTCCCCATTCAATTTCTCACCCATAATTGGTTATCCACATCCTGTGCCTCAAATTGATGAATGGCAAGATCTTCTGCCTAGATTTTATGAAGGTGAGAATGACAACCTTGTTGAGCATGTTCAATAATTTCATGCTTTGATGCAACAACTTGACATCCAACATGAATACATACGTATGAAGTTGTTTATGTACTCTCTTTAAGGAGATGTTCATATTTGGTATCAGTCTCTTGAAACTTCTAGCATTTCTTCACTCAAAGAGTTTCATGTTGCTTTCAATATTCATTGTCAAAAGTTTTATTCCTTTGAGTAAATTTGTCATAGCTGCTGTGAGGAGTATAAATACCGTGTTAAGGATATAATTTATTCTCATGAGGGATGTGAGGATGAAGAAGATGCCTTCGATGATGAATCATCTCTTTCTCTTCCCTGTTCATCTACATCAGATGAAAAATTCGTTTGTTGCTCTTATGAAGAAAATGTAAAGGATATTTCTGTTCTTGAAACATATGCCTTTAGAAGCCCGACTTATGATGAAGAATTTGTTTCAAATACTGACCAAGAACAACCTATTTTTGATGAGTATTCAAATGAAGAAGAGCATATTCCCATATCACACTTTGTTGACTTAAGGAGCAACCAGCTAGTGTATGACAACTATGAATCATATTTTGATGAGGATATGAAGGCATTTCAAGACCATACTATAGATCCTTTTTCTTCATTCAATAAGGAACAAAATTGTGAGGAAATCAACAATCCTGGATCTACAGACAACATAAAACAACCTATGGCTAGTAGTGAAATCAGTCCGCAACCATGTTCAGATTTGCAGATAGATGAAAGTGGTAGCCTCCATGGGAAAGAGAATTTGTTGATAATACTTGATCTTCAATTGGAACAACATCAAGTTGAGGTAACCTTTTATTTTCATAATTTCACTTCTTTTGCTTTTCATGATTCAGTTTCTATCTATATGGAGGAATTCATGGATTCAAGGTTTCATTCTTAGTTTCATGATAAATCTGAAATCAAACTTACAATCAAGTGTTGATTTTGGTTCTAGTCTTCATTTTGCTGAAACATATACAAAGAGTTTGAATTGTTAATCAATTTCTTGTATGGCTTCATTGGAATCATTATTTTACCTGATCTAGAGGAAGAAGTTGGATAGAGTAGGAGTAGGAAGAATAAATCTCGGTTCTCGAGCTGCTTGTTTGCAGTGATTTTGTTTGCAGTATGTGATATTTTCAGTTTCAAATAAAGAGAGAAGGCACTCTCAGGCATACAAGTTTCCTATAAAATGATGAATATGGATAAGGCCAATGGTCTACAAGTTCTTGGAAGCTCACAGGAAGCGTTCCATCCCTAATGGAGCCAAATGATAGAACAAAAATTTGTAGTAGAAAATTTGGTCATTTCACAACACCGGTGAATCAGGAGATTTCATAGCGCATCTTCCCTCATTACCATTATTGCATTTATGAAGCTGGTGTCAGTCGATCTCATTTTTTTCAGCATCCATGTTTTAAAAGGAAATAATTGAGATTTGTTCATTAAATATGTCTAATTGTTTTATCAATGATTTCAATTCTACTCCTAGTTCGGACAGGCGCTGCAGAATCTGCTCCAAATTGGCTGACAGAGGGAAATTGGAGATGATGATGATCCATTTTTTATGGTGATTAGTTTTTGAAAACTTGAAGTGTTAAGGAAATATTCTAATTTCACCTACTGGAGGCATATACAATCACATAATCTATCAACTAAGAATTTTTGTGTTTTTGAAGAGTTGTTGCATCACACAAAAAAACATAGAGATTTCGTAGTGTTTGGCGCTACAAAATCATCTATACAGAGTCTTTTATAGTTGTGCTACCAAATACGGTACATAATAACCTAGCTAGATACAAAAAATGCGCTACAGAATCACCTAGCCAGACACAGAAAAGGTACTATGGAATCTGCAGAGCATTTTTATAGGAGGGCACTATGGAATTTCCTGTAGCGGTTACTGTTACAAATTTTATCATAAAACCAAAATTACGAAGTGGGTTTCTCTGAAATTGTTTGTGGAGGAATATGATATCCTTGTTGACTTTTTGACCAAATTTCATCCTGAACCAATTTGTAATTTTAGAGAAACAAGTAAAACACAAGTGCATTGCGAAATGTGTTGCAAATTCTCTGTTTTGCATAGCTGATTGGTTATTCTCTTGGAAAAACAAGGCTTTTCATAAAGGAGGGTTCGAATGGATTCTCATGTATCAATTATATGTCAAGGGATACCTGCACCTAATTTTTATCTCCATTAAAGACCTCATGCAGTGATGTGGAAACAATTTATTAATGGCTTCCAACAATTTCTTGAAAATTAGCAATTTGTTGTGTTTTTGTCTCTTTGACTGTTGCCACCTATCTCCAAGGCTTAGAATCCAATGAAAGATATGGGATTCGACCTGCTAAGGATATTTGGATGGTATTTTATATTTAAGAGAGGAGGGAGCTCTTGGAGAAGGGTTGGATTCATGATCCAAGAGAGGAGAGAGCTACAAGAGCAGTTTAGTTGCTCAATTGTAAGCCTAAGGGCCTGTTGTAATTGCCATTTCTGCCATTAGAGATTCATGATAGTTTCTTATCAGAATTTGTGTTCTTTTTTATCATTTTATATTTTTATCTTGCTTGAATGGAATTGCAGGCATTGAAGATCAATGGTTGTTCATGAGGCAGGAGATTTATGAGCTGCAAATGATTTGTAGTAATTGCCTCTTTTCATGATCTTTGTTCTAGTTATCTTTTAAGTCATTTTTGCAAAGAGGATATTTGATTTATGATATTATTATTTTTGTTATATTTCTTATACCTCCATCCATTAATTATATCCCTTTTGGTTTGGTATGATCTTGAGTGCCTTTGATCTATAGGATGTGTTGACTCCATACCAAATAGAATGCTTTTGCTGATAGTTTGCTTCCCTCTACCTTTCTTTCTCTTCCTTGTTGATCCACCCTTTTAAAATTGATTTAATTTTTTCAGGCTTGAATGGTTGATGTAAAATACCTTTTTAGTGATTTTGATGAAACAAAGCCTACTCTGGTTTTGATGTATCAGATCTGATGAAATCTTGTTTAATGGAAGTTATCTTTCTTTTTTCCATCTTAATCTCTCTCACTCTGAAATTTTACTATCATTGAAGGATTCAAATGATGTTTTGTAGTTGTATGACAATGGATGTTTGATTTTTATACTATTATAGATTTCTTAGAGTTTTGTTTGCTTGGGTTTAATAAGTTCTTGTATCTAGAGAATTTATCTTCTTTGTATACTGGCATAGCCTAAAGCTAGTGGTAGATTCACTTCATTTTCTTACTAAATCTTCATCTTATCCAGACTAATCCTCAAAACCATGATCTAAGTTAAAACAAGAACTCTTTTGCTGATGCACTCATCCATAATTTCCTGTGTTTTGACATTGCTGAAATGAGTTTGATCCATTTGACGCTACATTTAAGACTTATCTCATAAACATTTTAATGGGTACTAGGCTTATCCTCTAGCAGTCTCAAGGTGATTCTTAGTGATAACAATGACTATATAAGCTACTAATCATTGACGAAGCTGAATATTTCAATGAAGAAGCACCTCTAGTGCCACCAGAGCCACCACTAGATGCCATCTTGTGAATGATAGGTAAGGGAGAAAAATATGAACTAGATGAATCAAACAAGGTTATCCTTAGAGAACTTTTTTAGGTTGAAAACACAATGTTCGTTCTTCCTATTTTAGCAATAGGATTAATTTTCGGTGATAAACCTCTTCTTCTCCTAGAAAAACGAGGGTCTAAGGACATGAAAAGAAGATCAAAATTGAAGGAAAAAGAAATCTATGGCTGATTCCTAACCTGTCTTTGCCTAGCTTCCCAATGTTCTTGGGAACTGATGTCTTGTTCAATTTTTTCCCATGATCGATTAAGCTCAACCCGTGTATTAACGATATCTAAGATGGTGTTAAACAAGTTTAAAGCAATGCTGGTATGATCTCAAAGACTGGGCTTAATATTGGGCTACCTTGCAATAGGTACAATCATTAAGAAATGAAACATTCAAAGAATCAATATCCAAAAAGTATATATATTCAATGACAATCAAACATAAAAATCAACTAGAGAGATATAGAAGATCTCCCCAGTATGGTCGCCAAATAAATGTTGAGGAAAATATATGAAATAATCTTACTCAAGCATTTTTAGATCTTGCTTGGCTAAGGAAATATAGACGGGAACATCACCCTATGTTTATAGCCTCAAAATTTGTTTCCTAATCCATAAGTATTAGTTACAAGGGCTTAGGCTAATTTTTTATAAATAAAAGATTATTGTAAAATTCAACCTTTCTATATAATTTTCTGAATATAACAGATGCAAAATTAAATGTGGAGACAAAAGAAAAAATACCAAGTCACAAATTAACACACATGAGACAGAATAAAAATTTCCTATTTCATTCCAAGAAACAAAAGAATCATTCTCTTTACAAAAATCCTTGAGGGAGTTTGGACCAAAGTCAAACTTAGATGTCCCTGATGAAAACCATACAAAACGAATTCTGACAGAAAGTAAAAAATTGAACTTTAAAAACTGGATCAACTTGCCACAAATTTTTTCCCACTCGACTCTGCATAATATCCTTTATCAGTCATGAAATTTAATTCATAAACAAACAAGTATACATAGACTATCAAAGATATATCAACACCTCTGAAAAACAAGTGTTTGAATGATGTAATTCAGCCTTGAATCTTGTTGTCTACAACAAGACCCTACTGTCATAAAAGAGAATGAGGCTTTTAATGAATTAAAGAATGAATGAAAACTGAACTATCTCAATAAAACTCAAAAGCATACCTTATTATGCTTTCTCCTTCTATTCTCCTCTTGTTCTTCCTTCTCTTTTTTCCTTTAAACAATCAAAATTAGTTGAAGTAGTTCAACTACTTCTTTTAGTTAAGTTAACTAAAACTTCAACTAACTTTTAGTTTAGGGGAAGAATTAATATAATAATAATAAGGTTCTTGAATAAATAATAACTAGTAGGTGGGACCCCTTGTGACTCCCTTTAGTTTCTTAACAAAAATAAACACAACTAGTCAATCAATCAAACACATCCCTCCTTGTGGCTCCCATCATCATTCTCATAATTTGAAAATTAATATCAATGATATTTTAAACCATGTCCAAAAAATATAATATCCAAAATATCCAAAAATAGTATGCTGTCCAAAAACTTCGGCAGTCAACTGTTCTCCACAATCAATAATAAAATATACTCAAAAACCATATTTTCCACTTTGGGAGGCAATTTTCCCTTCATTGCTAGTGTCTCCCTTTGACTTTTCTGAATTAGCCTTAGGTTGTGTGGAGACTTTAGGCTTGATCTCACTGATAACATGAGAGCAGTCACCTCTCAAGTGCATGCGGGAGGAAATAGATTTGGCTGAATCACTTGAGGGAGAGGAGGGAGAAGAAACAACTTTTCCTTTATCATGTGTATGGTGGGATTCAATTTTGAGTCTCTTGCTTGCATGGGAATACTGTATAGGTGAGTGTGCAGGGGAAATTTGGACATTTGGGTTAACCAGTGGAGGAGGAGCAGGTAGAGACAAATTGGGCCAACCACGATGTTGGGTGACTGTTGGGTGAACAATCTCTTGTCATTCTTCATTTTCAGGGACTTCGTGTTGTAATGAGACATGAGGGGGGACATGGATACTAGGGACATGCTGGGGTTGGACGGAAGGCCTTTCTGGCCTAGGTTGGACTACTCCTTGTCCAATCCAGTTGAAATATCCATCTTGGAAGAGTTGGTTTAAATTTTGTGGATCTACATCAAAATGTATCAAAAAGCTTGGCCTTCTAGGGCCTCTGTTCCAATTCCCTCTTCCCTTGTTATTTCGGCCATGGCTTCCTCTACTGAAGAATCTCATCCTGTATGCAGTGTTTATTAAAAAATGGCTTCTTAAACAAACCATACATGACATCTCTTTAAATATGAAACACATTTTGGCTCAACAACACATCCGACCCATGCAATCCAATCCATAAAAATCGTTTAATACTTGTCAATGAGAAGGGGGTGAATAAGGGTTATGCGATATCTGAGGGGGTTGTATTGAGCGGAAAAGTGATAAAATGAAAGGGGGAAGAACATGATTAATTCTCAACAAATCATTTAAACAATCAACTGAGTTAACAAAATCATATCAACTGTGACCCATCTCTGTTTCATCCTTTAATTGTTGTAATATAAAGTTTCCATTTAATTTTAATTTAATTTTAAGAATAGGGTGTGCAAAGTGAATCTGGGATTATGAGGGGATTCGTAATGTGAGAAAAAGTGAGAGAATGATAAGGAAAATAATGGATAGTGTTCATAAAACAAATTAAGTAATTAATAACCATAACTATGTACTAGAATCAATCCAAAAAGCACCAACATTCATTATTTCTCAATTGTGTACCAAACTGTTTGTTGTTCCAATATTTAAATTTCCTAGAATTTCTCAATTCATAACAGTCTAAACAAAACAAACTTTCCATTTCAACAGTCTTGTTTCAAAAAGCACTGATATTTTATTTCCTTTCCTTCTTTTTAATAATTTAAAAAAAATGCACAACAATATGCTCGACATCCATCCCTTATAGTCCATAGTGCATCACAATAATAATCAACATCCATTATTTACCAATTTACAATCAGGACTAATTAAAATATACACAAGTCTTTTTTCAAATATGAACAAACTTCCAAAATATGCTTGATTACACACAACCTTCATCATATCAATCGACAAGATCTTGCAACGAAACAACAATCAACATAAAACCTGAGCCTTATCACTGTTGATATAACTTCCTTTTAAAACCATTGGTAATCTGTACGATGATTTGATAATATATATGAATCGAACATAACCAATTACACATAGGCATCATTTTTAAAGCTGGCCATAACCCTGAGTGGGCCTAGCAAGAACCACACAAGCATCTCCATATGCAATCAAAACCATGCTGGTAAAACACAGTGAGTGAAATCATAATGAAAAGAAAACAACTCTCGTCTGTATACAAGTGCCTGTTCCCATTTGTAATTGTTCAACCAATTTTATCATAGAAAGACAAGACAAAGACTCGACGAAAAACCTCCATAACCATTCCACTGATAAACCAATATTTGACAACCAAGATGGCACCTGAAGGGAGAAAAGACAATTGGAAATCAATTTGGGTCTGTCACAATCAAATGCAAGGAGACAAAAAGAGCATGTTGATATTTTAACAATAAAATAGAGAGATCGAGGTCTTTTGAGACTTATCAATGAAAGGAAAAATACCTTCGAAAAAGATACAACAATGAGCCACACAATCCTCTTATTACTCCAAGTCCTGGACAAGATCAATGATTAACACCCGAGGAGAGAAAATGCAGGAATATAATAACCCAATGCACATAGTGCATTTAACACTTGTAGAGGAGAGGTGAAGTTAATTGAACAATGATAGTTATTAAAAGAACACACAGAGATATAACATCTCTATCCATTTACTTAAGAGTTGAACAACCTAACAACAACACTAGTGAGGACGCATACATCCTTTTGACATAACACCGAGATATAACTTGTATCAACCCACAACCACATAGGCACATATTAATGTTAGGAACACCCCAAGACTGGATCTGGGTATACTTCGGTGAAAATACAATAAGAATGGGCTAACGACCATGACTCGGGGTTTGAAGAAATAATACAACAACTACTGGGAATTCAATTGTGACTGGATAAGGGTTACAAGCATGACTGTGAGACAATGAAATAACCAACGGTAATAAATAGAAAAAACCCCTCCACCATCAATACAAAGCGACATGTACTACATTCACTTATTATTCCACAAATACCCATCATGATACTAAACTGACCGAGCAACCAGTTAATGCACAACTTAAAAAAACCAATTCTTTTTCTTGCAATCCGAAACATTTTATAGTCATCACAGAGAGATATAACACACATTTACACAGTCGAAATTCTCAGGAACACACAAAATCCAAACATCATTGAGCCATTATGTGTTCATACAATAGAGAATACTTCATGAATGGAGAGAAAAAGAATCATACATGTATCAAAACACTTAAAAGGGAGAGTTGGCCGAACCTTCTTCCTTCCAAGATCCTAAAATGCGGAGCTTCACAACCAATAGATCGAAAAATGCAACAAAGGAACAATGCTAGGGTGACGGTCGATAGGGGGAGTATGGAGTGACATGCAGTAAATGAACGTCACTTCCATCTCCTGGCCTATTCAATTCGAGGTATGAGAGAACCCAACAATCACCAATCAATTAAACCATGTATTCAATGCCAAACCATTTGAAATATGCGACGATATCCTTTGCATAGTGCGCCACCCTATATCATTGACATGTTAACCCTTGTCATAATTCCATGCCATCATACATATTGCAATTCTATATGCACCCAATTCAAATATAATGAAATTCACATAGCCCACTAACCAACCATTGCATAATAGTTAGGACTAACACAAATATGTTTTAACTTTTTCATTCTCATATAATAATTTTTCATAGCTCAACATATAACTCCTTTCCCTTTAGGATTTTTTTCATAGTTTTTTTTTATATTTTTTTATTATGATATCACTAAAATATCCCTTTCATATACGTGTCTAGGTAATCAATCACAATGATTAGTGACATGGTTAAATCATAACAACTGTAAATAACATGCCCCTCAAAACCATAAAAAAAATGTTTTGGATCGCAAAAAGAATTCCACAAAAATGCTTCATCCACCTGTTACCATGTCAAAATGAAACCAAGACTGCATTCTCAGCCATGTAGGACTGTGTAGGAAACATCAAAACAACAACAAAAAAAATGTGTGATACGTCTATCATTGCGCCTCTAGTATACAAGGGGGTCCCACCTACTACTATTATATTATTAGCATAGTTAAATAATAGGGCCTTAGCAATACTTTGCGGGTGGAATTCATGTTTACTATTTTAGTTTTCAATACGTGGGTAACTGAAGAGGGAATGTGTGAATTAAATCCAGGGTCTATCAGAGGCCCGAAGAGATAATTCAGATTAGTGTATTTAATATCCTTGACTAGGAGGTCGAGAAGCCCCGAGGAGTGAAGGGAGGTATGCATCAAGTAGTATCAGAGCCATATTTTCTTTTGAGCTTTATGTGAAGGAAAATTTTAGCACCATGCTTCCTAGAAGATGTGTGGAGCGACCTATAGAAAATCCAGCTATGGAAAGGGAGATGAGAGAACTTCGCACAATATTAGATGCCATGGAGACAATAAAAAGAAGAACACATGATGTTGGAGATGTGAGTGAGGCAGAGAGTGAAGAAATGGAAGTTGAAGGAGATGTAGAAGAAGATGTTGCAGAAGAACGCTTGCTGAAAGCTGTTGTGAAATTGGGAGCAAGAGAAAAAACAGAAATCCCAATGTATGAAGGAAACTTATATGTTGAAGAATTTATGGATTGGATAAGAGCAATGGAAAAATACATTGACTATGAAGAAGTTGATGATGAGAAGAAAGTAAAACATGTTGTTACCATATTGAAGGGACACACAACGTTGTGGTGGGATGAACTATAGGTTGAAAAAAGAAGAAAAGGAAAAAAAAATATCAATAACTGGGATAGAATGGTAGCCAAGTTGAAATATAAATTCATACCCCAAGATTATCAGATAAATATGTTCAAGAAATTACAGAACCTAAGACATAAAGGATTGACAGTAAAATAATACACAAAGGAGTTTTATAAGTTGAACATCATGGCTGGACAGAGAGAGAAATATGATGAAAAGGTTGCTAGGTATATTAATGGCATGAGATATGAAATCTAGGATGAAATCAACATGATAACAGTGAGGAAAGTGGAACATGCTTATCATATTTCACTACAGGAAGAAGCGAAATTGGCTAGGAAACAGAGCCAATGAAGAAGAGGAAGAAGTATAAATAGAGGTAAAGAAATTGTCCATGACAAGGCATAGAATTCCAAGGTTGAGACTAGAAAACCACACAGTCACTCAGAAAGAGGAGGAAGTTCTTGAGGGAGACAATATGGTGGAAGGAATGATTTTCCTCAAGGAAGAGGAAGAGAAGGAGAGGTGAAGTGTTATGACCGTGGGAAAAAAGGACACATGTCTTGGGAATACCCCGAGAGAAAGAAAGAAGGAGGAGGTGAAGCTCACATTTAAGAAGCATAGAGGAAGAATATTGAGGCAGAAGGTGCAAAATATGGGAGATCCTTGATGTTGAAGAAGGTTCTCTTGAAGCTAGAGAAAGAAGTGGAGAACCCACTACAGAGGAACAATTTTTTTAGAACTGCTTGCAAGACAAAAGACAAGGCATGCAAGGTGATAATTGATAGTGGGAGTACTGATAACTTGGTATCCATAGAAATGGTGGAGAAATTGGAGCTAGATACAAGTGCACATCCAAGTTTGTATAGAGTCTCATGGTTGCATAAAGGATACTAGGTAATGGTAAATAAACAATGCCAAGTTGAATTTAGGATAGGAGTATATAGAGATGATATTTTTTGTGATGTGATTCCAATGGATGTATGTCATGTCTTGTTGGGGAGGCCATGGAATTTTGACAAAAAATGCATTCATGATGGGTGAAAGAATACTTATACCCCGGAGAAAAATGGTAGAACACACATGCTACTACCAATAGAGGATAAGAAGGTGAAGGAAGAGTCCAACACAAGTATACTTCTCATGAGTGGGAAGGAAATCCTAAGACAAGTCAAGAGGGAACAAGAAATGCAATTTGTTGTGGTGAGGAAGCCCAGAGTCATCCTTACAAGTGCTTCTATGGATGATCTGCCTAAATAAATTCAAGAGTTGTTAGAAAATTTTGTTGACATAGTAGTGGATGAGTTACCTCTCTCATTACCACCCATCAAGAGAATGAGGAGGTAAAGAGACAAGTCCAGGATTTGATGGACACAGGTTTAGTAAGAGAAATCTTGAGTCCATGCGCAATACCAACTGTGTTGAGTCCGAAAAAAGATGGAGGATGGAGAATGTGTACAGACTCAAGAGCCATAAAAAAATCACCATTAGGTACATATTTCCTTTTCCAAGGATGGATGACTTAATGGATTATCTGAGAGGAGCAAATTATTTTTCAAAAATAGACCTGAAAATTGGATATCACTAGATAAATATGAGAGAAGGTGATGAGTGGAAAACAACCTTCAAAACAAACAAAGGGTTGTATGAGTGGATTTTTATGCCATTTGTCTTGAAAAACACCCCAAGTAATTTTATGAGGTTGATGAATGAGGTATTAAAATATTTTATTGGTAAGTTTGTGATTGTATATCTGGATGATATATTAGTCTTTAGTAAAAATGAAGAAGAGCATTTGAGGCACTTAACATTAGTGATGAGAAGATTGCAGCAGGAGAAGCTACTGGGAAATATGAAGAAATCCTGTTTTATGAAGAAAAAACTCATTTACTTAAGTTTTGTGATCTCTTCAAATGAATTGAAGGTGGATCCAGAAAAGGTGAGAGAAACAAGAGAATGACCATCACCAAGGAGCATATTTGAGGTGAGAAGCTTCCATGGATTATCAAGTTTCTACAGGAAGTTCATTAGAAATTTTAGTGGTATTTGTGCACCTATATTAGATACGGTGAAGAAGAGACACAAGTATTTTAAGTGTTCAAAAGAAGCTGAGAAAAGTTTCAGGATATTAAAGGAGAAGATAACAAAACAATCGATTATGGTCTTGCCAGATTTCGCGAAGGCGTTTCAAGTATGATGTGATGCTAGTGGAGTAGCAATTGGAGCAGTGTTGAGCCAAGATAATAGGTCTGTTTCATATTTCAGTGAGAAGTTGAATGACACCAAGAGGAAGTACTCCACATATGATAAGAATTTTAAGCACTAATTCAAGCATTAAAGAAATGGAGGCACTACCTTTTTCCAAAATATTTTTTTTTGTACAATGATAATCATGCTTTACAATTCATAACGAGAAAGGAGAAGTTAAATCAAAGACATGCTAATGAATAGAGTTTATGAAAAATTTCACTTTTGTCATTAAACATGTTTATAGTAATGCTAACAAAGTTGTTGATGCATTGAGCAGATGTCTGATTCTGCAGAAATTTCGAGTGAAAAACTCAGGGTTCGAACACCTTAAGGAGATGTATTGTGATGATCCAAATTTTAAAGAGGTGTATGAAGCATGTGAAAATACTGTGCTCAAAGATATAATACAGTGGAAAAAGTATCTAATTCAAGATGGATTGTTGTTTAAGGGTAGCCAGTTGTGCATACTGAAGTGCTCAATGAGAGATAATATGTTGAAGGAAAAACATAGTGGAGGTCCAGTAGGACATTTTGGACATGACAAGACATTTTCACAGTTGAACAACTCATACTATTGGCCATGTATGAGTGAAGAAGTGAAGAAATTTGTAAACGGATGTAGGATTTTCCAGCATGCAAAATGAAAGCGACAAAACACTAGGTTATATCAACCATTGAATATTTCAAATAGGCCTTGGGATGCAATAAACATGCATTTCATGTTGGAAATGACAAGAACACAAAGGGGAAGAGATTCCATATTTTTTGTAGTTTATAGATTCTCAAAGATGGCACACTTTATCCCATGCCAGAAAACTAGTGATGCAATGCACATTGCAAATCTATTTTTCAAGGAAGTTGTGAGACTTCATGGGTTTCCCAAGAGTATTGTCTCAGATAGGGACACTAAATTTGTTGGTCATTTCTGGAGGACATTGCGGAAGAAACTATGGACAAAATTGTCCTTTAGTTCAACATATCACCCTCAAACGGATGGGCAAAATGAGGTGGTAAATCAAAGTTTAGGAAATTTGTTGAGGAGTCTGGTCATTGAACATCATAGCCAGTGGGATCGGATTTTGTCACAAGCAAAGTTTGCATACAATGATTCACCAAATAGGAGTATAGGAAAGATTCCATTCCCGACAATATATGGAATGAAGCCAAGAGGAGTATTAGAGTTGAGAGATTTGGAGCAGGATGAATTCAGAAGTGCTGGAGCAGAATACTTCACTGTAGAAATGCAGAAGCTTCATAATCAAATCAAAGAGTAGTTGCAAAAAAACAACATAAAATATAAACGCAGAGTTGATCAACATAGGTGATAACTTCAATTTCAAGTGGGAGATAAAGTTTTGGCACATCTGAGGAAAGAAAGGTTCCCAAGGGGAACATATAACAAATTGAAATTGAAAAAGATAAGACCATGCAAGATCCTAAGAAAATTTGATACAAATGATTATGAGATAGAGCTACCAGAGGATGTGGGAATATTTCCCATATTCAACATTTCAGACCTATACCCTTACAGGGAGGATGACAAAAAAGGATCAAAAGATCAAAAAGAGATCCAGTGGGAGAAGCAGATGCCTATAGTAGAAAAGACGTAGATGGAGGAGATCATAGATTAGATGATTGGTAAGAAGACCAGGAATAAGAATTATTTTTATTATTTGGTAAATTGGAAAGGATACCCAATAGAATATTCCATTTGGGTAAATGAATCAAATATCCAGAAGCATGGAAAGTTGGTTCAAGTGCTCATGGACAAGAGTCTATGAATTTTTTTTCCAGAGAAGTATGATACAGGAGCATCATCATCAACATGCAAGTGGAGGACAATTCAATTCCCTAGCTTGCATTTTGAAGTGATTATGAATTTTAAATATGGCATGTCACGAAAGTATCTTGAAAATATTGTAATTAAAGAAGTTCTTAAATGATAAGAGGCTGAATCATCACGTGAGATCGATGGATATTGTATTTTATTTAATGTAGATAACAATAGTACAGATTTGAAGCATTCACTCTTATCTTTCTGTACCAATCATTTATTATAATAAGGCTTAGTAGTTGAAACATTTTACTTTGATAGGATAGCTCTAAGGTAGTTGGAGGGAAAAGCTCTATGATCATTTTTGTATAAATCTGTGGATTGTTGCCCAAATGAGGCTGCTGAAAGTTATTTGAAGTTGTTATTGTCGAGGTTGTTGAATCTTATCAAAGTTGTATGAACCCATGTACATATCATTTGAATGAATATAACAAAGAATTGTTGATCCAAAATGTTTGGTATTTCTATTACAGTGTCTATCTGAATGAATGGCAGGCTTTCTAGTTAATTGCATTTCTCTTTTATTACTTGTTCTTATGTTATGAATGCATTTCATGGTTGAATGTATGAATATACGAGGAATAAATAAGTTTCAATTGTTTCTCTTCTATGATATTATACAAGGAGTGCATAGTGTCCAGAAGGAGTGCGTTGACATAATCTATTTTGACTTAGAAGCTCATGAGACATAACATGAAGCTTTGTTTACAAAGAGTGTAGAGGACCACACAAGGTGTGTGTAGGAAGAAATACATTCAATTCCATATTGTTCAGGAGGAACAATTGAGTCGTGTAAGAACTGTTTCAAGGAGTGCACAATCGCCCATAAGGGGTTTAAGTTGAGAGAAACCTGTTGCAAGGTGTGATCAGGGTCAACTTTTGGCTAAGTGTTGAAGAAGTCATTTTGAGAGGTGAAAGGAGTGTGTAAGAAGAAACATTCTAAAAAGTTTATAAGTTTCGAGGAAGAACAAGCTCATAAGAGATAGCAGACAAGAATTCTTTAGTAGGGAGGATCCCACTGAAAATTTCACAATCAACGAAAAATATCCATTCAGAGGAATCATGATCTTTCTAGACTGTGAGATATGGGAGAGTTGCACGGAGAATAGTCTTCGAAGTCCTTCGTCACTTCATGTATTTATAGGTTTGGAAGTGTTCAAGGAGAGGGATTGACGAAGTCCAGAAGCTACAAAGTAAATCAAGGTTGTCAGTATCGAGGAGGATACATGGAAACAGATCAGAGAGTCCAGGAGATAAAGCTCTGAGATATTTGTGTGGATCAAAGAGATATTTATTCAGAATTCATAAAGGATGAAGAGATATGCAGCATTGGATTTGGGAAGGACACGTGGTGGAGATCCGTGTGCTCCGGGAGAAGAGTGCTTTGGAGGAAAGCAAGAGTGGTAAAGCCAAAAATCCCAAAGGCCAAATTTTCAGAGTCAATTGTTGCCGTCGATATGAGAAGGACATGCATCATTAGATCATGGAATCTGAAGGATTGACACTCTAGAAGAAAGAGGAGAAGGGGATTTTTGATTGGAATTCGTCCGAAGTGGGAACAAGGGAAAAATATTGACTGTTGATCGAGGTGAGCATGTGGCGCTCGATCTGTAGTTCTAGGTACAAATCCATCTGGGGAAAAGGGTGTTTGGAATGCTCAGAACTCCCTAAGTCAGAGTCCCAAAGTGAATTACAGTCGTTGGTTGTCAGAGAATCATGAATCGTAGATCTTGTCCGGGTGATTTTCATTGTTTCGGAGTTCGAGGAAAAAGGAGTCAGCTGCACTCAAAACCGTTGAAGCCCGAAGTCGCGAAGGGGGCGAACCAGAGGTTATAGCCCATGGTCACAAGGAATAGGTTCCTAGCATATGATATAGCACTCATAATTTAGATTTACCAGAAGTGCTAGAAAAATGTTGTGCGGGTGATTTGAACCTACGTGGGTAGCCAAAGAGGGCCTGTGTGAATTAAATCTAGGGTCTAGCAGAGTCTCGAAGAGATGATTCAACTCAGTGTATTGAATATCCTTGACTAGGAGGTTGAGAAACCCAGAGGAGTGAAAGGGGTCTACATCACAAGTGGATACTGCTGGTGAAAATGTCTCTCGATACTCCATGTCTGCAGCTTGAGGGCATCGATACATCATCTCTTTAGTTATCCCTAGGAGTTGGGGATAACATCTAGCTCCTACTTGGGGACATGTACTCGTCGTAGAGTGCATGAGTACCGCAACATCTCCTAGTGGACCTGTGCCTATATTGAAACATAAAACTATAAAATCCAGTGTGGTTCTATCACCCTTCGTCCATATATATCAAAAGACACAAATGACAACTAATCTAGAAAAAAAAAAATTAGCATTTTTTCATAAATCTAAGGTAAACATGAAATGAATTTGCATGTAGAGAAAAATGAAATATTAAATGTAGCCAAAATATCATGAGCAATCAATATGCAAATGAATGGAATCAAAATGACCCACCTACTTACCCAGGGCATGGGCCCTGAAGGAGTCAAGTGCCACCTTGGAAATAATGTTTGAGGAGGGATCCATTTACCGGTAATGACATCATCCTCCCGATTGTTGTGGATAAATAAAAAGAGTCTGGCCCAGATATTTCCTCTATCTTGTAGGGCCCCAACCAAAGGCTGTCGAAATTTTGATGCATTCCAGGTTTTTCTCTCCTTTTGTCCCACATTAAGACGTAGTCCCCTTTCTTGAAATCTCTTTGCCTTGCTCTACAATCAAAAGTCCCATTTATTTTTTCTTGGTTCTTTTCCATTTGATAAAAGGCTATTCTTCGAGTTTCATCTAATTCCATAAGTTGGTCAATTTGTGCCTACAATGCTTCTTTATATGTGGAAAATTGTTGGTCTATTTGCAGTGCTGGAATATGGAGGTTTATAGATAGGCACACTTCTAACCTGTAAACTAACTCACAAGGGGTTTTCTCAATAGAGGTCTTAGTAGTTGTGCGGTATTCCCACAAGGCATACTTAATCTTGCTATCCCAACTTTTCTTGTTTTCCCCAACAATTTTCTTTACGATATTCATGATGTTTTTTTTGATGGATTCCTCTAATTCATTTCCTTGAGGAAAATAAGTTTAGGAGTGTGAAAAAATGATTCCATACTTGAAATATAACTCATTGAGCGCCATCGAGCTAAAATGTTTGGTGTTATATGTGGCTATCTTGGCAGGAACCCTAAATCTAGTGATGATTTTTTCCTCAAGAAACTTCATCACAACCTCTTATGTTGCTTTCTTTGTTGGGATGGAGTCCACCCATCAGGTGAAGTATTTTGTGCCGATCAAAACCCATCGATAACCATTACTATAATTTTCCTTGAACTCTCCAATGAAATCCAACCCACATTATTGAAAGGGTGCTTCTATGATGACTGGCTTAAGGGGAAGGGTAGGGAGGCGTTTCTTACTGACAAAGAATTGACATGATTTACAGGGTTTGATGTACTCATGGGTGTTAAAGAGAATGGTTGGTCAATAATATCCCACCCTTAAAATATTATGGGTAGTAGTGTGAGCTGCGAAATGGCCTCCACAATACCTTGAATGAAGGTCAACCATTAACTCGTCAGCTTCTTCCTTATTCACACACCTAAGGATCACCCCATCTGGTTTCCTCCACCCGAGACCATCTTCTTTCAAGAAATACTTCATAGATTTGAGCCTTAGGGATCTCCTCTTATTATCTACCAAATGATCAGGGAAAGTGAGGTTGTTCAAGTAATAAATTATATCTGGATACCACTCGTCGTTCTTAGTTTCACTTACAACTACATTGGTTTGTTCCTTTTTTCCCATTTTTATGGATTCTTGATTGGCTTCTGTCAACATATTAGCCAATCCTTTTCCTTTGATTATATTGGATGGTTTGATCTCCAAATCATATTCTTTTATCTGTGAAACCCATTTTGTCCTTTATCCAAGACAATCTTGTTGTGATAAAACATCTTTACAGTGGGGTAAGGGACTAAATATCTGATCTTGTTGTATCCCACATAAGTTCGAAAATGATTGAGGGAGTTAACAAGAGAATACGCCTATTTTTCCATAATGGTTAATTCATCTATGAGTCCCTAAGGTTTTTTCTCAGGAAAGAAATCGATTTTCACCCCCCTAATCATTTCTTTGCAACAAAACTCTTGTGATGGTGTCCTTTGAAGCAAAAGAGAATATTCTTGTTAGAAAAATAGGACCGCGAAGCAATAAAATAAAAAAAATGCGGAAATAAAACAAAAAATATATGTTGGAAGATTGGTTGTTGTAATTGATATCAAACCTAGTCATGGGGTTTGGACCGCAATATTGATGAAGGTATTTGGACATGAAGGAAAATGCACATGTAGATACAAGACCCATGGATGGATAGTATGCATCATTTTGTTTCCGGTGGTATGTGGCACGTCACATGGATCCTCATGGTTGAGGAGAAATGAATTTTTGAATATGACAAAGTGAATTGAAGAAGGATGTACATGTAGGCCCTGAAAATAATTAAAGAAAAGAATTACAAAATAAGAAAGTGTCAGGTCGGCCCTAATGTTAAAAGGAAGTGACATAAATGGTATAAATAAATATCATTATAC
>JZKD02S2256150.1:260466-272026 GCA_000966675.3 Picea glauca | reverse complement strand
TATTGATTATTTCTCATATATTGTGCATGGTGTATTGTGGTGTATTGGTGTAACTCTTATACTATTGTTGATTTATCATTGGATATAATTGAATGGTTTAAGTATAAGTTGAAAATTGTTTTAAATTTTACTTGATACTGATTCACCCCCCTCTCAGTATCAACAATATACACAATACAATAGAGACACATATATACGTGGTTCACCTAGTTTGGGTTACGCCCACAAGAGAAATTGACAAGTCCTTCCTTTATTATTATCCAACAAATGAAGGGATACAACCTACAACACACTCATTGTAACTTCCTATTATTTCTCTCACAATATCCTCACCCAGAATACAATATCCGCAATGATACATAGCCACACTACATTTCCCTCATAAAAGAGGGTTTCCTTCTAGGGGAAAAAACCCTAACATAACTGATACCATCAGATCTGTGACCTTATAATGAACAGTCCATATTTACTATGAAATTACAATATACATTTACAAGGAAAGTTTTCCTTAGGGGGCTTCACCCCCGAACCCCCCAGCCAGGGGATAACCCCCCCGAACCCCACAGGGGGGGTAACCCCCCCTGCACTCCACTACGTGGAGGAGTGTACATTATTCCGAGGTGTAAAGTCTTCATGGGGTATAAACACAAATGAAAACAAAGACCTCTAAATCAGGAAGATAATCAGGCTCCACAACCAACATTGATGAAGTGATTAGCAAAATTTGGACTAACCAGAACTGGTGAGATATTTATTGCTTCCTTGATACGTTGGAAATCTATATTACCTTCATTGTTCCATTCAAAACACACATATTTGTTTAACAATCTATTAAGGGGTTTAACAATTTTGTCAAAGTTTAGAATGAACCTCCTCATGAAGTTAATTTGGCCAAAGAAAGACTGCAAGGATTTCTTGTTTGTAGGGAGAGGGGTATTTTTGATAGCTTCAATCATGGCAAGGTCTATTGAGATTCCATATTTAGAAATAATATGACCTAGTAACTTTCCTTTATCCAAACCAAAGATTCATTTCTTAGGGTTGAGATAAATGCCATATTCTATGTGCCTTTGGAAAATCATTCTCAAGTGATGGAAGTGTTGATCCCTTTTCTTAGAGATATTGGTCAGATCATCCTAGTAAATATCTATAATTTTATCGATCAAATACTTGAAATAATAATCCATGGAATGCTGGAAAGTAGCCCCCGCGTTGGTTAGTCCAAAGGAAATTCTCAAATACTTATAAGCCCCCCAAGGGGTGGTGAAATCAGTTTTTAGTTGGTCATCCTCCTCTACCAACACCTGATTATATAATGAGAAACCATCAAGCATGGAAACCATCTCTACTCCGGTGACCCTTTACATAATATATTCCATGTTTGGTAGAGGATAGTTTTCCTTAAGCAAAGGCTGGTTCAAATTTATGGAATAAACACATATCATGATATCACCAATATTTTTCCTGACAATGAATATATTAGATACCCAAGATGAGTACCTGATAGGATCAATTATTGCTGCCTCAACCATCTTTTGCATCTCCTTTTGGACTTGTGGGGCAATGTTTGGGTTAATTTTCCTGAGCATCTGTTTGAAGGGTTTTGTGCCTTCCTTAAGGTGAATAGTGTGTTGGCGTCCTCTTAGTAAAAAATCATATATTCGTAAGACCAAGTGAAAACATCCTTAAATTATCTTATGAGGGAAATAAAACTCTCCCTTTCATCGGGCATTGTTCCTTTTCCAACCTTGACCATCTTTGGGGATTCCCCAAAGCCAATATTAAATTCAATGACCTCCTCACTGATTTTTCTTGATGGCTTCCCCTTGTACATGTCATTTTGATAAAAAAAGTCCCTCTATGGGAATGAAAACTTTAGGTAAGGGTTCGCCAAGTAAATCAATGATTTCAATATTTTCCTTTTCCACCAATAAGTTTATCTAGGCTTTTGAGAATTCACCCTCATTCTGGAGAAAACATAGAATCTAGTTTTCATTATCAAAAACCTCCCAATGTTCCAAATTATCAGGTAGTGAAGGCCTGAAATTTACCTCCACTTTGTAGAGACCGATTTATTTGAAAAGTTGTAAGGTAGAATCATAAACGACAAGGTTTTCTGCCAAATGATTCTCTTCCCTAGGGATGGATTCAATCAAAAAGTTATCAAACTTGTTCATGGAATCACATACGAAATATTTGTAGTGTTTCAACCTTGGGTTCTTAGCAACGAATTTATTGTTAACCTGTGAAACGATTAAGTTCGAGTCTCCTCTTATGTGAAGAGACTTGATGTTCATATCAATGGGAAGATTCATTCCCAGGATAAGGGCTTCATACTTGGTGATGTTGTTTGCCTAGTGATCTCAATACTATTCATGTGCTCGAGCTTGAGCTTGAGTGTGCTCCATCAAATTCCAAGCCCCAAGTTCCTTCCTTCTTTTCTTTGTCAAGGAAAAGGAAGTTTTCCAAAATGAAGGTGTTATCACATGAAATTTCCTTGGGTATTTTATCCCTTAGGTTTAATTTTTTATCCTTTAGACTTTAGGCTTTCTTTATTTTTCTTTGTGTGATTTTCTTAGGTTAGTTTGAACAAATAAAGACTTGTGGTTTTGGCTCATTTTTGGCCCACACATAGATTTTAAGCCTAGGTTCATTCTATGGTTTATGGTTTTGACTCACCTCTTGACTTGACATCAAGCATAGCCCACCCCATGATCCAAATGACTTGACACATCACTCCATCCACTCATACTCTTTATCCTTTCCATGTTGTCCCTATGTCCATTAAAGGGGGTCAAATAAAATTTTGAAAAAGGTGTTTCCAACTCACGAGGAGTTTCCATAGCGCACCTTTATCCTATGATCCTTGTCACTTTTCATCATAATCAGCTGAGGTCATGATTTACCTTGTTTTTAGTGCCCTTGTCATTAAAATATAATGTTAAGATTTGGTCATTTATGAATCTTGCTAACGGTTTAAGCATTTGAATTTTATCTCAAGCTCGGGGCTGTTGAAATCACTAGTTCAGACCAACTGCAGACTACGCTACGAGATCAAATGTCAAAGCTAAATTGGAGGCTGAGGTGGATGTAGTAGTTTCCTAACTTATTGCAGATTGTCCATTATCAGTCACAATCTCTAGGTATATTGTGAGTCCTCTCAATTGCATGGCAAAGTCTTGAGACACTCCTATTAGCACTACAAGTCACCTCCTGATTTCAGGGGAGGAAAGACCAATACCCATCAGTTTGTATGTCATAGGTTGGTTTTAAAGAGGTCAAATGGGCGCAAAATCAAGAAAATATCGTTTTAACTTAGAAAATTGGGCCAACATGCACAAGCAGGTGAGGTCTTGATTCAACTTCAGTCAGTAAGTTGAGCTTAAGTGTGAGAAGAGGGAAGACTTGGTGAGAAAGATGAATGAGAATACTATGGGCATCAGGCCTTCCAACAACTTAGAGAGGAAAAAACATGAGCTCAAAAGCGATCTTGAGATCGAGCTTCAGACACTGAAGTATGGTGCAAGCAACACAGTTACAACAATGAAATAATCAGACCTCCATTATCCTGCAACTGCAACAACTCGACTGGATCATCCATGCCCAAGCCATTCAGTGTAAGAAGGGAAAATATGACACAGGAAACTGATTAAAAATGGTCAAGATACTACTGTGATCAAACCTACATCACAACAACATAAATACCCTCGACTGGGTCATCCATGCTCGAGTGTTATAACACAATTGTTACAGAGAAATGAAAGGAAACTGACTTTCATTAAACAAGAAGTCTCAAATACAGATACATAACCAGAAGAACCAAAGCTTCATCCAAACTTTACAATGTGGGAGTCTAGCTCAACCATCAAACTCGACAAAATATCAAAATGGCTCCTAAATACTTAGAAATATTCACCACTAACAACAGAGGAGTGCTCCAGTATTTGCATTCATGACTTTACGTCTGCATGTTCTCTGGTAGAATGCACATCCAGTCTTCTGTCAGACGCAAGCTTTTGTCAGACACAATTGTGTTTCAGAAGGGACTTGTAGAAGAGCCGACTTGTTGACAGTCCTTTTGGATTTCCATTTAAGGAGTGAGACGATGTTTCACCAACCTTCCTCACCTCCATTAACTGTCTTCATCAGGATCAATATGGCCCAAGTCAACTCTGCACCTAGAGAATGTGGCAACCTCTCCCTGCTCTTTTCCATCTGAATATTTGCTGGACGCTTTCCTGGATAGTCGATAGACAGATGTGGATGAAGACGAGGGGAGCTGGTGAGACGATGGCACAGACTCCCAGGATTCACCAAATGAGCGATGGCCATGTGGAATGGTGTGTCGGCAGAGCGGTGATTGGGAGGTGTCAGCACCAATACGTAGGAAGCTAAGGTGTAAAGGCACAGAGATGATGCGGTGAAGGGAGAGGACGTGGAATCAGGGGGGAGAGGATGTGGTGGCAGAAGGAGAGACTATGGTGGCAGGGAGAAGTGGGGATGAAAAAACAGGTAGAGGAGATATGGGATACAAATGTCGGGAAGTTAGAGGTGGAAGTGAAAAGGGATATGTGATAGTGAGAGAGGGACAAGTAGCATGGGGATGTGAGTGGGGGATAGGTGTAGGTGGGAGCGAGTGCTGGTATCAGGAGGCGGTAAGAGGTTTAACTCGGATGGGAGGGGGTAGTGGTAAGTGGTTTAGCCTGGGGGGGGGGGGATGTCTGAGTTAACGAGGAGTTGACACGATAGTGTGAGGACCACTTCAGAAAACCATCTACTGGGACCCCCCCTCCCCGTTAAAGGCATAAGGTTGGGGGGGGTCCGATATGGACTGTGCGTTGTATATATAAGCGTGCCTAGATCGGTCACCTAGATCTGTGTGCTCCTTAGCATGATGTGCCCAAACCATTGGGCCACCCATAGACTTAGGTTAAAATGTATTTGGTGGTTTTTTAAGCCCCTTTTCTCGCATTTTTTCACCTAAGGCTCAGCTCCTTAGGGAAACACCCCCTTACAAATATATGTGCTAAAAACCCCTACCTTAGCTTTTGGTAGCACCCAATGTTGCAAACTACTTCCTCTCTCATCCATTTGCATCTGTATCTTTTCTCCCACAGACTTCATAGCCATTTGCCACCTAAATTTCACCTATTCTAGAGGTCAAGCCATTATTCTTCTAAATCTTGAATACCTGTTCATTCACTTGCCCCTTGTGTGCACACTGCGTTACATAAAGTCACTGTTAAAACTACGCTACAAATCCCTTGTCTCAGTGTTGTGTTTTACTTGGATTGGACAGTGCTATCTTTTGTATTCAAATACCCCTGCAATAGCCTCTTCTATTCACTATATCATCATTCATTCATCTTAAGATATGATGGAAATAAGGGGAAATGCAGTCCCTACCATTCCAAAAATTTGATGACCATGGTGTGGTGACATAAAACCAAGAAGTGTATCCCTACCTTCCTTAACTCAGAGTTTCTTTCTCTCAATTTTAAAGAAAAAACCATCAAAACAGTCTATTTTTAATTCAAGATGAGTTAGAGGAAATCCTAAGAGAGAGCAACCATTAGCCACTATCATTTCTCATTGATATCTTCCTCTATTTTTTTCCTTTACCCCTCACTGCACCACAACCTTTGATCCCTTGTTTATATCCATGGAGATAGCTCAAAGGAAGAAAGATCACAATGGAGGGAGTGTGGTCAGGACTAAACCTTCTGACATGCACCTGTTTGATGATGTGCCAATGGTTAGGGAGGTTTTTCAAAGGGTTGGCTGCCTCTCTTTTTTCCAAAACATGCAGAGGGGACACCCTGAAGTAGTAAGGCATTTTGTATTACATTTTGATGGCATTAAGACTAAGGTGGGAAACCTTGAGTTTGAGGTATCTGAATCCTCTATTGCAACAACCACTGAGATTACTAATACTGGTGAGAGGTGGTTTAAATCCACGATCCTAAATGCTTCCTTCTCCAAGGAATTCCTCAAACTAGACTATCAGACAAACAATTTTTCCAAGGGAGTGCCTAGAAGCCACCTAGTTGAAGTTTTTGATAAATTGTTGAAAATCATCCATAGATACTTTACATGTGAGGGAAGGTTTAACATGTTATACTAGTACCATATAAGTCTCTTGCTACATTTTATTGGTAAAGATGCAATGAATATCCATTTCTATCTTTTGAGGAGCATGGGGAAGATGGCTTATAGAGTCCAAGCCAAGTCCAAGGCTATGGACACTAGTGTCTTTCACTCTGGGTTGATCAGGATGTTGGTCATGGAAGAGTTGAAGAAGAGTAACATTTCTTGGAAACAATTCATTGTCTCTGTCCACATGCAACTCGATATAGACTCTATCTGTTAGTCTAAGATGCATAGCCCTTTTCCATCTAGTAGTTTTTCCCTAGCAGGAACAAGCACGAAAATAAAAGGCAAACCCACTACTCAAAGCAAAGAAGTCATCAAGGAAATTGAAGAAGAAGAGAGGGATATTCATCACTCTCCACAGAGATATTTTTAACCTCCTCCTGCACCTGAATTAGAATAAGTCCCTTCATCCACCAAATCCACAACCTAGAGGGGAAGGAAGTTGCATTTCTCTTCACCTACTCCAACAACTAAGATTAAAATCAAGAATCTTTTTACTAGATCATCAACCCTCAAGGAGGTTGTTGAAGAAGAATTCCTACACAAGGTTTCAGTTCCAAGGAAAGAGAAATTTAAGGGTACAGGCATTGGGAAGCCTATTGGGGTGATATACAGAGACCTTGTGTAGCAGAAATATAAAGGTAAATCCATTGAGAAACCTGTTGAGGTTATCAACATAAACACTCCACCTAGCAATCACACTTTCAAAAGATTGATCAGACAACTTAGGGAGGCTAGGAAGGAGGTTGCTCATGTGAAAGAAGAAAGTTTGAATGATAGAATTAATATGACGGAGCTCATGGATATGTAAAGTAACATCCTTGATATGAATTTTTTTTAGCAAGAAGAGCCCTGCCTCTCCATAAGAAACTTAATAACCTCTATAGGAAAAACAAAAGATTTCAGGATCAAAATAGAAACATCAAGGAATAGTTGCAACATTTCAAGGACGAATTGGCCCAAAGGAACTTAAATGTTCTGGTACAAGCTGCAATTGAAAGATATCAACAAATAGTCAAGAAGAGTACACCTGCAGTCAAGAAGAGTATCCTTGCAAAGGAAAAACATGCTACCATGATAGAGGGAAGCTCTCCTGCAACAAGGATGAGTGCTAGGTTGATGAAGTAGTTGGGGGATATAAGATCCATTTTTGTGGGTGGTCTCTTTTTGCAAGAGTAAAGTGATCAAGGAAGTATATTTTTTCCACCTATACATGCATCTACAGGCTCCTAGTCCATCAACTAAGTTTTTTGTGCTTTTGAAGGATTGGTCTCACCACACAAAAAAAACACAGACATTCTATAGTGCCATGGCACTGCAGAATCATCTATATAATATGCTCTAAAATTTCTCTACCTAATTTTATACAAAATATCCTAGCTAAAATTCAATAGTGGCGCTATTGATTCTGCAGAACTGATTTGATGAGTGGCACTACCGAATATGCAGGACCATTTGAGGTGTCGTGCTACTGAATATGCATATGATATTTTGGGAGGGGCGCTACAGAATTGCACACAGTCATTACACAAGATTGGTGATACAGAAACTATAGACCTGTTTTGGAGGAGGCACTACGAAATTTGCAGAGTTGTTTTTCAAAGGGCGCTACAAAATTGGCTACCCAATGCGCTACTGAATGGCACTACGAACTGGTCCTTGCAGTCAAGGGATTCGAATTCATGACTCCTTTGGATGATTGATGATGTGGATAGAAGAGAGGATCACAGGTGGTAGCATGAAGGAAACATACAACCTCTGGAGGACACTTGGAAATGAAAAGGAATGTGCATAAAGGGAGACATGTCATTTAATTTTTGTTGGAGTGGTTGCCAATATGGTTCCTAATTTGTAGCAGTATGTTAAGAGCTATTAGCACGGGTGTTAGAATGGTAATTGTTTTAGAGAATCCTAGAGGAGGGAGGCCAACTCACACCTCTAGTTGTTTCCTTTCCTTTTGGGTTATAAATGCATATTATAAATGATTAGTGAGGTTCAAATGGTTGAGTTGGGCTCCTTGATTGTAATATTTTTGACTAAGTAGACTATTCTCTGTTATGTATTAGACTTGAGAGTTTTTTATTAATAGAAGTCAGTTTCTCTTTATATCATCTTGTTTCCTCTTATGCTAAAGTAGTCATGATTGGATGATCCATATGAGATTGTTATGGTTGTGTTATGATGAATGTTTGATTATAATACTGTTATGATGTTCTTCAATTTTCTTTAACTTTGAATTCAAGAAGTTCTTGTGTTTGAGTTTTTCCTCCTTGGGCTGCTTGAAGACCTGATGTCAATAACAAACCTTTACACCTCCCCCACTAAAGTATTCCTCCTATTCAATTTTACTCCCATTCATTGACTGAATCTAATCAAGACGTCATTTTCTTATGCATGCTAGCCCAGATTTATGAGTTATAAAATTATTATTCTGAGTCTTGTCCATTTGACCTTTAATCACTCATTTACATTTACACATACTTTGATGGGTATCGGGCTTATCCTCTTTGAAATATGAGGGTGATTCTTAGTGATAAAATTCTTGGCTCTGTTATCAGGGAACAAATTGAAGACATTTCCCTGGGATTGAACGACAAAGCATACTGATTCTGAAGGTATGCTTGCACATGGTGACTCCATTGTTTCAGTTGTGGCTCCCAAAGGAAGACGCACGCGGTCTACTCCACATCTACCTCTGGAAACACCTGAAGCTAACCCAGAGAAGATTCTCAAAAAAGGAAAGGCTTCTCAATAAGTCTTTTAAGCTCCTATACCAAGTACTTCTGGTCATTCGTATGATTCTACTTCTAAAAATCTAGTAGCCATATCTAACCCTCCTATTTTACCTTCTATTGAAGTTTCTAGAAGTTTAGATTTTGAAAATTTCCCTGTTGAATATTCATCTTTTAGCCCTCAATTCAAAGAAGAAAGTTTTGAAACCCTTGTTTCCCTTGACATTGTAAAGTGGTTCAGACTTGAGAGTCTTCAAGATTTCCCTACTTTGGGTTTTCGTACTCCTCATCCTATCAAAGTTACTGAGACTAAAAAAAAGGAAACCTCTTCTCCCTTGGACCCTATTTAATTTTCCCCAAAGGCTCAAAATCTTCCTCTGAAATCTGAGACCTCTCCATCCTCATCCAAGTTTCCTGTTTCCCCTCAAACCCAAACTGTAGTTGCAGTTGTCAAAGATCCATCTCCCCCTTGTTCTCCTACATGTCATAACCCAATGAAAAGTGGTAATGTTCCTAGAAATAGGATGGATGCCATAGTGGATGTTAGGTATGCCCCTCTTATCTTACCTCATCCTATGAATTCTCTCCCTGCTAGAGACTACCTTAAGTACATGCCCAAGTTCACAGAGGAGGAAGACATAACTACTGAATAACACCTTGTTGCCTTTTATAGTTATGCAAACAATCATAACATTGGGAATGACTATGTATGGATGAGAGTCTTTGTACAGACCCTTGATGGTGAGGCTAGGAAATGGTTTAGGGGTTTGAATCCTGGATATATTACTAGGATTGAAGCTTTAGATGATGTTTTCTTGAGACAATGGGGGGATACAAAATATTTTATCTATTATATCACAAAATTTGGATCCCTTAAGAGGAAAGAGGGAGAATCTATTTATGACTTCTCCAAGAGATTTAGTAAAATGTATAACGATATTCTTGCTAAAATAAAGCCTACAAAAACCTCTGCCAAGATCACCTATTTGAATTCTTTTGACCCTAAGGTTTTCCTTCTACCGAGAGAAAGCAGATCTACCTCCTTAGCTCATATGCAAGATGCAACCTTAGAAGTAGAATGTAACATAGTGGCAGCTAACAAACTTAGGGGAAAATATGATAGGGACAAGAGAAAATGTAGAGATGAAACCTCAACCTCTGATTCCTCTGTTGTCCATCCTCAAGTTGATGAACTTACAAAATTGGTAAAATCACTTTCGGCTAATATGGAAAAGTTAAAACTTGTAGGAAAATAAACCTATAGGAACACACAAAATGCTGATAATAGAGGTAATTTCAGAAAACCAAATAATTCCCCTTAGGTCCTCCAAAGAGATCCAAGAAATAGAGATAGGTATGATAAAAAATTCCAAGCCCCTCTACAAAACAACCTTGTTGTCGATGAAGAAGGAGAGGATGAAGAAATTGATCCTGAAATACATTTCCTTGGTGACACCTCTTCATCCCGTCATTTTACCCAATATACATATGAAGAGTCTCTCATGGATAGTCAATTAAATGAATTGATAAAAGGATAAAAAACAAATGAAATTCCTAATAGATACTACCTGAGGTCCAAAAAGAAAAAGGGAAAGACTGCCACTTCTGATCAGCCCACTAAAACAAAACATTCTTCTAAGCCTATGGTAGCTGGTAGCAAAGAAAAAGATGCACAAATCCCTCAAGCAATGGTTAAGAATCCTAACCCAGAAGTTAAGGAGATTTTGAAATCTCCATCTTCCTTCAGCTTTGAAAGTGAGATTCAAAAAATCAAAATCCCTGTACGTTTTTTGGAGTTGATAAAAAATGAGGAATTCAAAAGATATCTTTCCAAAATGATGCAGCCCAAACCTTTCTCCGATTCCACTGATTCAGTCAACCTTCAAGATGAAAAACCAACAGTCACCCTAGGAACTTTGGTAGAGGATAGAGATGATTCTTCCCCTCCTTTCTATACATCATTAAACATTCATGATAAAGTGTTGCACAACTTCTTTATGGATTCAAGGGCATATCACAATCTCATGCCTAAAACATTCATGGATGAGGTTGGGTTGGAAATAACAAAAACCTACCATGAATTGTACTCTTTTGACTCTAGGAAAGTGAAGTGTCTTGGGGTTATCAAAGATCTAGTTGCGACCTTGTTTTAGTTACCCATTAAAAGTGTGGTTATGGATATTGTGGTGGATGATGCCCCCCCTAAGTTTGGGATGCTCTTTTCAAGATATTGGATCAAAAGACTAGGGGGAACCTTGCAGATGGACCTTTCATATGCCACCATTCTTCTGTTTGGGGGAGAACATAGAAGGCTCTACAGGGAGGCCCAATTATCCTACATCATCAATGATGAAGACAACCCCACCAAACATCCTATTTTTTCACTTGATACTAATTTAGGATCCAGTATATTGAAGCTCACTAACGCTCCTCAACCTCCTCTTGAAATCAGAAAACAATCCATTACCTTTTGTGATGTTAAGAACCAAACATCAATATAGCATGGAAAAACCTCAGGAAAAGTACTCAACGCCTTGAAACATAGATAATTTCAGATAAAAAGCCTCTTCGAGGGGGAAAAATCCTTTTACCCCACTTAAATGTTCAAGTACAAGATGATTCAAAATGAAAATGTCTCCTTGGTATATATAGGAGACTAGGAGGTATAATTACAA
>JZKD02S2256150.1:226574-242504 GCA_000966675.3 Picea glauca | reverse complement strand
TAACCATTAAAATAATTAAGCAAAACATCATTATGAGATTTTAGGCTAGAGTTCGCACCTCAATGCAATGCAAGGAGAATACAATTTTTAGAATGTACTTGAGCTCTAGTTCTTGTATTTATTAACATTAACTTCACCCAACTACAACCAATATATCAATGGATACAAGATTTCATAATCTTTTTCAACCATTTAACTTTTAATGAACTCATAACCTTTATTCAAATTGAAACATAACTTTCTTAATAGTAAAAATATACATAAATACAGTTTTAGTTAACTCAGACAATAAATTTCATTGAAGGCCTCTCCTTCTTTAAACACAACCTTCAATGAGAGTTCATTAACATATTGAAATCATAACTCCCTTATGAACGCAATATTTTTTCAAAAATTAAACTAATTCATAAATAAACGAATACCAAAAGCCATAGTTTTGATTGACAGAACGCATAACCGTCAGTGAATAAATTGAATGCTTAAGGGACTAAACTATTTTCCTTAAAACTCATACATAAACTCAGATTGAACCAATAGTAATAAAATTATTTAACAAGCGGGAGTATAAAAAGTATGAATTTAAAAATAAAATGAAAAGATGCATTAGCGCATTTACCTTTTTGGGTTTTTTTTTTCTTTCTTTTTTTAAAAAAGGGGGAAAATAATTTTGGAGAAACATGGGGGATGAGTGACACTTGTAAGACAAAGAATTTTTAGAGGGTTTTCTCTAAAACTTAAATTAAATGTGATTAGGGAAAGAGGGGGGTATCTAAACTCTATAAAAGAAAGGGGGATGAGGGGAAAAAGGGGAGGGGCTGTTAGGTATCGTTATGCTACCGAATTTGGACTGGACTGATTGCTTGTGAGGAGTTGGGACTTTCTCAACTGGGATTAGAGTGGTATCTTAGCCTTGGAGGTGAGCTGGGAAGATAGGTATACTATCTGGACTGTGTGTGGCCCCTTTTCGGCTCGGGGGTCTAAGGGGGAAGCAGAGTACCCCTAGCGTTTGGCTGAGAGGTACCGGTGTAGTATCTACGGTCGGCAAGCAGGAGCGGCACGGAGAAACAATGCGGGATAGCGACTTCGAGTTATTCACCGCCAGTCCCAGGTACGCATGTGCTTTGTTTAAAAAAAAAAAAAGAGAAAAATATTTGAGTTGTATATGAATTCTTGATGGATTAAATTTAGGATGATTCCATTCCCTTTGTTTTTCTCTGTGTTGTTGTTTATCTCGGCGTGGACTGTTTTTAAATATATATATATTATGTTGGGGTTTAAGTGCTTTACGAATCTAATTTCTGGCATGTATGCCGTTCTTGACTGGGTAAATTTTTATAATTATTGTTCTGACTGTGCAAATTATTTAATCATCATTCTGGACTGTGTAAATTTTATTGAATGTGCGGGACTGTGTAAATTCTTTCAATTTATTGTTCTGAAAATTTTCATGTGACTATGGGCGTTTTCATTTAGATGCATGGGCTTGTCGTTGTGTAATTCTGTTCGGTGATTCGTTCTGGCATCTGATAAGTTCCACCTTGAGTCCCCACACCTTATTTTTCTAATTGAATTTGAAACGAATGTTCGATCCCTGCATTTTCAGCTTGATTTTTATGTCAAACGAATGATGGAATCCTTGCGGGGTCAACCGTTAATTAATTTTTGAATCACTGTTAGAATCCCCGTTGTTCCAGTGTTAAAGGGAATATTAAAATCTCTGCACCTTCAGAGTTGAGTTTGTTTTGAACGACATCAGAACCCATGCACCTTACCCAATCTGATCTTTGCGTGGAGGTCACTCAGCCTCTGTATTTGCGTTGAGAATTTTCTGTGCATTTTTGGGAAGAAGACCCACGTCCTTGCGTTTGAATAATTCTCTGAGTTTTGTTTGACCATTGCCTCCACCTACAAACCGCCCAACGACTTGGATGATCATACAAATGTATCAATAAATTTTTACTCAGTGAAGGGCACCTCATGTTTTCTGCATTTGGCATTCGTACCCCAACTTTCTCTATGGTTGGAAAATCGATCCCTCAGATTTTCTGCGTTTTTGGGCAAATCATTCCTAGAATTCTCTGCATTTTTTTTTGTAATCCGTATCCCCTTAAATTTTGTGTTGGAAATATGTCTCCTCAGATTTCCTTGGGTTTTACCTTCTCCCAGACATTTAGTTATTGCCCTTCACTCGATTCCATCGCCCACGGTACTCGACTATCTGCGAGGAGATAACTGTTACCCCACGCGGGATTTCCATCACTCAGGGTATGCTGCCAAGGAGTCGTTGCACTTAAATTTGCGAGATTGAGTTGATTCTATCAGTTTAAACGAAATCATGTCAGTATAGATTTAATTCCGTCGGTTTATCTCAACATTGATTAAATCTAGGCGTTGTCTAAATTGTCTTTCAGCTCTACACGCAACTTTAAATTCAGAATGTTCTTTGTGTGAAGACTGTGTATTTCCTTACAACGTTGTTAAATTAATTTAATTTAGCATGGGTAAATGAGAATGATAGTATTCATTATAGCATGGTTAAATTAGTTAAATTTGCTGTGGCGTATGGTTAATAAATTGCCATGTATTCTAATCGCCATGTATTCTAATCATAATCACCATGTATTTACCAGATTATTATGATTATTCTAATCTTAATTGCCATGTATTGTAGTTGTATTGTAGTCCATAGGTGATTTATTTATAATTGTCTTGAGAAAAAGGGATTATAATAGAATATTCTAATCATGATTTACAAGATTTACAAGATCTACATTTTAATCATAATTGCCATGTATTGCCATGTATTCTAATCATTTACAATGCCAAGATTTACATTCTAAGTCATAATTGCCATGTATTCTAATTGCTATGTACTCTAATTATAATTTGCCCTGTATTTACACGATTATTATGATTATCCTAATCATAATTGCCATGTATTGTAGTCATATTCTAGTCTGTCGATGTTTATTAGATTAGATTTACAAGCACTAATCATGATGAGAATAGATTATATCAATTCAGAGGAGTAGCATGCTCTCATGTTTTTTTTTTATCTTCATAGATGATTCTCTTGCTAAATTTTATTTGCGTAGTGGATTGTTTGGCCATAGCAGATTATTTTGGGCATAGTGATAGGTATGCCGGACATGTGCCTCGTCACTTCATCTAGAAAGGTTATCTATAGTAGAACCAACAAATGTTTAATTCTGCACCTAGAAGTAAAGTAGTTGACTACCCTTGCTTCTTGAGTTAAATAATGTCATTTTCATTTCGCTCACACTTATGTCGTGTCTTGATGTAATTCGTACTCCGGTTTTCTTGCACCGTGGAATTCATATCATGTGTGTCGACTTATAGAACTTTTTCGTGCAACAATTGTCCTTGATGGTGGTTGATTGGTTAGTCAATTTGCTCGGGTGTGAGTCAGGTGGGAGGTAGACACCCCCATGTAGACTTAGTATATAAGGTTGTGTGTGTGATTTTTTCCTGTATAAAGAATCCAGTGTCGTATCAAGAGTCTCGGGCCCTTTAAAGGCATGGTTTCCACTCTTGCGACACATCTGATGGAGATTACTAGTTTCTGCCTGAGCAGTCGGCCAGGAGACTATCTGACCTTCTCTCTCTTCGGAGAAGAGAACTAAGATTGAACGCCCTGCTTTCCTATGCAGAAATAGTAAATATACTGTTATGGATTCTTCCTTATGGCTATGTCGTTTATATGCTTGCAATTATTTGTTGTGCGCCTTATGTCTTCTCGTTGTGATCATCGTGGTTGCGTCTTGTTAGTCGTCGGGTGGCGACGTAGAGTCAAGTGTGTCTATTTCCTCTTTACACGCGTGCACACATGTCACGTCTAAATCAAAAAAAAAAATTCACACCTGTTATCCGAGTTGTTGTCGTAACGAGAGAGGTTTGTTACAAGTTTCCGTAGCGTTCCTTTGTCCTATGATCCTTGTCATTTTTCATCATAATCAACTGAGGTCATGATTTACCTTGTTTTCAGCGTTCTTTTCATTAAAAGAGAATATTAAGATCTGGTCATTTATGAAGCTTGCTAATGGTTTAAGCATTTGAATTTTCTCTCAAGCTCGGTGCTGCTGAAATCACTAGTTCAGACCAACTGTAGACTGCACTATGGGATCAACTGTCAAATATAAATTGGAAGATGAGGTGGACATAGTAGTTTCCTAACTTGTTTCATATCCTCCATTATCATTCACAATCTCCAGGTATTACGTGAGTCCTCTCAATTTCATGGAAAAGTATTGAGACACCCCTACCTCAGCTTTTGGTAGTGCTCGATGCTGCAAACTACTTCCTCTCTCATCCATTTTCATCTATATATTTTCTCCCACATACTTCATAACCATTTGCCACCTAAATTTCACCTATTCTATAGGTCAAGACATTTTTCTTTTGAAGCTTGAATACTTTTTCATTCACTTGGCCCTTGTGTGCACATTGCGCTACAGAAAGTTGCTGCTAAAACTATGCCACAAATACCCTGTCTCAGTGTTGTGTTTTACTTGGATTGGTCAGTGCTATATTTTGTATTCAAAGATCGTTGCATTAGACTCTTCTATTCATTATATCATCATTCATTCATGTTAATATCTACTGACAATAAGTGGAATTGCAGTCCCTACCATTCCAAAACTTTGATGACCATGGTGTGGTGACATAAAACTGAGCAGTGTATCCCTGCCTTAACTCAAAGTTTCTTTCTCTCAATTTTAAAGAAAAATCCATAAAAATAGTTTATTGTTATTTCAAGGTGAGTTAGCGGAAATCCCGAGAGAGAGAAACCATTAGCCACTATCATTTCTCATTGATCTCTACCTCTATTTGTTTCCTTTACCCCTCACTACACCACAACCTTTGATCCCTTGTTTATATCCACGGAGACACCTCAAAGGAAGAAATATCACAAGGGAGGGAGTCTGGTCAGGACTGAACCTTCTGACATGCACTTGTTTGATGCTAAGCCAATGGTCAGGGAGTTTTTTCAAAGGGTTTCTTACCTCTCTTTTTTCTAAAACATGCAGAGGGGACACCCTAAAGTAGCAAGGAAGTTTGCATTACATTTTGATGGCATTAAGACTAAGGTGGGAAACCTTGAGTTTGAGGTATCTAAAGCCTCTATTGCAACAACCACTGGGATTCCTAATACTAGTGAGAGGTGGTTTAAATCCATGATCCTAAATGCTTCCTTCTCCAAGGAATTCCTCAAACTAGACTATTAGATAGACAATGTTTCCAAGGGAGTGCCTAGAAGCCACCTAGTTGAAGGTTTCGATAAAATGTTGAAGATCATCTAGAGATACTTTACATGTGAGGGAAGGTTTAACATGTTATACCAGTACCATATAAGGCTCTTTCTATGTTTTACTATTAAATATGAAATGAATATCCCTTTCTACCTTTTGAGGAGTATGGGGAAGATGTTTGTTATAGTCCAAGCGAAGTCCAAGGCTATGGACACTAGTGTCTTTCACTATGGGTTGGTTAGGATGTTGGTTATGGAAGAGTTGAAGAAGAGGAAAATTCCTTGGGAACAGTTCATTGTCTTTTCCCAAATGTAGCTGGATATAGCCTCTACCCCTCAGTGTAAGATGCAAATCCCTTTTCCATCTAGTAGTGTTTCCCCAACAAGAACAAGAAGGAAAAGAAAAGGAAAACCCACTACTCAAAGCAAAGAAGTCATCAAGGAAATTGAAGAAGAAGAGAGGGAGGTTCATCACTCTCCACAGAGAGTTTTTTCACTTCCTCCTGCACCTGAATTAGAAGAACTGCCTTCATCCACCAAAGACCCAGTCAAGAGGGGAAGGAAGTTGCATTTATATTCACCTTCTCTAGCAGCTAAGATCAAAATCAAGAATCCTTTTACTAGATCATCAACCCTCAAGGAGGTTGTTGAAGTAGAATTCTTACCCAAGGTTTCAGTTCCAAGGAAAGAGAAAGATAAGGGTAAAGACATTGAGAAGCCTATTGGGGTGAAAGACAAAGCCCTTGTGCAACATAAATATAAAGGTAAAGCAATTGAGAAACTTGTTGAGGTTATCAACATCAACACTCCACCTAGTAATCACACTTTCAAAAAATTGATCAGACAACTCAGGGAGGATAGGAAGGAGGTTGCTCATTTGAAAGAAGAAAGTTTGACTGAGAGAATTAATATGAAGGAGCTCATGGATATGTACAATAACACCCTTGATTTGGAAAAAATTTCAGCAAGAAGAGCCTTGCCTCTCCATAAGAAACTTAATAACCTCTACAGGAAAAATAGAGGCTTTCAGTCTCAAAATAGAAAGCTCAAGGAAGAATTGAAGCATTTCAAGGATGAATTGGACCAGAGGAACTTAAATGTTCTGGTAAAATATGCAATTGAAAGAGATGAACCAATAGTCAATAAGAGTACACCTGCAATCAAGAAGAGTATCCCCGCAAAGGAAAATCATGTTGCCATGATAGAGGGAAGCTTTCCTGCAACAAGGTAGAGTGCTAGGTTGATGAAGTAGTTGGGGGATATAAGATCCAATTTTGTGGGTGTTCTCTTTTTGCAAGAGTAAAGTGATCAAATAAGTATAATGTTTCCACCTATACAGACATCTACAGGCTCCTAGTCCATCAACTATGTTTTTTGTGCTTTTGAAGGATTGGTCTCATCACATAGAAAAAACAAAGACATTCCGTAGTGCCATGGTGCTACAAAATCGTCTATATAATATGATCTGCAATGTATCTACCTAATTTGCTATGAAATCTCCTATCTAAAATTCAACGGTGGTGCTACCGATTCTGCAGAACTGATTTGATGAGTGGCGCTATCAAATATTCATGACCATTTGAGGTGTGGCGCTACCAAAATTTCAGAATCTATTACAGGAGGGGCTCTATAGAATTGCACACAGACATTACACAGGATTGGCACTACGCAAACTGCAGACTTGTTTTGGAGGAGGTTCTACAAAATATGAAGATTTTTTTTGCAAAGGGCACTACAGAATTGGCTACCCAATGCGCTACTGAATGGCACTACGAACTGGCCCTTGCAGTCAAGGGATTCAAATTCATGACTCCTTTGGATGGTTGATTATGTGGAGAGAAGCGAGGATCATAGGTGGTAGCATGAAGGAAACATATAACCCCTAGAGGACACTTGGCAATGGAAAGGAATGTTCCTAATGGGAGATATGTCATTTAATTCTTTTTGGAGTGGTTTCCAACATGGTTCCTAATTTTTAGTAGTTTGTTAAGAGCTGTTAGCACAGGTGTTAGAGTGGTAACTGTTTTAGAGAATTCTAGGGGAGGGAGGCCAGCTCACACATCTATTTGTTGCCTTTCCTTTTGGGTTATAAATACATATTCTAAATGATTAGTGAGGTTCAAATGGTTGAATTCTGCTCCCTGATTGTAATATTTTTGACTAAGTAGACTGTTCTCTGGTTATGTATTGGACTTGAGAATTTTTTATTAATAGAAGTCAATTTCTCTTTATATCATCTTGTTTCCTCTTATGCCTAAGTACTCATGATTGGATGATCCATATGATATTGTTATGGTTGTTTTATGATGAATGTTTGATTATAATACTGTTATGATGTTCTTCAGTTTTCTTTAACTTTGAATTCAATAAGTTCTTGTGTTTGAATTTTTCCTCCTTGGGCTGCTTGAAGACCTGATGTCAATAGAAGACCTTTACACATCCCCCAATAAATTATTCCTCCTATTCAATTTTACTCCCATTCATTGACTAAATCTAATCAAGACCTCATTTGCTTATGCATGCTAGCCTAGATTTCTGAGTGAAAACATTATTATTCCGAGTCTTGTCCATTTCACCTTTAATCACTCATTTACATTTACACATACTTTGATGGGTATTGGGATTATCCTCTTTGAAATCTGAGGTTGATTCTTAGTGCTAAAAAAAGGTGTTGGAAATCCCCTCATCCAAACCCCGATGGTTTATGTAGACATGATTTACAAAATCTTCCTTTTTGGTCTTGTTTGCAGAAATAGTTTTCTCCTCACTTTTGATGACACCAATTTCCTTCTATCTGTGTGGCTCTGTTATAACTTGTTGAATATGTTGCAAAAAATTCTCTTCAACCTTCCTTGTTGTGCGTTTCCTTTCAACCTTCAAAAACTCATTTGTTGGGGGAGGTATTTTTTTATATTTGTTTTCTGTGTGATTAAGAGAGAGGCTATATATATATATATATATATATATATATATATATATATATATATATATATATATATATATATAAGATCTCTCTTTGTATATTATGTTCTGGTAGGAACGATTATGAAATCATCCCATACAATGATAAAGTGTAATTACATATATAATCGCAACTTCTTTGCACGATTCATTTCAGTGAATTGGATGAGTTTGCATCTTTCCACCTTTTTTCATTTTACCCTAGTCAACTTTGGCAATCAATTTCTAAGTCATTTTCTCCTCCCAAGGATTTTCCTAGGCACTAGGATTGGTGGTCACCCTCATTGAGCATGATCCCCTTTTCCATTGGGTGTGATTCCCCATCTCTTGTCAAAGTATTGATCTACAATAGGTTAGCCTTTCCAATAATCCAATATACATATACATACAACATCATCATCATGAATTAAATATCATAATAAAAAGTAAGTACATCATATAAATACATCTTACATGCCATCATAAAAGAAATATAAGTAAGGAGTTTCTCATCATGTATCATCAAAAGAATAATCATTAAGTAAACGTACAAACCATCCAATGTAAAGACAGTTTTCAGTGCTAGTGATCTAGTCGTAGAAGTGACCCCATAAATTTGCGCTTTCACGTCTTTCTATAATTGCGGTCATGGTCGGAACATCATTTATAAAATCATCAGAGGCTCTGAAGCATAAGGCTTGTTATTTGACAGTATAATATGATCCATGTATCAATGTCAACTAATATCTAGGATGGAATTTCAATATCTATCCCAATGGGATAGATACCGATCTATCCTATATTGATAGAATATAGTATTTGAGATAGACTCTCTTTTTTTGTGCATATATTACACACTCTATAGATCTTAGATACTCCATCAAATTCTTTATTCCTGGTTCCAAGAATGGAGGATCCATTGTAATGAGATGAGAACGGATAGGATTGAATCAATGAAGAGAAAAAAATTGTTGTTCTCTATAACGAAGTGCAATGCGATTCTGAAACCAAAATCTGAATAAATGAATATGAGTGGGATATTAATTTTTCATCACCTTTCCGGAGAACCCATAGTGCGATAGTTCATTCCCTGTGAATAGGAACAAATAGGAAAAGGAACTTGATTGGATCCATAACTAGAATAAGTGGACAAAGGTCCCTATCAAAAATTTGATCCGGGTTTCCTGGAACAATAGACTCATCATGTGACCAACAAATGTTTTAGTAGCCTCTTCTCGTTCTCTCTACAGGTATGTAATAATATTGTGGGGAGGGTCTGATACGACATAGTAATCAACTTGATTAATCTGAATGGTTTTTCGAGACAATCCTCCTCTTGGTTGAGAGACAAGATCATGTTCTCTTCTATTTTACACCCCCTTTATTGGGATTCAAGTAAATTTGTAGGGAGTCCTTTTCCAATTAGAACTCTACAGGGGTGTTTCATGGTTGAAATCTAAGAATTGAGGATGGTACTATGAGAAGGTTTGAAATCTTTAGGAAAACTCCTCACGAGGGTATTGAACCTATCATTGAAATCCCTTATACTTTCTCTTGAATTTATTTTTTAGTTATAGAGTTGATCATAAAGGGACTGGTAATATTTGTTTTTTCTTAATCTTTTGGAAAAACGTTCTTCAAAGATATCCTGTCTCGTGATTGTTCCTAGAAGAATACTATCATACCATTCCTTATCCCTTCTGACAATAGTGTAGAAGAGTATCATCCATAAATCTTCATGTTGGTCATAAGGTTCAAGATCATAGAGGAAGGAATCTAAGTGATCTTCGGTTGTAACACGATCATCCATCGAAAATATGGGGAGCCATTCCTTGAAGTCTTTTGGGAGTTTGTGAGGAGATACATGGATATTTTTAATGTTTGAAGGTTTGTATACACATTTAACCCATGGGATCCATGTAACACTTGGTGAATTGGCGACGGATGAGAGTGGAGGTGTAGAGGAAGTAGGTTAATATGGAGGGATAAGAGAGGTAGATGGAAAACCATGGAAAGTGGGATATGATAGAGGACTAAATCATTTGGGTGAAGGATTAGGATGCCTGAAAGTGTCTTTGGGGGTCGGGGAATGCCCCTTTTGGGTATGTCCCATAATGGAGTGTCCAGATGAGCTTTAAGACAATATTATCAAGGGTGGAAGGGGAATGTCCTCCCCAGTGGAGTTGCCCAAGAAGATAGGGGTAAAGGCTTTGGCATGGTAGCTTTCCAAAGTGTCGTTAGAACATGAAATAGGATTAAAAATCCTCCCCGACAATGGTGCAAAATGTTATCACACATGTTTTAGGTTAGGCAAAGCCCGACCCAAACCACAAGATAGAGACAAATAGGAGAATACCTATCCACTTTCACCTTAGATAAATACTCTCATCACTTTAGAGGTGAAATGATCACCTCAAGGGGGGAATCCCAGGTGACCGTAGGGAGAAATGAGATGGAAAGTGATACTTATGAATGGATTCCCTTTTATGGGTGTTCTATATGCACACAGGGTAAGTAAACTTAGAGTTGTAGCACTATATGTGCCAAGGTAGAAAAACTAGAGGAAGTATGATCTAACTAAGGATATGTTCTATCTAAGGGTTAATCTACTTAAACAAAGACTATCAATGAGAAAACCCTATTAAAGAACTTGAACTATTTACCCTAATCAACTTTTAAACAATGGATTGATGGATTGTTCCTAAAGAAGCAAATCAAAACCCTACTTTGAACAAGTTAACCTATTTAATCTGAGCAACAACAAGTAATTTATTCAATATATTCAACTTAATGAGCAACAACAATAACAAGTTAATCTATTCAATCTATTCAATTTGATGAACATCAATGAGTAAGAAAGTAAGCAATCAAACAACTAACCTAGTAAAACTTATTCAACAAGTAAACCTATCAAAACTATTCATCAAGTAAACTAATCAAAACTAGTCAGAAAGTAAACTCTATTCTTAAGATAAAATTCATAATCATTTCTAATATGAAAAGGGAATTATTAACCTACTTATTCAAAAGCATCATGACAGTATTGAAAGATTAATCAAAACTATTCTTAATCTACAATAACAAGAAACTTCAAAGATGATGATTATATATTCGGTGCCTAATGACATCATGATGGCATCTAACGATTAGTGATAGCTCAAGAGGAATGAATTCAATATTAAATCTATGGAGAAATGAAAAGTATGAATCAAGCAATCTAACGAGATCTTAGCCATCATAGAAGAAATATTAACTATCCTGAAAATCCATGTGATCTCTCAATCCATGCATCAATCATCGATGATAAGAAAACCACTATTATACTTAATTCAAATGCACTCTTATACTAACTCAAGTAAATTTTCAAGATTATAAACTTATGATTAAAAACTTAATTCAATTTCAAACCTCTAATTAAAATCACAATTCAAATCTAAAACTGGAACTTAATAAATTAAACTAAGCTAAATCCATTATTAAAAACTCAGATTTCAAACTAGAATGCTTATAGAACAATATCTAAAACTGGAATTTCATGATTAAACTGGGCTCAATCCTATCTTTAAAAACTCAGATTCCAAATTGAAATACTTGTAAAAACATAATACAAATTCTTCTTCTATCTTAGCTTACTACAACAAGATTGATAAGCAAAATAGATTCATGAAGCATAACTAAACTGAGAATTAAATTAACAAAACTCAAAACTATTAATCCATCGAAACTTGTAAAAGAAACTCTGTACTCTGTGTTAAACTAATACTTTGTTCTAACTACTCTGTTTTAACCTGCATAAATTCAATTTAACATTTTAACACACAAACAAGGTTAGTAGCTTGCAAGCCATTCAATAATAAATAAAATACACAGCATAATAGATAACTATCTCCTACAAGCAACCTTCAAAAAGGGAATTTAAACAATTAAATGACGAGCAACAAACACACAATATTTAAAATGACAAAACACATATAACAAGAAATGAAGCAAATGATAAGTATACAACTGAAATATGCAATCTATATATCTAAGTATTCACCCAGACCACTGGTGCCCCCCCAGTAGGTCATGGCTAGTCCTCAACAAAAAATTGTAAGCTTAATCGCCATGGTTCTGGCATTAAATTATAAAAACACAGTCTTAACACAAGTTTGCAGAAATGTCCGAGTTACACAACGAAATGGATTCTAACAATTCTTAACATCTGGTCTAGCCACTACTGGTGGTATTTATAATGATTACAATTCAAGAGGTTGACCATTGGAAGGGTCGACCTCCTCTAAAAATGGTAAATCCCATTAAATTCTTGCTAACAACCTTTGACTTCTAGAAACTGAACGAGGCACTCAACGATTAGCATAACTGCTTAATCCGAGATGTCAAGAGCTCAGTAGATGGAGGCCACGAGGGGGAACAAAACCCAGGTATCCGATTTTCCCATCACAGGCCACCAATATAACAACCTCCAACTCGCCTACGCTCCAAGTGTTGGATGTAGTGCCAGCGCAGTGCTAGATGAAGTACCGGATCAAGTGTTGGGTGAATTGTCGAATGAGCTACCAAATGGAAAATTGCATTGTGAATTTGTCCTGTGACACACATATCACATGTTAGATTCTTTTAAACATTACATCAAATTGAATTTAATTCAAAACCATTGCAAAACATCAATTTCACATACATGTTGTATATCCACGATGAATTGATACAAAATCCTTTGAAAATATCTTCAAAATGGTTATTAATACATATAATACCGGTACAAAAAGGATTCAATCATCATCATAAAAATACAAAATCATGATCCCAACACCCTTATAGTTCAAGTTTCTAAACGGAAAGTGTCTTGGAAATGAGTCTTGGTAGTGGTGAATGGTTTCTAAGAGGTTTGAGAACTTGTGAATGATGATAGTACCTTCTCGAGACACAAGAAAAAACAAGTATACAAGATATATGTTAAGTAGAAAAGTAAGTTAAGATTGTTGTCCCTATTTGCAACAGTCAACAAAGATATATATCAATAAACAAATGATTATTAGAGATTCTAAACAAGATGCTAAAAGTTTAAAAAATGATGCAAGAGGTAAGCTAGCTAAACACTAGTATAACTCTAGTATAAAAGCACAAGATTTTAGCAATGAAACAAGGCTGTAAGAAAAAAGTACTACATAGATATTATTGCAGAATTATGGATATAGAAAACAAGTTACAAAAAAAAAATTATCCACCAAAAATCACAGAGAATCCACCCAAAAGATGCACTAGGAATAGTAGATTATAGGGGTAAATGGTTAACAACTTTTGTTGGTTGAATTGTGAGTTATGGATAAAAAAGAGAATAATTTGCTACAACCGTAATGGTTGTAGCTTTAATTTAGTTGTATCTCCCAAGAGACTAAGTAGACTAAGACACCCTAGAGGCTTTAGCAACCTCAAAACATCACAAAAAGTTTCCAAGTTGAAGAAGATCAATATTTCACTAATTCATGTTTACCAAGGAAAGAAATTTATTTACCAATGCAAACTTCAGATTAGTACGTTTAAAAAATGGGTGAATGGAGTCTTTAAAACACAAGTTAGACCAACAAGATCCCATTGGCAGATGAAATCGATCGTCTGTCAAATAGAAGAAAGAGTCTGGTCCGGGGTTGACTAAATAACCCAAGTCGTTTGGTGTAACTCGTTATGACGGTTTTAATGGCTCCATTAGCCAATCTAAAGTCCTAAAAGAAAATAAACAAGAGAAAGAAATCACTAACTAATTACTAGATACTATATATTGTATATGTACATATGCAATAATATAACTATTGTAGATATTTTAAGAAAAAACTACTCTAATATCACTTATATACATTATTTACAATTTGCACGTTTTAATCGAAACTTATGAAATCAAATGCGAAAGTTATTTCTGTTAAGAAGTAGATAAATAAAGCACATTTAATTTTTTTTTTGTTTTCCTTTATAAATCTATTTTTTTTGCATTGAATATACTATGAAACACAGACGAGTGGGTAGTCAAAAGCTGAACCATACATTCTAGTTTAGATAATATGTAAATTACAGAATTAAAAAAACAAAAACAAAAGAACTAACCTGTTTGTTAGTTAGTGAGGTGCATCCGAGCGTCTGTATGAGTGAAGAACATCTAACTGCCATGTCCAAGAGATAAATCTGCAATAAACTCTATGACTTTTCTAAATAAATTCAAAACTAGTATTGGCAGCTTAGATTTAATGACAGAAGAGGAAACACAAATATAACCCTGTGATTTTATAATTGCACACAATTATAGCAAGATAAATTTGGAAGTAATTTATGCATTTCATCATTCAATTAAAATTCAAAGATAAATCCACTCATTCTAATTGAAGATATGATTACAGTAATTATATCTAGAGCAACAAATTATAGACGATATTTATAATATAAACATCCCAGACATCATATATCATTAAGTCTAAAGCTATCAGACCTATTAATGTATTAAGATTAACAAAACATAAATGAAAACATCATTAACAAAAGGCTAAAGCCAAAATGCATATATTCTATTTCATTAAGTCTTGGAATCACTCGTCCATCTTCTGCCCTCAACCAAGATGATTTCCATTACAAAATATGGAGTATTTAAAGAGTATGTGAAAGATAAACTTCCTATATTCTAATATAGGGTTAGATATCCAAAAAAAATCTAAAAGTTACAAACATAGAGGGCTTAGTGTAACGTCCTCCCCATTACGTCGACAATCCCCTTAAAACTAGTGTAAAAAACTTTTTTGTTACAGGTGCATGCGCGCATGTACAAGGAAGTAAATACATTTGACTCTATGTCATCGCCCGACACCAACAGACCAAGCAAAATGCCCAATCAGACCACCAAGACAATCGCCACACGATCATTTCCAACACCCATCACACGAATTCCACGACGCTCGAAATGGATTGCTAGATCCGTCATAAAACGACATAAGTGCAAGCACATGGAAATTGACCTTATTTAAATCAAGATGCAAGGGTAAACCCCCTTCTTCTCAAGGCACCTTACATATCATCAATTGTTGAAATCAAATACGCTGGTCAACACTTCTCCAGAGTTAGAACCAAATAACGTCGTTTCTAGGCTAACTAGAAGAATAACATCATAACCAAGTCGTTTAGCACTGGAAACTAATGCCACAATACTTTCATGGTGACTTAACCATGCTCTAATTTTCACCCCACTTTAATAAATACCAAAATTCTAGTTGGGCAACTAACTTTTAACCCCATCTCGGTTGTATGCCATTTGCTTCCATTGAACCAATGCTAACTACGGTAACTTTTTATATGGCAATTTAAAGGGTGTCACTATTAATTTTCATTCATGCTATATCAATATATATATGTATTTTTCTGCTTTCTTAGTGAACTAAAGTTGGCAGTGAAAATTAAATGACCAATGACGAAATAATAATAAAGTAACAATTTGACTAACATAAAGAAAATAACAATCTGAAGGTATTGTTCAGGATAATTCTTTTTCTAAGTGGTTAGAGTTTGATTAATAGCCAACAAATAACGAATGGAATGTATATCTAATTAATAATAGTGAAATTTTAAAGGACAAATGACTAAATAAGAATACAATAACAATTTAACTATACTAAGGATAAATGACAATCGGTGTAGTATTTTTCATGATATTCTTTTGCTAAGTTGACAGAGTTTGATTAATA
>JZKD02S2256150.1:203730-219479 GCA_000966675.3 Picea glauca | reverse complement strand
AAAAAAAAAAAAAGAAACAAAGGGAATAATAAAAATAGGGAAATGAACCTTTTAATAAAAAGAAAATAATTTATGGAGAAACGTGGGGGATGAGTGACACTTGTAAAACAAAGATTTTTTGAGGGTTTTTAAAAAGGAACTTAAATTATTTGTGATTAGGGCAAGAGGGGGTCTAAAAATGATAAAAAAGAAAAGGAGGGTTAGGGTTAGGGATGGTTATGCTGCCGAATTGAGACTGGACTGTTTGCTTGTGAGGAGTTGGGAATTTCTCAGCTGTATTGGAGTGGTAGCTCAGCCTTGGAGGCGAGCTGAGAAGATAGTCTTATCTTTTGGATCTTGTGTGGCCCCTTTGCGGCTCGGGGGACTAAGGGGGAAGCAGAGTACCCCTAGCGTTTGGTTGGGAGGTATCGGTGTAGTCTCCATGGTCGGTGAGAGGGAGCGCCACGGAGCTCAAGTGCAGGACTGCGTCTTCAGGTTATTCTCCGTCGATCACAGGTACACAAGTAGGTTTGATGTTTTAAGAATAATGTGAATGCTTAAGGTTGTATATGAACCCTTCTCTGCATTTGGTTAAAAGATTTCTCGGCATTGTGACTATACATCTTTGCTTGTGTGCTTGCTAAAAGATTTCTGTAATGAAGTTTCATTGGAATTTGTAACGATTTGCTATACTTTGCTATAATGAACTTTAGGAATGAGATTTTACGCTGTAAAATTTTACTTACTGTAGTTATATTCAGATCTGGAAATAAGGCCTCTGTTAAATGAATGGTTGCGAGTTAATACCTTTTTTTAAAAAAAAAAAAAAAAAACTGCTGTCTCTTACCTCTGCGAATGAAGTTATTTACCTTTGTTATAATAGATAAGAAAATAAAATTTTGGTTTCGTTCTCGGTGGGCGTTCAAGTTCACCGAGGGCGTTTAACCATTCAACCATGGAGTTCTACCTTGCCGGGGGCATTTTTATTTTTCTGTTGGTTCATTTACTGTGGGCATTTTCATTGACTATGGGCATTCCCATTTGTGACTGGGGTGGTTTATATATTATTGCTGGCGTTTTTATTTTATTTCAGTGGGCGTTTCATTTATTACAACACGTTTCTTTTTATCACAGTGCGTTTTATTACAATGCGTTTTAAATACAGTGCATTTGTATTTCAGTGGGCATTTTATGAATGAGTTGGTATCTTTGTGGGCATCCATGTATTACCGTGCATTTTTATTTTCACAGTGGGCATTTTTTTCATTGCCGTGGGCGTAATTACTTCATTGTGGGTGTTGTTACTTTTTGTGGGCATTTTTGCTTTTCGTTTTGGGTGTATGTACCTTCTGTGAGCGTTTGTGTTGATGTGGACGATTTTATTACTAAGGGCTAATCATTAGAATGAAACCGATTAAGAACCCAAGCTACTGTATATAAAATGAACTTGGGCAACGAAAACCCACTGGGGATTAATACTCAACAGAGAAATCAGGAATCCCTTTTATCTGTCTAAAGAATTGATAACTTCTATGTAGAGTTTAATATAATAAATAAACAAGAAAACACTGAGAGGAGATTTTCAAATGATGAAAATCTTGGTGAGAATGGTTAGTAACTTTTCAATTACCTAATAAATATCTATTTATTTTAATTATCCGTTTATTTGATGCTGGCAGTGACCTTCACTTTTGTTTAATTTTTAGTTTATTGTAATGCTGGCAGCGACCTTCAAATTTATTTTAATTATCAGTTTATGGTAATCCTGGCAGCGACCATCAATTTATTTTAATTATCAGTCTCCTTGGGAGTGCAACCTGAGTAGACCGCCCCTTTTGCACAGACCACGTGGAGGCCCTCGTGGGCTCTCCTTCCCCATGTTCCCTTGATTTCAATCTTTAGGGTTCCTCACCATTTGTTTTAATTTGCATTAATTTGGTTGAAAATTCATTTTCAGTTAAAGTAAAATACTAATTTATTATATGGTAAACAAAATTGAGGCTCAGGTGTAGCTAAACGATTATGATTCCAATGGAAATAAAGTGACATGATTGCAATAAAAAGAAATTTCTGCTGCCTTCCAATTTACAATACGTTCCCCTTGATTTTAATTTATTATGTTAAACATCGACTGATTTATTTTCAAGGTTCGGTAATGAAAAGCCTTCATATTAGTTCAATTTACATTGCTGTGAAAACTCACTACAAATCCGATTACCATAGGTATTCCTTGATTTTAAATTATTGTGTTAAACATCGATTTTTAATGATTACAATGTGTTGTAAGGAAAAGCCTTTATATTAGTTCAATATACTTTGACATGAGAATTCACTACAATCCGATTACAATAGGTATTCCTTTGATTTAAATTTATGGTGTTAAACATCGATTTTTATTTATTACAATGTGTGAAATGAAAAGCCACTCTTCGTTAAAGTACAATACTATTCTATTTATAAAAGTGAGTACATGGTTATTTATGGTTAGGTTTGGTAGTTTTGTTGTTTTTAATATCAAACAAAAGGGTAAAGTCATCATTATTTAATTGCAGGGTTATTGAAAGGAGTTGTTTTTAAACACGGTTATTTTTAAACATTGTCATGTTTAAACATTGTTATCTTTATATGTTGTCATTTTAATTATGAGGTTACATTGTTATTTTTAAATATGATGTTAGTTTTATATATTGACAATAGGGTGAGGGTATTGTCATTTTAGTGAAAAGGTTACTAACTTTTTCTATTATGAATGATGTAAATGTAATACCCTCGCCCTTGGAAGAATGTTATGCAGCCTTGATAACATAGGAACGTGAGGACGTTGTTATTGATTTACAATGATGTGGTAGTATAATGTAATGGTGAGGTTAATTCTTGAAGGGACATTTACTTCTTTTATATTTTCAACACAAAGGGTAAGGCCCTTAAACTAAGGGCAATAATTTAATTAGATCTACCTTATGCTAATGTACCCATGATTTAAAATCAAATGGAGAATTTGGGTAGTAACCAATCACGGTTGAGTCATAGACATTGCCTTGTCATTTATTATAGTGGTCGTTGTCAGATTCCTTGTCTTGCGCCTTCCGTAGAAGTCGTGGTTGCTCTTTTGTCTAGTGTTGCGCTGGGTTGTAATAATTTGTCGATTGGACTGCTTGTGTCAGGTAGGATATAGACACCTTCATGTAGCCTTAGTATATATGTTTGTGTGTATTTTTCTGTGTTAAGAGTCCAGTGCCGTATCGAGAGTCTTGGGCCCTTTAAAGGCAGGGTTTCCACTCTCGTGACACACATGATGAAATTACTAGTTTATGCCTGAGCAGTCGGCCAGGAGCCTATCTGACCTTCTCTCTTTTCGGAGTAGAGAACTAAGATAAAACGCTCTGCTTTCCTGTGCATAAATAGTAATCTACCATTATGGATTCTTCCTTATGTCTATGGTCATTATGTTTGCAGTTGTGCGCCTTATGTCTTCTTTTCTTGATCATCGTGGTTGCGTCTTGTTAGTCGTCGGATGGCGACATAGAGTCAAGTGTGTCTGTTTCCATTTTACATGAGTGCACACACTTTGAAAAAAAAAAAAATTGCACCTTCTATTATAGTCATTGTCATAACAAGGAGGTCATTACATCTTTGACATTTTATACAAACTTCTTAGCAAGAAAAATGACATTTTTAAATGGAATCCAATAAAATGCATGAGAAATCATATGTGGTAAAGGAAAACCAAGCCAAAACGGCCTTCAAAGGTAATAAATTGTCTTAACATTGCCAACAAACCATGCCATCTAATCTTAAGTAGGGAGACCATAATACCTTTGTCACAACAGTGAATATTTCTGGAGGTGATGAACAAACTCTAGGGTACTTCATCTAATTTCAAATTTTTAAACCACTTTTGACCATTGAGAGGGAGCCCTGTTGCTTCACTTAGAATTTTTTCGGTGATCTCCAACTGAATATCACCTACCTTGGCTCTGCATCCATCATATGTGAGGGTGAATTCTTTGGCCACTTGGGAGTTATAACCCTGGAATTTCTTAATAAACACATCCCAACCTTGGCTCTTTAGATCATCACTTGCATCATCATACAACAACAAAGTTTGGGAGCCATTTGGCTCAACTCGGACGATAGGGGCCATAAGGGTTCAAACAGATGGTAACAAAGAAGACTCAAGCTCATTTTGTTCTTAGGAGATAGTAGTGAAAGAGATAAACCCGAGCTAAAACGATGGAAGAAAAACTAGGAACACACCAGTGCAACAATAACATAAGCAAAACGGGTTTCAGTCATGAAATTCAGGCATTTCTGGTAATGAATGCTTTGAGTACAGAGCGTAACTCAAGACCCTAGCTCGTAATGAGGGATCTGTCAATTCAAACTGCCAACTAAAATGAAGTACATGGTACATTCTAGGTGCGTTTAATTTCCATGACATGTAATGGGTATACTCGATTTGCAAAGGTTATGAGAGGATGCGTTTTTACAATGCAAAGAAAATAAAAAAATTGAAATCAAAGTTGATTTACTAAGAATGTTAAATGAACAAGCCTATAGTCCAAATGTCAATCGATTCTTAGTATATTTACACAGCATCCAAAAGATTAGCTTACAATCCAAGAGCAATTCAACATAAGTATTTCATTGGTATATGATAAGCTCAGAAAAATCATTAAATGAAATAGATGTAAGCCCATTGATCTTTAAATACCAAGCCTTGGATAGAATTGCAATATGATTTTCAATTTTAATGATTCATTCATTCTTTCAGTCATGAATGAAGCACAAAAAAACAAGATAAAAATAAATAGGAAAAATCAGAACATCCTCTTTACAACCGAATAGTCACCTTCAAATAACAATATTTACAGGATGAGGCGTAGGCAACTACATGAATTGTCATTTGTCACTTTAAAAAGAAAAAAATATGTAGGGCTGCTGACAATGGCGACTTACTAGGAGAAGCAATTATCTCTGCATCACCGACGAGTTCATGTTAGGACTTCTTAGAATGATTACAGATCAAAGAACAACTGAAGGACATCAAGCATCTCAACAATAATTACACAATCTCGCTTCAGATATCTTCATGTTCAAATGAAATCCAACGACAAATTTTAATTACGAGAGCAACGATGTTCAAGTCAATGGCTCTGATACTGTTGATAGGGCCATTGCTTCCAGCAGGTGTCCATAGCCTCTACAGGGATGTCAATTAACCCACTCTAACTCCTCTACCCTATCCAAGAAATTTCAATTCAACATGAAGGGAACTTATGATTAATATCAAAATTTATACCTGATAATTTTCTTGAACCCGACATTGCTTCGCTGCTAGCGGGCCTGTTAAGTACACCGATGAAGTTGTCTTGGCATCATGCATGCATTTACCCGCTGCCAAAAGACTTGTTCAATATCTCAGTGGGTTTACAAACACTTCCCACAACTCTCGAGAAATAATTTACAATCTGACATAAATTTAATGATATTCAAAAGAGTGGGGTGATGCTGAAAATTTCAGTCTTTAGAACACTTGACATTTTCCAGCCTTTAATTGTTTTTTCTTAACAACCTTCATTATGATATGAAATTAGTTTTCTGATGAAACTAATTCTTCAAGGACATGAAGGCATACTTGAGTTGCTTTCTTTAAAAATAGGGACATCGTAAAGACCTTTGATGATGGTCATGTCTTCTCATAATTATAAAGTGAAACCATGAAACCTATTCTGAACATAAAACTTCTTTAGCTAGTCCGTGTTTCAGGAAATTACAACATTGATTCTTTGAAAGACCTTGACTGTTTCTTCATAATGAGGCATTCTGGTTTCCCTTCATGAACTAAAAGGTGATACAAGCATGGTTTAACTAGAAAGTAGCGGAAGCAAACAAAATGAAAAGAACCAAAAACCAGAAAACAAAAATAAATCAAAACAAAAAAATTATGTACAAAGGTGGATTTGGAATTTATCAGGAAAAATACCTCTTGAGAGCTTGGCCATTCACCGGGAAGGTGTCTGGCTGTCCCTCCAAACTTTGTATATGGAAAGAGCTTGGACCTAATTTTTCAGCGATTACGAAAGGCCTCAACCATAGGTTATGGAGCTTGGTGTGTTCCCCTTTCCCTTCGTGAGGTTTATCCCACTTGAGAACCAAATATTCTACCTCGAAGTTTCTATCTGAAGTAGAGTTTGAATCAAACCATTCTTTCACAATCTGCTGATGTTGATCCAGTCTCTCTTTCGCTTGTGCTCTCACTTCTTCTAGTTTCAATAAGGCATTAATTCGACTTTCAAGAGGAGGGCATTCCTCTTCCTGAACTTTCTGTGATAATTGCAGAGAGGGAAGCAGAACATGAGGAGGGAGAATTGTTTCCCTTCCTTAGACAAGGAAAAAAGGGGAATTACCAACATAAGTTTTTGGTGTCACCCTGTCATCCCAGAGTGCATTAAAAATCATGTTGTGCCAATTTTTGTGGTTTTCAGAAACTGTCCTCTTGATGTTTTTTATCAAATTTTTATTCCTTGATTCTTCTAGGTTGTCTCCTTGGGGGTAATAGCTGGAAGAATAATTAAGTTAGATCCCTCTCTCCAAAGAAAAAACACTCATATCGATGGAAGAAAAGTAAGAAGCGTTATCAAAGACCAAACATTTGGGAATGCTGAATCTAGTAATGATATTCGTGTCAAGGAAAGATATCACTTGAATAGTGTTTACCACTTTCAACAGTGCAGCCTCAGACCATCTGGTAAAATAATCCGTTGTTGTAATGATGTATTTATGCTACTGTGATGAAGTGGGGTTAATTTGCCCTATGATGTCGATACCCCACTACTGAAAAGGTGAATCTATCGAAACAAGCTGCAAAGGAAATGCTGCCTTTTTGACTTGTCCAACATCCTTTTGGCAGATTATGCATTTATGACATAATGCATGGGCATCTTTGAACAATGTGGGCCAGTAGTACCCAACCCTTAATACCTTGTGAGTAGTGGTTTCTCCACCAAAGTGCCCGCCAACTTCACCTGCATGAAGTTCAGATAATACTTTCTCTGCTTCATCTCTTTCCAAACAAAGCATGAGAACACTATCAAAATTTTTACGAAATAATACGTCATTTACCAACTAGAAAGGTGCAGATTTTAGTCTTAATGCTCTTCTCTTTTCTGGATTGATATGGCAAGGAGAAGAACCGTGTGTTAAATAAAACTTAATATCATCAAAACAAGAATTAGCAACAACTTGTGTAAAACAGATTTGATTTTCATTATGCTGATTTATAGTTGAGACATTAATTTGACTTTGTTGTTCTTCAACTAAATTAGCCACTAGTTTGCATAGGACTTGACCTCTGAAAATTTGTGCAGGGGTTATTTCGAAGTTATACTCTTGTAATGATGTCATCCAGTTTGCCTGTTTTTCACCCAATTCCTTTTGTACTAACAAGTTCCTAACAACAAGATAATGCACAATGACTTTAGTTCTTGATTTCAACAAATATGATCGAAAATGTGTCACTGATTTGAAAACTGCATAAGCCTGTTGATATACAGCTGGGTAATTAAGCTATGCTCCTTTGAAAGCCAAGCTCATGAAGGGAATGGGGATTTCATTTCTTTCAGTGTTCTTTTGGGTCAACACAACAACATAAGATCGGTCAGAGGTGAAAGTGTAAAGAGTGAAATCTTGTGAGAAATCAAGACTCATCAAGGAAGGCGCTTCCACTATGGATTTTTTGATGGAATCAAAGGCTTGATTTTCCTGTGGTCCCCAACGATACTGAATATCATTTTTAATTAAATTCTGCAATGGCCTTACAATTTTTGAGTAACTTGGGGCAAACCTTCTGAAAAAATTAATTTGGACTAAAAAGGATTGCATAGATTTTTTGGAGGAGCGGGGAGGAAGTTTGGCAATGGCTTGAGTTGTTTTGGGATTGATGATCATCCCGTCACTGGATAATATTAACCCGAGAAGTTTGCCTTGTTCCACTGCAAATATTGACTTCTTAGGGTTGAGAGATATGTCGTACTTGCGACATCGTTCTAGGACAACCCTAAGGTGAGACAAGTGATCTTTCTTGTTTTTGGAGAAAAAAGTAACATCATCAATATAGACCACTACAGATTGATTTATGAGATCATGAAAAGAAATATCCATTTCTCTCTGGAAAGTGGCTTCGACGTTTATGAGTCCAAAAGGCATCTTCCTGTAGGCATAGGTCCCCCATGGGGTAAAAAAAGTGGTTTTTAACTGGTCTACTGGAGACATGAGGACCTGGTTGTATCACGAAAAACCATCTAATAGTGACAGTCTTTTGGAACCAAATACCTGCTGAAGAATTTCTTCCATTGGATGAACAAGATAATTGTCTTTGTTAGATGCTCGGTTCAAGTTACGAAAATCAACACAGAGTCGAATTTTGCCATTTTTATTCCTTACAGGAACTAGATTAGACACCCATTGTGTTTGTCTCACTGGGAAGATTATATTTGCATTCAATAATTCATTTAGTTCTTTCTTGACAATTGGTTCCAACTTAGGGTGCATCTTTCTCAGCTTCTGCTAAAAAGGTTGAGTCCAGGGTTTCATGGGGATGATATGTTGTATTATATTAGGGTCAAAAGTTCTTAAATCATCATATGTCCAAGCAAAGACATCCTTGAATTTTTTAAACAGTTTTATAAAAGCGGTTCGTTCTTGCTCGGAGCATCCCATTCCCAAATTGATATTTTGTGGATTATCTTTAGTCCCTAGATTTATCATTTCATGAGTCAAGGAAGAACTATTCGTTTTACAATTTACATACCCTCTGAATTTTTCATGCAAATCATAAAAATTCTCTAGTCTTACCATGGATTTAGGAATATATTTTACCATATCAGATGTCGATTCGATAGATCTAGGCTATGATATTACCGTGAAATTGTGGATATTTGTTTCATGAGTGCCTTCATCGATAATTGCACCTTGGAAAGTGTCCTCCATATGAAAAAATCTGATGATCTTCTGATCATCATCGAACACTCTCCAATTAGTGATGTTGTCTGGGATCAATAGTCTGAACAATGACTCAATTGAAAATGCATTCGGAGAAAGAGCTTCTGTGGGAAAATGTTTAGAAGCAACGTTAGCCAATAAGTCAACCTCATAATTACTTAATCTAGGAATGGAATGGATGTTAAATGCTGAAAATTTGTGCATTAGATTCCATACCTCAGTTTGGTAACTTTTCAGGTGTGGTGATAGGCAATGTATGGAATTTCTTACCTACCTGACCACAATTTCCGAATCATCGAATATCATTAAGTTATTTGCGTGCATATCTACAGCTTTCCCGAGTCCTTGCAAAAGTGCCTCTTATTCGGCGATGTTGTTAGTGCATTCAAACTCTAATTGACAGGCGATGAAAGTCTTATTACCTACTGGGTCGATAAGTACACATGCTGCATCATCTCCTTCTTTGGATTTGGATCCATCGAAGTAAAGTTACCATATTTAAGCTCTGTTGGTAGTGTTTGGCACATTCGACAAAGCTGCTAACTGAGTACATGTCATGAGCTCTGATTGTTGCTCTAGATTGGTGATGGGGGAAGTTTTGGCCATGAAGTTACCAAAAAGGTGTTCATTCCATGCATTTTAAGTGAATTAGTGGCTACGGTAAAAGGTTTGTTTGGATAATTCAGATCTGTCATGGTATGCTTTAGATAGCGTTCACGGTTTATCCTAATTTTATTTAGCTATCCATTTTCTGACAACCACAAATGAGACCAAACTGTCGCAAAATAACCATGCAATTGTTCGGATCAATCCCTGCTCAAGAAAAAACCATAGACTTCAAGGATGTCAACAACAATGATATAAATAATATGGTGAACATTAGGATTAGAAGATAGCCTAACTAGAACATCCTTCAATTCACCAATTACCTTAACATTTGTCTGGTCTAGCTAAATGATTTTAAGACTGGAAGGTTGAACTTCTGCGTTAATATTTTGGAAAATGGATAACAGCATGACATTTGATGATGCGCTGGAATATACCATGAAATTATGTACATTTCTATTGAAAATTTCAAAATTTAGTAAGAAAAGTGGGACATTTTTACGAGTATTAACAACATAATTCTGCTGATTTTTTGTCGCTGTCCTTGAAACAGTTTTATCTACATTTGATACAATTTTTTCAGGTGAATCCCTTTTATCAGGAAGCTTAGGTGTGGTCTTAGTAGGGATCCTTTTTTCTATTTTAGAAATGATTTCATCATTTTTCTTGCTGCTATAATTGTTGTTCTTGTTGTTTTCTGCGATATTTTGAAGCATTTTCTACAAAATCAAAGGAAATTTCAAAAGCTCATAAACATAAATATTAGCTCTTAGTTTTTTCAAATCTTGAATCAAGTCATATTCTAAAACTAGAGTTGCTAAAATCTGTTTTATTTCAGCTTTCTTAGTCTGTTTTGGAGGCACATTGTTACTCATTTCTAAAGACAGTTTACCTTGTGTTTTGCTCCTTGTGTTGTAAGGGTGGACAGTTTCAAAGTTTGCTTGGAAAATTCTGTAAGAAAAGTGTCCGAAGATATTGGGAGATGACTCCTTTTCTTCAACTACTTCTTCTTCAACTACATATTCAAAATTCTCAGGAGGGGTAGAGTTATCACGTGTTTCCAAAATAGTTTGTAAAGCGTATTGTAAGCTTTCGAAATTGAGAACTTCAGTGGTTGGATTTGGCCGATTGGGAGGAAAAGGATTTATGAAAAGAGGTTTAAAACTTCCTTTTCTTGAGGATGCCTCTTCTGCTGATCTCTTCAAGTCTACGACTTGATTTGATAATTTTTGGACAACCTTTTGCAGGCTTTCTAAGTTTAGATTTTCCGATTGGATTTTGGCTTGGGGAGGCTTTGTAAGGATTTCAATTTTCTTTTTAGAGGATGAAGTTGTTTCAACTTAACTATTCATATTATCTTTCAAACTTAATATGTCCTTTTTGATTTGTCTTACCTCCTCGAAGGCTTCTAGTAATATAGACTTTTTAGACCTTTTAACCCAAATTTCTATATTATTATGCAGAGATTTGGTGTAATATGCGACAATTAGACTTTCTACATGTATTGAATCTACGGGAATTTGATTCTTTAATGTGAGGAATATTTTGTTAAAATTTTTCACTTTCTCCTTAGGGTTCATTTTTAGGCTGGAGAGTTCCATTACTAAGACTTCAAGGGTTTTATCATCTCCAAACTTCTTTAAGAAACAGGTTTCAAATTTGTCCCAAGAGACAATGGTCTGGGGTTGCTGGGCGAAATACCATGTAGAGGCATTTCCCTCAAACGTATAAGGAAAGAGTCAACATACTGCATCCTCATGCTCTACACTTCGGAGTCTAATGGCCAACATAAATCTCTTTATGTGATCTTCAACATATTGTTTATAATCTGGATCAAATTTGGTTAGCCATTTCTCAGGGTGTTTTGGCAATGGGTGTTGGGGTCCAGGTACAACCACAACATCTTGATCAAGCCATGGCCTGGCAGGATTGTTTTGGTTTGCCATGGGTGTAGGTGGTGTCAAAGGCTGAGATGGTTTAGATGATGAACTGCCTTCGTCAGATGACTCTCCTCTTGAAGAGGAGGGATATGAATGAGGTGGGGAAGGTGGAATACCAGATCCTCCGGCTTCAAGAGTAGGTGTATCGGTAGGATTGATAGTATCATCTCCCAGAGGGTTTAAAAGTAGACCAGTGCCTTCAAGCTATTCTCTGATATCAGAGAAATCTAAGGGTTGATTAAGTGGCCTACTAGGTTGTCTGATACGGGCCAAAGCACTGTGTGTCCTTAAGAGTGATTGGTGAACAATTCCTTGTACATCGGACCCTTGAGGGTTTGGTGTTACTAGCTCAATGGGAATCTGGGGATTTTTGTTCAAGGTAGTTGTTGTTTCAGAAGCAATGTTGTTGTTAGAATGACTCCGTGTTACTATAGGGGAGCGAGTGTGTGGGGGAGGAGTCTTGCGACTTCCACTTGCCATCAATTGTTGGCGGGTGAAATTGACCATCTGTCAACTGGAAGAACAAGTCTGGTCCGAGGTTGTCTAAATAACCCAAGTCGTTTGGTGTAACTCATTCTGTCGGGTTTAATGGCTCCGTTAGCCAATCTAAATTCCTAATAGAAAATAAACAAGAGAAATAAATCACTAACTAATTACTAGATACTATATATTGTATATGCAGATATGCAATAATATAACTATTATAGATATTTTAAGCAGAAACTACACTAATATCACTTATATACATTATTTACAATTTTCAATTTTTAATCGAAACTTACAAAATCAAATGTGAAAGTTATTTCTGTTAAGAAGTAGATAAATAAAGCACATTTTTTTTTTGTTTTCCTTTATAAATCTATATTTTTTTGCATTGAATATACCATGAAACACAGACGACTGGGTAGTCAAAAGTTGAACCATACATTTTGGTTTAGATAATATGTAAATTACAAAATTAAAAAAAAAAACAAAAGAACTAACCTGTTTGTTAGCTAGTGAGGTGCATCCGAGCGTTTGTATGAGTGAAGAACATCTAACTGCCACGTCCAAGAAAGAAATCTGCAATAAACTCTATAACTGTTCTAAATAAATTCAAAACTAGTATTGGCAGTTTAGATTTAATGACAGAAGCAGAAACACAGATATAACCCTGTGATCTTATAATTGCACACAATTACAACAAGATAAATATGGAAGTAACTTATGCATTTCATCATTCAATTAAAATTCAAAGATAAATCCACTCATTCTAATTGAAGATATGATCACAATAATTATATCTAGAGAAACAAATTATAGATGATATTTATAATATAAACATCCCAGACATCATATATCATTTTTTTTTGTTTGTTAATTTGTGCAGGACCTGCGATTAACCTGTGGCTTGAGAAACCGCGACTCAGGGGCATCTAAGCCGTCAAAATCACCCGGGGATCGCACCCGGCCTGAGCCACACCAACCCTTAACATGGTTGGATTTTTTATCCCCGCAGGTTTCGAACCGGTGACTTTAACATCACGGAGTGGCTTAACAACACACTCCGTCACCGACTGTCCTACACCTCGGGGATGACATCATATATCATTAAGTCTAAAGCTATCAGACCTATTAATGTATTAGGATTAACAAAACATAAATGAAAACATCATTAACAAAAGGATAAAACCAAAATGCATATATGTTGTTTCATTAAGTCTTGGAATCACTCGTCCATCTTCTGCCCTCAGCCAAGATGATTTCCATTACAAAATATGGAGTGTTTAAAGAGTATGTGAAAGCTAAACTTCCTATATTCTAAGATAGGTTCATATCTCCAAAACAAATCTAAAAGTTACAAACATAGAGGGCTTAGAGCCACTCAAGATAAAACTAAATCTTCTAAATTTGTGAGAATTTTCTCCTATTTACAAAATTATCAAAAAGAGGATAGCTGATCGACTAAGTCCAACATGCTTCATCCCACGAAATCATCATCAGATACATCCCATCCCGAAAGAAAAATGAAATGGGTAAGTCAAATATTTTATTAACAATCAATTGCTAAATTTTATATGAGAAATTGACTTGGCTATAGAATCTCTCGATTCTGTATCTAGTCTTATTATTGGTAACAAAAATCTAAATCAATCTAGATTAATAACAAAAAAAGAATAACTATAATAAAAAACCAATCTTACCATCCAACTGATAACAAAATTTGAATCACAATATCTCATAATTGACCATGGCCTTGACACTGTCAGCGTTTTTTATTATGATACCGCCTGTCCTTTTCAAACACTTTACTTGTCTTTGTGCATTGGCCTTGAGCTCATGGTTTTCATTTGCCAATAAGTCATTTTGAGCCACGAGAGATTTGATCCTTGCTTGAAGGATGGGGATGTCTGTGTAGTACTGACCTATCCGATGTAAACAAGCTTTGTAATGTACAACATGGGTAATCGGTTGAGGACGTGTGTGATTGTGTGCTAAAACACCACAACTATCCACTGTCGGCCTTTGACCAATCTTGATACCTATAAATTCCTTGTTGTCTTTTATACATAGTGGGAGTTTATTCACATAATCGAATGGCTGGTTTGGTTGGGAACAATTCAGATCTTCTTGTTGCAGAAACCTCTCAATCTCGGAGTCTGAATCCTCATGGATCTTGATCGAGCTCACATGAGCTTTGGATCTATTATGCAGATTCCAAGAAATGAGTTGACCAACCTTCTTGTTATGAAACCCTATTTCTTGATTCTTCTTTGAATTCTTGCGAGGGTTTCCAATGTTGGATTTGTTAGTAGGGTCAGGGTAGACATTTGGCTCATGCACAGGAGTTTCGATAAACTCAGAATTAAAACCCTGTTGCCCACATAAAAGTTTATTGGACAATGCCTCTTCACAAGGATTACTATTCAAAAGATCTGGGTTGCCAATTGAGAACTTAAGAGGCTTTTGTATCATTGGCTTATCCATTACATGGGTCTCTACATGATTTACTGTAACGAAACCATTACGGGCTATGAAACTGTCCCAATCCTCACCAAGTGTTTTCAAATGATGAACTAATAATAATTTAATCAACCCATGGTGAAAGGGGATTGAATCCAAGTTATGTTTCTTATATCTCTTTGACATTTTATACAAACTTCTTAGCAGGAAAAATGGCATGATTAAATGGAATCCAATAAAATGCATGAGCAATCGTATGTGGCAAAGGAAAACCAAGACAAAACGGCCTTCACAGGTAATAAATTGTCTTAACACTGCCAACAAACCATGCCATCTAATATTAAGCAGGGATACCGAAATATCTTTATCACATCAATGAATATTTTTGGAGGTGACGAACAAACTCCAGGGCACTTTGTTCAATTTCAAAATTTTAAACCACTTTTGACCAGTGAGATCTCCAACTGAATATCACCTACCTTGGCTCTGCATCCATCAAATGTGAGGGAAAATTCTTTGGCCACTTGCGAGTTATAACCTTGTAATTTCTTAATAAACACATCCCAACCTTGGCTCTTCATATCATCACTCGCATCATCATACAACAACAAAGTTTGAGAGCCATTTGGCTCAACTCGGATGACAGGGGCCATAAGGGTTCAAATAGATGGTAACAAAGAAGACCCAAGCTCACTGTCTTCTTAGGAGATAGTAGTGAAAGAGACAAACCTGAGCTAAAATGTAACATCCAGCTCTGGCGCACTGAGAAAAATTATTATTTGAGGACACTTGCTTGCAAGTGATCTGGACTTTCTGATGTTAAAACATTTATACTTGATTATGATGTATTATGATAGACGACATGATGTTTTACTATGTGATGTAGACAGGTTCTATTTGACTCAGTTGTATTGAGTGTGCAGGGTTTTTGACCTTGAGGATGCAGAGGCATCAATGGAACCCCCTTGGACTCTAGATTGAGTCAGGGAGTGTGCTTTAGGGTTGATTTATTTACTGTGATATTTCATTTTATTTGATGATATGATATTGACATGTTCTGACACGATTGTTGATGATGCAGGCTGACGAGAGATTGCCGACCAGACTCACATATGGAGTAAAGGGGCCACACACGATTCCAGAGAGGTTGAGGGAGAGGGATGGACAACAACCCTGCCACCGCCTACTAGCACTCCCGCCGTGGCTCGAACTTTAGGTTAACAATTACCTAGTTCGAGAGGATCCACGATACCGTGAGGGAAGATTGCGACAGTTGCT
>JZKD02S2256150.1:190679-202620 GCA_000966675.3 Picea glauca | reverse complement strand
GTTGGGGATCTCTCAGCTGTGTTAGAGTGGTAGCTCAACCTTGGAGGCGAGCTGAGAAGCTAGGTTACTGTCTGGATTGTGTGTGGCCCCTTTGCGGCTCAGGGGGTGAGGGGGAAGCAGAGTACCCCTAGCGTTTGGCTGGGAGGTACCGGTGAGTCCTCTACCGTCGGCACGGAGCAGGAGCGACACGAAGCGCGGACATCATCGGCGGACGATAAGGCAACGATATGCTCATTATTTAGTAGAGTGGAATGCTTAGTTATTTACTTCATTGATTATAATGGTATTGTGGTAAAAACATAATTTCTGTTGCCGTAACTTGATAAGAGTTGAAACTAGAATAAATTATCTTTCACGTATTTCTTTGTATCTTTCAAATGGCTATCGCCATGGTGGTTATGGCAGTCAATGTCATGTGTTGGTTGTATGTTCTACCTTGAAATTTCGTTGTTCCCTGCGCCTCTAGCGGAATCCTCACGGGGGTTGTTTATTTTTGAGAATCCAAAAGCCCTTTCTTTTTTCCAGCGTGGTTATCTACCCTATGCGTTTTCCTTCAGTTATCGTTTGTTTTATTCACCTCGCAGAGTCACCTATTATCCTGCATCAGTTGAACCGTCTCGTCCAATGCGTCTCCCTGGCTTGGCGCATTCTTGTTTGGGTGGAGGGTTCCCTTGTTGTTTGCATGAGCTAGAAGAGCCTGCTATGTCCGGGGCACATTCCTGTGGCATGCGTGATTCCCTTACTGCCTGTGATTAACCCTATGAATTATTCACCTGTAGCGCGTTGGGGTGTTGACCCAACTTTTGACTCATTTATAGCGAAACTTTTATTTGCAATCTGTGACTCCATGGCACTAGCATTTAAGTCTGTGGTTATACCCAATGGTACCGCTGTATATTGAAAGAGACGTGTAGCGGCAGGGGTTAGTTGGGAAACACAATTATGTTGGTTGATTTAATTTTATTTTTACCTGTTAAATTTTGGTTCGATTGGAGCCTTGCGTCAAGGTTAAATCAATGGTTGGGGCGTTTGTTTTTCTTTCATATGTGACCGTGGGCATTCTCGTTTCCCTTGCCTGGAGGTTGCCGACGCAACCCTCCATGTTGATCTTTGCTGATTTCGGGCCAGTGTTTTTCGATGAGGGGCGTGCCAATCCGACCCTTGGTTGATGTGCACTCTGCGCCCTGGTTAATGCAATTATGTCTCCACCTGTGGGCGTCCACCGTAAACCTTACCTTTCAATTCCTACCACAAAGTTTGGCTGGTGCAATATTTTAGACCCCTCTCATTCAATCTTCCTGCGTAGGACCTGACTTCACCCTTGGGTGTTCGGAAAGTGTCAATCTCTTATTTACATGATGATATGATCCTGCATTGCTTTTGTGGAAGGGTTAGGTGGCAATAGTTTCGGTTGTTGCAAAGTCCTGACGTATACTTCTAACATTTCTATGTATTTACCAGATCCTTCTCGTGCCTGCATTTTTGTTTTAAATAATGGTGGGAGGTCGTCAGGAGTTGTGGTTACCGCGTGGTCATTAATGATAGCACTGTTTCCTCGTTTTCGTATTTTAATTCTGACGACTGCCTATAAACCCGAGATGCTCCTTTAAATTGCCACTGCCAATCTCAACAGTGATATTAAGGTGGGTGGTTGGGTGCCAGGATTGTTGTTTTGATTTACGTATGGGTATAGTTATTGCACCCTCTGCTTATAATTTCTGGAGCAATTATATAATGTTATTGAAATGCGTAAGGGTAAAATCAGTGTTGTTTCTAATTGTAATGTTAATTGTAATTGTAAGGCGGGTATAGTTATTGCACCCTTTGCTCATAAATTCTGGAGTGATTATATAATGATATGGAAATGCGTAAGGGTAAAATCAGTGTTGTTTCTAATTGTAATGTTAATTGTAATTGTAAGGCGGGTATAGTTATTGCACCTTCTGCTTATAAATTCTGGAGCGATTATATGATGTTATTGAAATGCGTAAGGGTAAAATCAGTGTTGTTTCTAATTGTAATGTTAATTGTAATTGTAAGGCTACTTAACATAAAGGTAATGATATGGCTATTTTCTGGTCTGGTTTTAGTAGTTTAAAATTGTTATGAGAACAAATACCATAAAAAGTCCTTGATTGTTTTAATTGAATTATCATTATAATACAAACATGATGATATGGCTAGGTTATGGGAATGCTAGTGTGGAGTTATTTTATTAATAACAAAACGTACATTCCTTATTATTTAATGGAAAGGTTATTGTGATATAGTAAGTGATGTAAGGATTGAAACCTAGCAATGTAATGTTGTGGATATTTTAGATTGTTAAGTCATTTTAATATTATGTAATGGCATTCTCTCCTTACTATAATCTATTGCTGTAGAATATGTATGAAGTAACTTCACCAAAATATATTGTGGGTAATAGGTAAAGGTAGTACTTTATTGCTATATAACATAAGGAGATAAGGTAGGTGTTGATAACATGATTGGTAATCTGTATGTTGTTTTAAATGCAAGTCATTGGAATATAAAATGAGGGCATGGTTATTTTAGGGTCTTGGTATTGTAGGTCATGGTGGTTGATAACAGTTAACTGTAATTTCCTGGTTATCGAAATGGAAATATTGTTTTCGGATGAGAAGTGATGATAGGGTTATTTTATGATCCAATCAGTGTAGATCACAGTCATGATAATGATAAATGCACAATACTTGTGATTTTACTTGAAATGTTAGTGGAATGTAATTAATGATAGGTATGCTTATGTCAGTACTAACATTCAAGGTAAGGTAAATGTTGTGGGTTCATCTTTTGGTACTAATTTCGCGGCTTAATTATTATGGTTAACAGAGAAGGTGAAATGTGAATGTGATTAAGGAAATGTCCTTGAACTAAGTACTCTAGGACTTTCTAACCTAATAAAGGAGGGATGGTGATTAATTGGAATTACCTTATGTATAAGGTATTTTTCGGTTGAGGAAATTTAAGAGAGTCGTTGGTCAGTAATCACTACAGTTGGTCATAGACAGTACCTTGTCTTAAATTTTGGTTAGTCGTTGTCTGAGTTCTTTTCTCTTGCACCTTTCGTAGAGGAGGTGGTTTCTCTTTCAATTATTATTTCTGCCTGGCTGTTTAATTTCTGGCTTGGTCTGTTGTGTCGGGCGGGAGGTAGACACCTCATTGTAGCCCCGTATATAAGCCTCTGTGAGATTATTTGGGTAAAGGATCTTGTGCCGTATCAAGAGTCTCGGGCCCTTTACAGGTAGGGTTTCCACTCTTGCGACACACCTGATGGAGATTACTAGTTTCTGCCTGAGCAGTCGGCCAGGAGCCTATCTGACCTTCTCTCTCTCCAGAGCAGAGAACTAATATTAAACGCCCTGCTTTCCTGTGCAGACATAGTAAGATCTACTACTATGGATCCTTCCCTCTTTGTTCGTACCGTGCATAACCCAATAAGTTGTTAAATGTTGCATGGTGCGCCTTGTGTCTGTGGTCGTTTATTACTTGTAGTTACCCGTCGTGTGCCCTGAGTCTTCTTGTGATAAACCTTGTGGTTGCGTCTTGTTGGTTGTCGAGTGGTGACATAGAGTCAAGTGGTTATGTTACTTCTACACGTGCGCACACACCTTAAACAAAAAACAATTGCACCTGTTATCAGAGTTCTGGTCGTAACTAGGAGGATGTTACATATGGTATCAGAGCCGGTTCGACCCACGACTTGGGATTCACTACGGCTTTCGTTGACATTTGTTTATTTTATTATACTATTGCTGATCGAGTTGATTGTGTGCGTGCGCGGTAATCACAGTTAGAGGATTCCACGGAGGCAGACGACGTGGTGCTAGGAGAGGAGGCGCGATGCCTCCAGTAGCATCCACGCCTGAGGGGTCTGACCCCAGGGAGGCGAGCAGGTTCTCGGACAGGAGAAAATCGTAGTTGGCGATGTCGTGGGGTTGATGAGGTATTTTCAGCGCATGTCTGAGGCACTGATCAGCCGATTGGACAGAGATGAGGCCAGGGCGCCGGCACTCGCTGAGGTTTCGACGCGCGCATCGGCCGTTATAGGTAGCTTTCACCAGGAACTCGAGAAGGTCAAATTTCCCGAGCTCTTGGGTGCCCCGGAAGGCGCAGCTGCCGAGGCATAGTTGGAAAAGATGGTGATGTGCATTGCACTTCGCAATTATACCTCCAACATGAAAGGGAGCGCTCTTCTATGGTGGAAGACGCTCCTATCGCAGCTAAACAAGGCCGTTGAAGACATGTCATGGGAACTGTTTGAGGAACGGTTCCGAGAGAGGTGTCTTTCAGAGGAATTCATTGAGCGTCATCTCAATGAGTTCAATGCTTTACGACAGGGAGGTCGTACGGTGCTCGAGTACGAGGCACATTTTAGGGCGTTGCTCTGGTACGCTCTGCACCTTAACACGGAGAATCTTAAGGTCATCAGGTTCGTATTGGGCCTTAATGGCTGCCTGCGGGCAAAGGTTTAAATGTCTTGATGCCTCAAACCTTGCACGCTGCCGTCCAGAAGGCAGTCGTTCTGGATGAGTTTAGCTTCATAGAGATGGCTTCAGAAGCCAAACAAAAGGTCGAAGGAAGGGTTATGGGTTGTGCCCTTAACCTGGGAGAGTTTGACATGAGGGTCAACCTGTACATCACGATCTTAGGATCTTATGACGTCGTGATTAGTATGGATTGGTTGGAATCGCATGAGGTGATACTCCACTGTAAAATGGAATGGTTGAGCTTGGTCGATGACGAAGGAAAGAGACGTGTGATAGTAGGATGGAACCAGGGAGTTTCCATGAGGGTCATCTCTCCCTTACAGTTGTGGAAGAGTATGTGCAATGGGTGCAAACTTTATGTGATCCTCGCACTAAATGAAAAGGGAGTAGTAGAAGGTCTAGAACACCCTCCGATGGTGAAGGAGTTTGCAGACATATTTCTTGAGGAGTTGCCTGGGATGCCATTGGAAAGGGAATTGGATTTACCATAGACCTGAAACCAGGGACCGAACCGACAACAAGAACGCCTTATCGGGTGTCGACCCCGGAGATGCAAGAGTTGAAAATGCAACTGAAGGAGTTGTTGGACCTGGGACTGATACATCCGAGTGTGTCACCGTGGGGTGCACCAGTTGTTTTATTATGAAAGAAGGACAGATCGTGGAGGCTTTGCATTGACTACCATCAACTGAACAAGCCTACGATCAAGAATCAATATCCCTTACCTAGAATTGATGATCTGTTCGGACAAATGAAGGGTGCGACGATGTTCTCCAAGATCGATTTGCGATCAGGGTATCACCAGTTATGGATCAAGGAGGATGACATCCCTAAGACTTCCTTAAGGATGAGATTTGGACATTACGAGCTTACTATTTTTCCTTTTGGACTGACAAACGCCCCAGGGGTATTCATGAGTTGGGTGAACAGGGTGTACCGTGAGTACTTGGTCAAGTTCGTCCAAGTATTCATTGACGATCTTTGATCTACTCTCGGACGACGGAGGAGCATGAGGAGCACTTGTGCTTGGTACTACAATGTTTACGAGAACACAAATTATATGGGAAGTTGTCCAAGTGCTCTTTTATCAATCAAGGATTCACTACTTAGGGCATGTCATCTCCGATGAAGGTATCGCTGTGGATCCAACAAAGGTTGAGGCTATTATGGAATGGCTTGCGCTGACGAATGTCATAGAAGTGTGTAGTTTTATGGGTCTAGCAGGATACTATCGACGGTCTGTCGAGGGATTTTCAAAGATAGCAAATCCGATCTCGGAATTGCAGAAGAAAAATAACACGTTTGTCTGGACCGAGAAATGCGCGGAATCATTTCGGAGGCTTAAGGAGTTGTTGATGACAGTGCCGATACTAAAGGTCCTTGACATGGATGCAGACTTCTTGGTATGCACTGACGCATCCAAGGGAGGATTAGGTGGAGTCTTGATGCAAGATGGACGAGCAATTGCTTACATTTCGAGGAAGCTGAGAAGACATGAGGAGACACTACCTTGTTGGACGAAAATTTGAATTGAAGACTGATCATTGTGGGATGCAACACTTTTTCATGCAAAGCGACATGAACGCGCGACAATGGCGTTGGTCGGAATTTCTTAGTGAGTACAACTTCGAGATTACTTACATAAAGGGAATAGTGAACCGAGTGGCAGATGCCTTGAGTCGGAGGCCATGGATCTTTTCGGTGTTGCCTCTTCAAACGAATCTACGTGAGAAGATTCTCACTTTACAACATGACGATGACTGGTACCAAGAAGTTGAGGATTTTATCAGAAAAAACACGATGATGGTACCACGATATGAGGGATTTTATTTTGATAGCGATGGGCTATTGAGGTTTAGAAGTCAGATTTACGTACCTCCAAATGATGATTTGAGGATGTTGATTCTGAGCGAGGCTCATAGAGTAGTTTACATGGCTCACCCAGGAGTTACGAAGATGAGGGCAGACCGTAAACCCTTATCCTTCTGAAGGGGAATGAAGGCCGACATAGTCAACTTTGTGGCCAAATGTCTAGAGTGTCAGCAGGTAAAGGCTGAACATAGACACCCGGCAGGATTACTTCAACCACATGGCATTACAGAATCGAAATGGGAAGTTATTTCGATGGATTTTATTATTGGATTGCCACTGACGGCAAGGAGACACGACTCGATTTTTGTAGTAGTAGACACTCTGACGAAGAGTGCTCGCTTCATTCCTGTGCGTACGACGTATCGGGCACCTGACATAGTGAGAGTTTTTCATCAGTGATATTGTGAGGTTGCATGGCGTGCCTAAAAAGATCATATCCAATAGAGGATCGGTGTTTACTAGACGAATTTGGACGAGTTTCCAAGAGGCCTTGGGAACCCAACTTAACTTTAGTACTGCGTATCACCCAGAAACGAATGAACCAAACCATGGAAGACATGTTATGCATGTACGCGATGGACCAACAAAAGTGTTGGGAGGAAATCTTGCCTCTAGTAGAGTTCTCTTACTACAACAGTTACCAGGGCACCATTAAGATGGCGCCTTTCGAGTTTCCTTATGGGCGACCGTGTCAGATGCCCTTGAGTTGGGATCGACTTGATGGTAGAGTCCTGGTGGGACCAGAAGCGATCCAATAAATGGAAGAGCAAATGAAAACCGTAAGACCAAGGATTAAAGAAGCGCAGGATCAGCAGAAGAATTATGCCGATGCGCACCGAGTTGACCATAGTTACGAGATCGACGCTCGAGTCTTCTTGCGGGTTAAACCACATAAGAGATTGATCAAGTTTGGAAAGGGAGCTAATCTCTCACCTAGGTTCGTAGGACCTTTCGATATTGTGGAGAGAAAGGGGCCATAACCTATCGAATAGCCTTGCCTGATTCTTTGAGGTGTTGCACGATGTTTTTCATGTATCTGTTCTAAGAATTTGTATTAGTGATCCTACACACGTGATTGACTTGAGTTCATTTTATGTATTGGACGAGGGAGCGCTCACGGTTGAGCCGGTCCGCATCTTATATCACCGTGTTCGATAGTTACGACGTCGAACGGTAGATCAGGTCAAGGTCCAATGGGACAGTCATAGTCCGCACTCGACGACCTGGGAGGACGTGTATGATATGCACCAATAGTTTCCTTTTTGTTTGATTAGATAGACTTATGATACTGTGATACTTTTATTTGGCATTTATACTGAGAAACTTCGGGACGAAGTTTAGACCAAGAGGGGGTGTATGTAACATCCCGCTCTAGCGCACTGAGAAAACTTATTATTTGAGGACACTTGCTCGCAAGTGATCTGGACTTTCTGATGTTAAAACATTTATACTTGATTATGATGTATTATGATAGACGACATGATGTTTTACTATGTGATGTAGACAGGTGTTGTTTGACTCATTTGTATTGAGTGTGCAGGGTTTTTGACCTTGAGGATGCAGAGGCATCAATGGAACTCCCTTGGACTCCGGATTGAGTTAGGGAGTGTGCTTTAGGGTTTATTTATTTACTATGATATTTCATTTGATTTGATGATATGATATTGACATGTTCTGACATGATTGTTGATGATGCAGGCTGACGATAGCTTGCCGACCAGACTCACATATGGAGTAAAGGGGCCACACACGATTCCAGAGAGGTTGAGGGAGAGGGATGGACAACAGCCCTGCCACCGCCTACTAGCACTCCTGCCGTGGCTCGAACTCTAGGTTAACGATTACCTAGTTCAAGAGGATCCACGATGCCGTGAGGGAAGACTGCGATAGTTGCTCACGATGATTCTAAGGGGCACGCAATAAGGCGGGGGCATTATTCCTTAGAACCCTTAGTCTCCCACAAGTTCACCTGGCAGAGTGTTGACTCCAGGGGTTATATATGTCTACCAATCAGTCTAGTCGGCAAGTGGAACCCTTGGAGCACGTGGTGCATCCTGAAGGGCATGTTGCACAAAAGAAACAGAAGAAGTGAGTGGCACCCTTGGAGCATGTGGTGCATCCTGAAGGGCATGTCACGCAAAGGAAAGGGAACAAGGTGAGTGGCACCCTTGGAGAACGTGGTGCATCCTGAAGGGCACGTCGCATGGATGTTGATGAAGGAAACAAACCTAACTAGCCCTAATATAATAACGCCTTAAGAAATCCTTAAACAAGTTCCCTAACCCCGTGTCGGCCAGTTCAGAATCTAAGTGCTAAGTCTAAAAATTTTAGGGTAAAATTTTAGGCTAACCTTAAGAGAAGACCCTGGAATAAAAATAGCAAATTAAACAAAAACCCACCTAAGTAATAGTTGGGTCTTCATAAAATTCTTGGGGTGATGATGAGGGTAAGATTTAAAGTAAATCTAATAGTTTTAAAATTTTACAAAGAAGAATTTAATTTCTAACTTGTGGAAGAATGACATCAGCTGTGTAGTATAACATAAAGAAATTTCCAAAAAAACTAAGACCATTATTGTCTCATTATCCCTGACTACATTATTAAACTATCTTCCACCACCTTAATCTCCCAGTATCCATTTCCCTTTTACATGTCCATTTCACATTATTAAAACACCATCCATCACCTTAATTTCTCATTATTCCTCTTTTATGTTATACATCTACATTTCCCTTATACATGTTGTCATCACTTTAATCTCTATTATCCCATATATATGTTAATGATAAATTATAATGATGGATAATGATAAATTAAAATGATGAATAACATGCATGTAAATAAGAAAAATAAGAAAATATATATATTATAAACAAATTGTCGTGTATTCCATAATCTCTAATATATAGAATAAAGATAATTAATGATGGATTCTCTTTCCGCTAATTTATTAGTCCCTACCGCCTCTACCATTGATAAAAAGTTACAAATGTAAAAATAAAAGGAAAATATTAATGAGCGCATTTACTTTTTGAGTTTTAAAAAAGGAAAATAAAAAAAAATATATAAAAAATAAAAGGAAAAAAAAAAAAAGGAAAAGGGGGGAAAACCTAAGAAAAAGAGGATTTAGGGTTTGAGACTCCATAAAAAGAGAGGGGGGGAAAAGGGGAGATGAGGGAAAGCTATTAGGGATTGTTATGCTATCGAAATGGTAAAATGGACGGATTGCTTGTGAGGAGTTGGGGATCTCTCAACTGTGTTAGAGTGGTAGCTCAGCCTTGGAGGCGAGCTGAGAAGCTAGGTTACTGTCTAGATTGTGTGTGGCCCCTTTGTGGCTCGGGGGGCTGAGGGGGAAGCAAAGTACCCCTAGTGTTTGGCTGGGAGGTACCGATGAGTCCTCTACAGTTGGCATGGAGCAGGAGCGGCACAGAGCGCAGACGTCATCGGCGGACGATAAGGCAACGATATGCTCATTATTTAGTAGAGTGGAATGCTTAGTTATTTACTTCATTGATTATAATGGTATTGTGGTAAAAACAGAATTTCTGTTACCGTAACTCGATAAGAGTTGAAACTAGAATAAATTATCTTTCACCTATTAGTTTGTATCTTTCAAATGGCTATCACCATGGTGGTTATGGAAGTCGATGTCATGTGCTGGTTGTATGTTCTATCCTGAAATTTCATTGTTCCATGCACCTCTAGCGGAATCATCACGAGGGTTGTTGATTTTTGAGAATCCAAAAACCCTTTCTTTTTTCTAGCGTGGTTATCTACCCTATGCATTTTCCTTCAGTTATCGTTTGTTTTATTCACCTCCCAGAGTCACCTATTATCTTGCATCAGTTGAACTGTCTCGTCCAATGCGTCTCCCTGGCTTGGTGCATTCCTGTTTGGGTGGAGGGTTCCCTTGTTGTTTGCATGAGCTAGAAGAGCTTGCTATGTCTGGGGTGCATTCCTGTGGCGTGAGTGATTCCCTTACTACCTGTGATTAGCCCTAGGAGTTTTTCACCTGTAGCGCGTTGGGGTGTTGACCCAACTTTCGACTCATTTCTGGCGGAACTTTTATTTGCAATCTGTGACTCCATGGCACTAGTGTTTAAGACTGTTGTTATACCCAATGGTACCGCTGTATATTGATAGAGACGTGTAGCGGCAGGGGTTAGTTGGGCAACGAAATTATGTTGGTCGATTTAATTTTCTTTTTACCTATTAAATTTTGGTTCGATTGGAGCCTTGCGTCAAGGTTAAGTGAATGGTTGGGGCGTTTGTTTTTCTTTCATATGTGACCATGGGCGTTCTCGTTTCCCTTGCCTGGAGGTTGTCGACACAACCCTTCACGTTGATCTTTGCTGATTTCGGGCCAGTGTTTTTTGGCGAGGGGCGTGCCAATCCGACCCTTGGTTGCTGTGCACCCTGCGCCCTAGTTAATGCAATTATGTCTCCACCTGCGGGCGTCCACCGTAAACCTTACCTTTCAATTCCTACCGCAAAGTTTGGTTGGTGCGATATTTTAGACCCCTCTCATTCAATCCACCTGCGCAGGACCTGACTTCACCCTTGGGTGTTCGACAAGTGTCAATCTCTTATTTACATGATGATATCCTCCTACATTACTTTCATGGAAGGGTTAGGTGGCAATAGTTTCGGTTGTTGCAAAGTCCTGGCGTATGCTTCTAACATTTCTATGTATTTACCAGATCCTTCTCGTGCCTGCGTTTTTGTTTTAAATAATGGTGGGAGGTCGCCAGGAGTTGTGGTTACCGCGTGGTCATTAATGATAGCATTGTTTCCTCATTTTCGTATTTTAATTCTGACGACTGCCTATAAACCCGAGCTGCTCCTTTAAATTGCCACTGCCAATCTCAACAGTGATATTAAGGCGGGTGGTTGGGTGCCAAAATTGTTGTTTGATTTACGTATGGGTATAGTTATTGCACCCTCTGCTTATAAATTCTGGAGCGATTATATAATGTTATTGAAATGCGTAAGGGTAAAATCAATGTTGTTTCTAATTGTAATGTTAATTGTAATTGTAAGGTGGGTATAGTTATTGCACCCTCTGCTCATAAATTCTGAAGCAATTATATAATGATATTGAATGCGTAAGGGTAAAATCAATGTTGTTTCTAATTGTAATGTTAATTGTAATTGTAAGGCGGGTATATTTATTGCATCCTCTGCTCATAAATTCTGGAGCGATTATATAATGATATGGAAATGCGTAAGGGTAAAATCAATGCTGTTTCTAATTGTAATGTTAATTGTAATTGTAAGGCGGGTATAGTTATTGCACCCTTTGCTTATAAATTCTGGAGCGATTATATGATGTTATTGAAATGCGTAAGGGTAAAATCAATGTTGTTTCTAATTGCAATGTTAATTGTAATTTTAAGGCTACTTAACATAAAGGTAACAATATGGCTATTTTCTGGTCTGGTTTTGATCCGGATTATTTTCGGCACGAAATGAGAGCGGAGATATAATAAAGAAATGCACAGAGATATTGTAGATATTCAATAATATAACAGAAATGTATCAGATATGCAACCATAAAC
>JZKD02S2256150.1:169825-190629 GCA_000966675.3 Picea glauca | reverse complement strand
GAGTGAAAGACTCGCTAGAATGGTGGCAGCTTATCTCTGAGAAGAGATGTGACGGCTACTCGCATTCGCAAGAAGATGGTTACAATGAGGCTCTGGAGGTATTTTTACAATAATCCAGAATGAAAAAAGTCCTAGACATCCAAAAACCTAACCCTAGGAGATTAAGCGCCAAAAGTCATGTGGGCCCCGTTTGGGTAAGTTGGTGCATCAACTTCCCAGGGTCGCAACTTTTGCATACGATCTTCGTTTTAGGCGTGTGATAGCTCGCTGGAAAGGTATCGTCGAGGAGATTCATTTTGGGGGCTCAATGATTCCTTTGGATATCATTAAGAACCTAGATCTAGAAAAAACTTCATTTAGGCCCTCAAAATGGCCCCGGAAGTGAAAACCTTCTAAAAATAGTAAATTGCCAAAATGGCCAGAAAACTGTTTTGAGCTATTTGGAAAAGGTGGGTGGCCCCCGATATCCACCTGGATCAGGTTTTAGTAGTTTAAAATTGTTATGAGAACAAATTCCATGAAAAGTCCTTGATTGTTTTAATTGAATTATCATTATAATACAAACGTGATGATATGGCTAGGTTATGGGAATGCTAGTGTGGAGTTATTTTATTAATAAAAAAAAGTACATTCCTTATTATTTAATGGAAAGGTTATTGTGATATAGTAAGTGATGTAGGGATTGAAACCTAGCAATGTAATGTTGTGGATATTTTAGATTGTTAAGTCATTTTAATATTATGTAATGGCATTGTCTCCTTACTATAATCTATTGTTGTAGAATATGTATGAAGTAACTTCACCAAAATATATTGTGGGTAATAGGTAAAGGTAGTACTTTATTGCTATATAACATAAGGAGATAAGGTAGGTGATGATAACATGATTGGTAATTTGTATGTTTTTTTAAATGCAAGTCATTGGAATATAAAATGAGGGCATGGTTATTTTAGGGTATTGGTATTGTAGTTCGTGGTGGTTGATAACAGTTAACTGTAAATTCCTGGTTATCGAAATGGAAATATTATTTTCGGATGAGAAGTGATGATAGGGTTATTTTATGATCCAGTCAGTGTAGATCACAGTCATGATAATGATAAATGAACAGTACTTGTGATTTTACTTGAAATGTTAGTGGAATGTAATTAATGATAGGGATGCTTATGTCAGTACTAACATTCAAGGTAAGGTAAATGTTGTGGGTTCATCTTTTGGTATTAATTTCGCGACTTAATTATTATGGTTAACAGAGAAGGTGAAATGTGAATGTGATTAAGGCAATGTCCTTGAACTAAGTACTCTAGGAATTTCTAACCTAATAAAGGAGGGATGGTGATTAATTGGAATTACCTTATGTATAAGGTATTGGTCGGTTGAGGAAATTTAAGAGAGTCGTTGGTTAGTAATCACTACAGTTGGTCATAGACAGTACCTTGTCTTAAATTTTGGTTAGTCGTTGTCTGATTTCTTTTCTCTTGCGCCTTCCGTAGAGGAGGTGGTTTCTCTTTCAATTATTATTTCTGCTTGGTTGTTTAATTTCTGGCTTGGTCTATTGTGTCGGGCGGGAGGTAGACACCTCATTGTAGCCCCATATATAAGCCTGTGTGAGATTATTTGGGTAAAGGATCCTGTGTCGTATCAAGAGTCTCGGGCCCTTTAAAGGCAGGGTTTCCACTCTTGCGACACACCTGATGGAGATTACTAGTTTCTGTCTGAGTAGTCGGCCAGGAGCCTATCTGACCTTCTCTCTCTCCAGAGCAGAGAACTAAGATTAAACGCCCTGCTTTCCTGTGCAGACATAGTAAGATATACTACTATGGATCCTTCCCTCTGTGTTCATACCGTGCATAACCCAGTAAGTTGTTAAATGTTGCATGGTGTGCCTTGTGTCTGTGGTCATTTATTACTTGCAGTTACCCATCGTGTGCCCTCAGTCTTCTTGTGATAAACCTCGTGGTTGCGTCTTGTTGGTTTTCGAGTGGCGATGTAGAGTCAAGTGTGTCTGTTACTTATACACGTGCGCACACACCTTAAACAAAAAACAAATTTGCACCTGTTATCAGAGTTTTGGTCGTAACTGGGAGGACGTTACATAAAACGATGGAAGAAAAACTAGGAACACACTAACACAACCATAACATAAGCAATAGGGGTTTCAGTCATGAAATTCAGGCGTTTCTGGTAGTGAATGCTTTGAGTACAGAGCGTAACTCAAGACCCTAGCTCGTAATGAGGGATCTATCAATTCATGCTGCCAACTAATACAAAGTACATGGTATGTTCCAGGTGCGTTTAATTTCCATGACATGTAATGGGTATACTCAATTTGCAAAGGTTAGGAGAAGATGCGTTTTTACAATCCGAATGAAAATAAAAAAATTAAAATCAAAGTTGATTTACCAAGAATGTTAAATGAACAAGCTTATAGTCCAAATGTCAATCGATTCTTGGTATATTTACAAAGTATCCAAAATATTAGCTTACAATCCAAGAGAAACTGAACATAAGTATTTCATTGGTATATGATAAGCTCAGAAAAATCATTAAAATGAAATAGATGTAAGCCCATTGATCTTTAAAAACCAAGCCTTGGATAGAATTGCAATATGATTTTTAGTTTTAATGCTTCATTCATGTTTTCAGTCATGAATGAAGCACGAAAACGCAAGATAAAAATAAATAGGAACAATCAAAACATCCTCTTTACAACCGAATAGTCACCTTCAAATAGAAATATTTACAGGATGAGGCGTAGGAAGCTACATGAATTGTCATTTGTCACTTTAAAAAGAATATTATGTAGGGCTACCAACATATCCCTAGGGGTGTAAACCCTCTGACTCCCTAGGGCATGCAGACCAAACTCAAGGTAGATCAAGGAGGGTGTACACCCTGGTACTCCTCCAAGATACCTTGTAATAAAAGAATTGTAAAATAGAAAATGAAGAGAACTTGATGGAGGGTGTATGCAATTATACTCCACTTAGGTTTTTAACTAACAATTTCATGAGGTGAGCAAGAAGAATGCATATTTTCCTTACCAATACCAAGAAATTTACAATATCAAATCCCAGTTTCACCAAGAAAAACCATCCATAAGAAATAACGAGAGTCTCCAAGAGGTGTGCACCACCTTGTCTCATCCATTCATCAAGATATATACCAAAAAACATTTGTAAGAGAGAGATACCAAAACTGCTCAAGTATAGCGAAAATTTCAACCAATGTAGTTTTCTCACAATGGGAGAACTATGATCAAATGAGATAGAAATTATATCTATTTATAAAAAGACATATTATAAGAGTTTTTACACAAAAATTATAATAACCACAAATTAAGGGGACAACAATCCTTACTTTCCCCCCTTACAATATAAAATTAAAATTAAAATTTAAAAATTGCACAATATAAACCCTAAGGTGGCATCATCCTTTTAAGAGTGACGTCTTGAACCCTTGAGAAAGTGGTTGGAGTATAAGTTTGAGGTCATTGGTTCTTATATAGCCTCCCTCTCATGTTCTATATCTTCCTCAATTCATCTCCCACCAAATCATGCAAAGTGTCAATGAGTAGCAACCCTACCACCACAACCTCAACCTTAGGTGACGTCAAACCCTCTTTGTATGACCTTTTGGTCCTAAGAGTAAGTCGTTGGGATAGTAAGAGGTTGTGTTAGGTATTCCATGATTTCATCTTATGCCTCCAAAGGAAATCATCATCATCATGCATGCGGACCTAGTTATCCAAACTGTGGGCTTCAATCCCCAAGGAAGGCCAAACTAGGATTGTTCTTCCAAATCTGTCTGCCAACTAGGTCCTGCAAAGACAACGAATATTCCCTCCAAGGATATCAATTCAAATTCATCATGATGAGTAAATAAAATCAGCAAAATAACCATCCAATCATGTACATCCAAACTACCTTGTCAAAATAAACAAGTTCTCAAAGACCCTATGCAGTTTTCCAAGTTTTAGGTATGGGAGGGTTGACAAAGCGACCCATTGGGTGAATCATACCTCAATTTTAGGAGTGTTTCCCAAGTGGAACCTTATATAAGCCATGTGGATGAAGTGGCATGGATATCAATTCAAATTCATCATGATGAGTAAATAAAATCAACAAAAGAACCATCCAAGAATGTACATCCAAACTACCTTGTCAAAATAAACAAGTGCTCAAAGACCCTATGAAGTTTTCCAAGTTTTAGGTATGGGAGGGTTGAAAAAGAGACCCATTGGGTGAATCATACCTCAAGTTTAGGAGTGTTTCCCAAGTGTACATTTCTCTAAGTCATGTGGATGAAGTGAGATGGATGGGGGAAAGACTCTTGGGCATGGGGTTCATGACATACTAGGGATTGAAGTGTCTCATTTATGGGTGCCTTTGTATAGGGTGTGCCACACATTTGTTTTCAATGAAACCTTTTTCCAAGCCCATTTATTTCCTTTTATTCTTTTAAGATGTTTCCAAGTTGAAGACAATGTGGGGCTTCTACCTAAGCATGAAAAACAGTTCCCACCTTGACTCTACCTTGTTCACATCATGCTTCCCCAAGTTGAAAACCCATGTGGGGATGCTATATAAGCATGAAATATAGTTCCCACACATGATCCACCTTAGTTGGAATTTGAATTAGTTATTTTTCACGGGTCCCATTAGTTTCTTACAAGAGAAATTTCATTGTCCTCGGGACCCCTGGGAGAGAATATAGAATGTTAATGATTGGATTTTATATTTTTTATAGGTACAAGCCTCTGGGCCTTCAACTCCTTCTTCCCATGAAATGAGGGATAACCCCTTCTTGGGTCAGTACACACGAAAAATACCAAATGGTAGGGACATGAGGGGATGAAGTGTGGAAAGTGACAAGTATGGTCAAGAATGGAACGATGACTCATCAAGAGGACCTCTTAGTACCAAATATATCCCCAAGGGTGACCCACTTACTAGGGCACTATGTCAACCACCAAAGTGAAATAGGGAAGAGAGCATACTATACAAGAAAATGTTACATAATCAAAAGAAGTTTAAAATGAAACAAACTCAAATTCCTCAAATATTGAAATGACACTCACCATAATACCTGACTTGTGACTCATGGATCAAGACCCAATTTCTTCCCAAAGCCAGTTGATGTGGTGGATAACGTCGTTATGAGCCTAGAGTTTTGCTACCGAGGTAGGTCTCTATCTATGCAAGTGTTTACTACTGGTCAAACTGTCTCTTGATACTCCATTTATGCAACCTAAGGGCCTTGAGACATAATCTCTTTAGTTATCCCTAGGATTTGGGGATAACAAGACCAATATGCACTAGAGGATTTAACAACCTCAAATCTTCAACAATAAAATCCAACTTGAGCAATATCTATATCTCACTAAATCACGTTCATCAATGCAAAAGACTTATTTCTCCAATGCAAATGTCAGATTAGTGCCTTTAAAATTTGGGTGAATGGAGTCTTGAAAGCATGAGTTAGATCATCAAAATACATAGGGGTGTAAATCCTCTTACTCCCTAGGGCATGCAAATCAAACTAAAGTAAATAAAGGACGGTGTACACCCTTGTACTCCTCCTAGAAACCTTGAAATAAAAGACTTGTAAAACTAGAAAATCATATGAAGCTTCATAGAGGGTGTATGCACTTATACTCCTCCCAGGGTTTCAACCAACAATAACTATGAAATGAAAGAAAAAACCCTAGTTCACCAAGAAAATTACCACAATTGCATAGGGTCTTTGACACTCACCACAACACCTAGATTGTACCTCATGGAGAAAGACCCAATGTCTTTCGGAAGCCAGGTGATGTGGTGGATACCCTCATGATGAACTTGGAACTGTGATGGTGAGGTGGGTATTTCTCTGTGAAAGTGGACACTATTGGTCAAGCTGTCTCTTGGTACTCCATGTATGCAACCTTAGGGCCTTGAGACATCATCTCCTTATTTATCCCTAAGAGTTGGGGATAACATCTAGGTCCTACTTGGGGACATGTACTCAGCGTAGAGTGCATGAGCACTACAACATCTTCTGGTGGACATGTGCCTACACTAAAACAAAAAACTATAAAATATAGGATGGTTATATCACCCTTCATACATATATATCAAAACCAAAACTGAAAACTAATATAGAAAGAAAATTTTGCATTTTTTCAAAAATTTCTAAACTAAACATGTAATATGATGAAAGAAATGTGCAAGCAGAGAAAAATGAAAAATGAAATGCAACTAAACTACCATGAGAAATCAAGATGTAAATGCAAGGAAAACAAGATGACCTAGAAAGTTACCTGGGGCCCATGCCATAAAGAAGTCAAGTTCCACTATTTTGAGGAGGGATCCACTAACTAGTAATGGAATCCTCCTCCCTTCTATCATGGAAAAATAAAAAGAGTTTGGCTCAGATATTTCCTCTATCTTATAGGGCCCCAGCCACAGACTGTCAAAATTTTGGTGCATTCCATGTTTTTCTCTCCTCTTGTCCCACATTAAGACCCATTCCCTCTTCTTGAAATATCTTTTCCTTTCTCTACGATCAAAATTCCCTTTAATTTTTCTTATTTCTTTTCCATTTGATAAAAAACTATTCTTTGAGTTTCATCCAATTACATAAGTTGGTCAATTCTCCCCTGTAATGTTTCTTTATCTGTTCCAAATTGTTGAGATATTTACAGTGTTGGAATCTAAAGGTTTGTATGTATGCACCCTTCTAATCCGTAAACAAACACTAAAGGGGTTTTTCGAGTAGAGGTCTTAGTAGTTGTGCAATTTTCCCATAAGGCATACTTAATCCTGCTATCCCAACTTTTCTTGTTTTCCCCAACAAATTTCTTTACAATATTCATGATGGTTTTGTTTCTTGATTACACTAACCCGTTTCCTTGAGGATATTAATTTTAGGAGTGGTAAAATATGATTCCACACTTAAAACATAACTCATTGAGCACCATCAAGACAAAATCTTTGGCGTTATATGTGGTTATCTTGGTAGGAATGTTGAATCTATTGATAATTGTTTCCTCAAGGAACTTCATCACAACCTCTTCTGTTGCTTTTTTGTTTTCATGTCTTCTTCCCATAAGGTAAAGTAGTTAGTAGCAGTCAAAACCCATCGATAACCATTACTATAGTTGTCCTTGAATTCTCCAATGAAATCCAATCCCCATTTTTGAAAGGGTGCTTATATGGCGACTGACTTAAGGGGAAGGGAAGGGAGACATTATTTCCTAACAAAGAACTGACGCAGTTGATAGGATATGACCTATTGATGCATGTTGGAAAATAGTGGGCCAATAATATCCATCCCTTAATATCTTATGGGAAGTAATGCGAGCTTCAAAATGTCCTCCACAATACCTTGAATGAAGGTCAACAACTAACTTGTCAACTTCTTCCTTATTCACACACCTAAGGATCACCCCATCAGGGTTCCTCCACCTGAGATCATCTTTTGTCAAGTAATAATTCATATCTTTGAGCCTTAGGTATCTCCTCTTATGAACTACCAAATTATCAGGGTGGGTGAGGTTCTTCAAGTAATAAATGATATCCAAATACCATTAGTTGTTCTCAATTTTTCTTACGACAACGTTGATTTGTTCCTTCTTTCCTATCTCGTTGGATTATTGATTACTTTTTGTCAAAATATTATCCAACCCTTGGATTTTGATGATATTGGATGGTTTTATATCTAAATCATATTCCTGTATCTGTGAAACCCATTTTCCCCTTGATCCAAGAAAATATTTTTGCGATAAAACATATTTTACAACGGGGTAAGGGATGAAAGATTTAACTTTATTGTATCCCACATACGTCCTAAAATGATTGAGGGACTTGACAAGAGCATAGGCATGTTTTTTTGTAATAGTGTAATTAATCTCTGAGTCCCTAAGGTTCTTTCTCATGAAAGCAATTGGGTTTTCATCCCCCTGATCATTTTTTTGCAATAGAACTCCTCTCATTGTGTCCTTTGAAGAAAACAAGAATATGATGAAGTATTTAGCAAACTTTGGACTGACCAGGACCGATGTGATAGTTATTGATTCCTTGATATGTTGGAAATATAACTTACCTTCATTTTCCCATTTAAAACGAGAATCCTTCTTTAACAATATATTAAGGGTCTTAACAATTTCGTCAAAGTTCAGGACAAACCTTCTTATGAAGTTGATTTGGACAAAGAAGGACTGCAAGGATTTATTGTCTTTAGGGAGAGGGATATTTTTGATGGATTCAATCCTGACAAGGTCTATTGATATTCCATCTTTAGAAATAATATGACCCGATAACTTTCCTTTATCCACACCAAAGATTGATTTCTTGGGGTTGAGAGAAATGTTGTATTCTCTGCACCTTTGGAAAATCATTCTTAAGTGATGGATTTGCTAATCCATTTTCTTGGAAATAATATCTAGATCATCCTCATAAATATCTACAAGTTTTCTAATCAAATCTTTGAAAGCATAATCCATGGAATGTTGGAAATTAGTGGCTGCATTGGCAAATACAAAGGGCATTCTCAAATAATTGTAATTCCCCCAAGGGGTGGTGAATTTTTTTTTTAGTTTGTCATCCTCCTGTACCAACATCTGGTTATATCCTGAGAAATCATCAATCATGGACATCTGGTTATTCCATTTTTGGTAGAGGATAATTGTATTTACGTGAATCTTGGTTCAAATTTATGAAATCAACACATATGCTGATATCATTAGTATTTTTTATGAAAATGACTGGATTAGATACCAAGACAAATACCTGATAGGCTCAATTATTCCTACCTCAACCATCTTTTGCAACTCTGTTAGGACTTGTAGTGAAACGTTTGGGTTCATTTTCCTTAGCTTCTACCTGAAGGTTTTTGTGCCTTCCTTAAGGGAAATAATGTGTTGTATGACGTCCTCTTGATAAGCCTTAAGATCTTCATAAGACAAAGAAAAAAATGTATTTAAATTCTCTTATGAGGGTAATCAGCTTCTCCCTTTCATCGGGCATTGTTCCTTTTCCAAACTTCACCATTTTGGGGGATTCCTTGGTGCCAATATTGAATTCAATGACCTTGTCATCGATTTTTCTTGACGACTTCCCCTTATACATGTCATTTCGATAAAAAATTCTTTGTATGGGGATGACACCTTTGGGTAAGGGTCGGTTAGGTAAATCAATGATCTCAATATTTTCCTTTTCTACTAATAAATTTATCTAGGCTTCCGAGAATTCACCTTCATTCTAGAGAAAACATAGAATTTGGTTTCCATTATTAAAAATGTGCTAATGTTCCAAGTTATCAGGCAGTGAAGGCCCAAAATTTACTTCCTCTTTATAGAGACTGATCTCTTTGGAGAGATGTAAAGTAGATGCAGAAACAATAAGGTTTTTTGGAAAATGATTCTCTTCCCTAGAGATGTCTTCAATCGAAAAGTTATCAAATTTCTTCATGGCATCCTAGATGACATCTCTATATTGTTTCAACCTTGGGATATTAGCAGTGGAAATTTTGTTAACTTGTGAGATGATCAAGTCTAAGTCTCCTCTTACATGTAGGGACTTGATTTTCATTTCAATGGAAAGGTTCATGGCCAATATGAGGGATTCATACTCAACAATGTTGTTTGTGCAGTTAAACTCAATCTTGTACGAGAATAGGGTAGTCTCATTATCTTGTGATCTCAAGACTATTCATGTGCTTGAGCCTAATCTTGAATGTGCACCATAAAAATATAATCCCCAAGATCCTTCCTTATTTTCTTCGTCTAGTAAAAGGGAGTTTTCCAAAATGAAGGTTTTGTCAATCCCCTCATCTAGAACTTGATGGGTTATGTTGACGTGATATTTTACAAAGTCCTGTTTATTGGTCTTGTTTGGAGAAACAATTTCCTCGTATTTTTTTATGACACCAACTTCCTTCTCTCTGTGTGGCTCTGTTATAACTTGTTGAATATGTTGCAAACACTTTTCTTCATCATGCCTTGCTGTGTTTTTTCTTTCAACCTTCAAAATATCATTTATTGGGGGATGTATTTTTTTAGATGTTAGTCCTTTATATTTCCCCAATAGACTCATCATGTGACCATCAACTTGTTGAATGACCTCTTCTCATTCCCTCTATAGACATTCCCTAATATTGTGGGGAGGGTCTGATATGATAAATTCATCAACTTGATTTATTTGGATGATTTCCTCTAGACAGTCCTCATCTTGGCAAAGATAAGAGGTCATGTTCTCCTCTATCTCACATGCTCTTTCTTGGGATTCAAATAAAGTTGTAGTGTGTCCCTTTCCAATTAGAAATACACAAGAATATTTCATGGTTGACACGTAGGACTTGAGGATGGTACTCTAAGAGGGTGTGAAATATTGAGGACAACTCCTTACGATGGTGTTGAAACTATGATTGGCGTCCCTTATTCTTTCTCCTGGATTTATTTTGTAGTTATAGAGTTGATCATAAAGGGTCTGACAATATTTGTTTTTTCTGAATCTTTTGGTAAAATATTCTTGAAAAAATATCCCAACTCATGATTTTCCATGGAAGAATACTATCATACTACTCCTTATCCCTTTTGACAAGAGTGTACGAGAAGAATCTCATCCATACGTCTTCAGTTTCATCATAGGTTTCAAGAGCACAGAGGAAGGCATCTAAATGATATTTGATTGTAATGAAATCATATCCTGAAAAGATAGGGATCCATTCCTTAAATTCCCATGGGAGTTTGTGAGGATATCCAGGGATCTTTGTCATGTCTAAAGGTTTGTATGCATCTTTAACCCACGAGATCCAGGTAGTATTTGGTGAACTGGGAACGAATGAGAGTGGAGGTGTACATGAAGTAGGTGAATATGGAGGGATAAGAGAGGTAGATGGACAATCATGAGAAGTGGGGGATAACGAAGGAATAGACCATTTGGGTGAAGTTTTATGATTCCTGGAAGCATTCTTAGGACTTGGGTACTTATTTTTCTAGGTGCGCCCCATATTGGAGTTGCTAGATGAGATTTAATACAATATTATCAAGGGTGGAAGGGTAACATCCTTCAAGTAGATTCTCCAGGAAATCTAGGGGTAAATGATTTTGGATTATAGCTTGCCAAAGTGTCATTAGAGAATGAAAAAGGATTCAAAATCCTGCTTGAAAACAATGCCAAAATGTTATCGTGCAAAATATAGGTTGGTCAAAGTTCAAACCAATCCAATGGATGGAGATAATGGTGGGAGAGATTACCCATTGTCACCTCAGATAAACCCTCCCTCACTTTTTTGAAGGGATAATCCAACACAAGGGGGATTTCCAGGTGACCCTAGGGGGGATGTGAGATGGAAAGTGATACTAATGAAGATATTCCCCTATAGGTCAAGTTACTAAGTGGAGAGTGGCTTGACAATGAGCTTTGGAGGTGGTTTATGGTTTCCAAATATTTGAGTACCTACGGAATATGGTTGTACTTGCTCGAGACATAAGAAAAAACAAGATACGAGCTAAAAAATCCAATGGACAAGAAAGTTAATATTGTTGTTCCTATTTGCAGCAGTAAACATAAATATATATCAGTAAGTGAATGATAGTTTAAAGTTGCTAAATAATATGCTTAAATTCTAGTAAATGATGCAAGAGATAAACTATCAACTACTAGTATAACTCAAGTGTGAAAGCATAAGACTTTAGCAAAAAACCAAGGCTATTATAAAAAAATATTGCAGAAATATATTATCAGCGTTATGGCTGTAGAAAATTTTTTCTACAACAGAAAATTTCAACCCAAAAAAAGTACAAGTAAACCACCCAAAAAGTGCACTAAGACTAGTAGAGATTGTTATGGTAGCTTGCTAGCAAATTTTGACGGTTGGAATGCAAGTTATGAATTAAAAAGAGAGTGATTTTTTGTATCCCTAATGGATTTAGATTTTGTTTAGCTATAGCTCCAAGAAAAATAAGTATAACAAGACATCCTAGAGGATTTAGCAACCTCAAAGTATCAACATTAAACTCCAACTTGAACAATAACGATATCTCACTAAATCACGTTCACTAAAGAAAACAATTTATTTCTCCAATGAAAACTTCAGATTAGTGCATTTAACATTTGGGTGAATTGAGTCTTGAAAGCATGAGTTATATAAAATAAATCCATAGGGGTGTAAATCCTCTTACTCCCTAGGGAATGCAAATCAAACTAAGGTAAATCAAGGAGGGTGTACACCCTTGTACTCCTCCTAGCAACATTGCAATAAAATACTTGTAAAACTAACAAATGAGATGAGTATTAATGGGGGGTGTATGAACTTATACTCCTCCTAGGGTTTCAACCAACAATAATTATGAAATAAGCAAGAAGAATAAATAATTGTAGATTTTCCTTACCAATTCCAAGAGAGATGCAAGAACAAAACCTAGTTCACCATGAAAATTAACATTCATAAGCAAGAAAAGAAGTATACAAGAGGTTTGCACCACCTTAGCTCAAACATTCACAAAGAGATAATCCCCAAAAATCATTTTCAGAAGGGAGAGATATCAAAATGCCCAAGTAGGGTGTAAATTTCAGCCACTGGTCTTCTCACAATGGGAGAGATATGATGTAAAAATGAAATGAAATGATCTCTATTTATACAAATACTACTACATGTGCTTGTACACTTAATTTTAGGGTAAAATAAAAAGTAAGGGGACAACAACCCTTAGTTTTCCCATTTGTAATATAAAATTCAAATTTAACCCTAAAATGCACATGAGAAACCTAAAAGAAACATGATGTCACCCCTTTAGGGAAGCATTTTGGTACCTTTAACAAATCGTTGAACTTGAATATGTAACATTGGGCTTCCAAAGGAATCCCTCTCAAGAGATAGGGTCTTTAATGTGCCCCTCTCCATCCTAATATTCCAAGTGTCAAGCAACAACAACACCACTACAAACCATAGCTCTAGGGTGACATCAACCTCCTCAAACATGACGTTTTAGCCTCAAGAGAAAATGGTTGGGCTGGGTTATTTCCTCCATGGTGTCTCTTTAGGACTCCAAAGGCTAGCATTGTTTTTTGGTCTGTGGGCCATGGTATCCAACCTATGGGATTCAAGCCCCAAGGAATCCCAAGCTAGGCTTGTTCTTCCACATTTGTCCAAGGATCTCAATTCAAATGCATCATGATAAGTAAATAAAATCAAGAAAAGAGTCATATAAGCATGTACATCTAAACCACCTCATCAAAATAAACAAGTTCTCAAAGACCCTATGCAATTTACCAAGTTTAGGAATGGGAGGGTTGGCAAGAAACCTATTGGGTGAATCGTACCTCAAGTTTAGGAGTGTTTCCCAAGTTGACCTATCTCTAAGACATGTGGAAAAAGTGACATATATGGGGGAAAGAATCTTGGGAATGGGGTTCATGACATACAAGGGACTGTAATATCTCATGTATGGGTGCCTTTGTAGAGGGTGTGTTGCACCTTCGTTTTCAATGCCACCTTTTTCCAAGCCCATTTATTGCCTTTTGTTCTTTTTTTATGTTTCCAAGTTGAATACAAGGTGGGGCTTCTACCTAAGAATGAAAAAATGTGCCCACCTTGAATATACCTTGGTCACATCATTATTCCCCAAGTTTAATTCATGTTTTGGGATTCTACCTAATCATGAAAAACAATTCCCACAGGTCCTATTATTTTCTTACGAGAGGCATTTCATTATCTTCGAGATCCCTGGGAAGGAATCTAGAAGGTTCATATTTTGATCTTATATTTTTTCAGCTACAATCCTTTGGGTCTTCAACCCCTTCTTCCCATGAAATGAAGGACAATCCCTTCTTGGGTCAGTGCACATGAAAATCCCAAAAGGTAAGGAGATGAGGGTAGGGTGAAATCATGAAGATGGGTGTCTATTTTGCTTGTTTTATGAGGAAAAAAACTATATTTTCACAAGTTCTTCAACTTTCGGCATACAAAAGTATTTTTTTTATTTAGAATTTCACTTAACAGTAAAAACAAAACTTGTGAAGAATTTTGTTAGATTTCCAATGAATATTTTTAATTTTTTATTTATTAAGATTTGATATGTCAATTTGGCAATTGTTTAACAGTATGTTCCTTAAACATGAAAGGAATGATAATGAGTTATTTCCCCCCCCAACAATGTATCTATTATTAAACTTATATTTTTAACAAACGAAATATACTACAACAATCTATAGAGACTCTATTTTATTATGACTATAATTTTGAATCTAACGGATGAATATTATAATTTCTAGAATTTTTTGAAGTTGACCAAGCTGAAAACGTTGCATATTTTAAACACATGTTTTACTCCACCTTGTATCTATCTTAATTTTTACTTAAAAGTAAAATATAAAAATATCTTTTTGGAAATAAAAGTTTAAGGATTATGAATATAAATTTTTCTAAATTTTTCACCGTGTATTTTTAGAGATACAGATATTTCATTTCACTGAATCATAATGTCTGCTGAAAATATTATGCAGTAATTGTTTTTTTTTAAATTAAATAAAATTAGATAAAAATAATGAAAATGAAAAAAAAGTATTTGAAAGTAGATTCAATTTTTCAAATGTTGGTGTCATTTTCGAAACCAAATTCTAAGTATTTGCAGGAGTCTGCAACCACCAAAGTTCAGGTAAGCTTGGGGTAATTATCTAGTTTCTGGATATAGTCCCAATTTCTCATTTTCGGCTGAAACAATATTATTTAGGATGAAAAAATAAATTCTAATGGAAACCATAAAAAACAAACGGTTTCCAAGGTTTTCGGCCGAAATTTGGTTGAGCGAATTCCGTCGGTCGGAAAAAATGAAAAGACATGTCGTATCATTTCATTTCGTGCCAAATCATATAAATATGCTTTTGGTCGAACACATTTAACACAATTCGTCACTTGTTGGATGGTTTTCTAGAGCACCTAAACAAAGTTTTGAATCATCTTTTTGGTTTTTGTTGAATAAGGTAAATGATGTTTGTTCAAGTTTTTATTGGAATAACAATTTATATGTTGAAAGATAAATGTTGAGCATTTTTTCAAAGTGAAGTCTTTGTTGAACATATCTTTTACAGATAACTATAAAAGTCATGGGAAACAAAAGTTTGCGCAAGAAAAAATTTGATCGCACTCGAGATTAAACTCACCATAATGAACAAATGAAAGAGAATTATTGGAGAAATAAACAAGAATGCGCAAATATTGAAGAAAGAAATGATGATAATGTAAATAGAGATTTTCAACAAGAAGAAGTCCAACCAGGTATGCATGCACATATTGTCTATATTAAAAGTATAGAATTCAAATTTAAAATATTGTTTAATATAATTGATTGTAATTACGATTTGATGTTTTTCAAAAAACATAAATAGATTTCTCTCATAATGTCGATGAAGAAGTTGAAACCGAAATTGGAGCAGAAGACGTTGAAACTGAAACTGAAGCAGAAGATGAATCACCCATAGGTATGTACATAAATTTAGATAATAGAATATGAACACTTGCATATAGTTTATTGAATTTATGTTTGGGTTTTGTTTTTTAATATAACCTTTAAATTGAAATATGAAGGAGAATCTATCAACATTGATGATGAAATATTAGAAAATGTTGATACTAACAAATTTTGGAAGAAAAAAGCTAAACATTATATACAATATCGAACTAAAAATATGTATAGTACTTTTTTCAAAGATGAATTAGTAACAATACAAGCTCAACTTTTACTCTGTCTAATAAAGTCAAGAAAGTTGAAAGAACCTACATCATTATTGGGTATTCAAAAGTCGACAAAAGATACAAAGGTGAAACAAAATGTCTTTGACAATATAACTAGTGTATTAAAATCTTTTGGAAAATCTTGAAAAAAAGATGTCAGTGTTGCACGTAGAGTGATAAAAAAAACAATTGTTTCATATAGAAATATAAAAGATCGTTTGACATGACACATGTAAACAACGATGGGAACATCAAGAAAAACATTGTACAAGCATACAAAATTTCGATTGCAAATAGATGCAAATGATGAACTGGCTTGTTGGACAGTGATTTCTAGACAACCCTACGAAGATAGACTTGCATAAAATGTTAAAGAATTGGCCCGTAATTGTTGGTTGACAGAATATCATGTTTCACCACATACAAAAGATGTGTTGCAACGAACAATAGCACAAAAACAATATGAAGAACATCCAAAACATATATTTCCAAAGAAACAAATAGAATTGCTCAATAAGTTCAAAGAAGAGCACAAAGAAGTTAAACTTTCCATCAATACATGTGTGTAACAAAAACCATGGTTTGTTAGGCCCATCATTGTTTGTGACATGTGTTGTTGTCGTTATCATGTGGAATTTGAGTTGTATTACAACACTTTTCTTGATTTTGGTAAAACTTTATGGCCAAGTTCACCTCCTCCTTCCACGTTCCCTGCTTTAATATCTGAAATTCTATGTGAAAGAGAAGGTGATGATTTATTTTACAAAAACAAATGTGTTGGTGGAAAGAAATGTGATCGTTGTGGAAATCTAAGTTTGTTTCACTCAAAGTATCCTATTGATATGAATGATCAATCATTTTCTAATATAACAGTCAATTGGAAGATATATGAATATATCAACAACATGGCTCCACATTCTTCAAATGTTATTTCCAAAAGGATTGATTTGAAAGTAGATAAAATCTGTGTGATAGATTTTTTGAAGAAGTTTGAGGAAGAAATTTAGAAATACACCAAGCATTCACATAGAGTTCGATGGAAAGACCTCCAATTCAAACAATCTCGTGAAGTGTTTCCACCGGGGACAATTTTGTTTGTAGTTGATTTTGCAGAGAATTACACATTCGTTGCACAGAAAGAAATACATAGTGAATATTATCATTCTGATCAAGTCATGATATTTTTCCACGTTATATATAGACATTCTGAATGGATTCTTGATAACATATAAAGAACCAACGACAATCAACATGTTATTAAAGAATATCACTTTTATATAAGTGATGATCGAGCACACGACACGCATTATGTACACCATTGTTTTGATAAATTTTATGATTCATTGAAATAATGTGAAATAGGATTTGATCGACATTGGATATGGTTAGTGGGTGTGTGGGTCAGTTCAAATATTCACGATCATTCTACTGGTTATGTCGTCTTCATAAAAAATCAAATATTACACATTGTTGGAATTGTTTTGAGACTGGTCATGGAAAAGGAGTGCATGACGGTGCAGGGGCATGTGTAAAATGAGCACTTCGAAGGTATCAGATGAACCTTCATGCCATTCTATTTGAATTCACTGATCAAGTTGTTGAATGGTGCAAAATGGCGCTAAGCAATGAATATAATCCGTCAAGGGATGTGCGTAGGTGTGTCTATATATACATGTTACACATGTACATAGGATATTTTTATTTGAACGTGTTCAAATTTATATTCAATCTTCAATCATTTTCTTGAGAGATTTCAAGTTAACAAGTTCTTATCTTGTGCAGGTTTCTTTGGTATGTTGGAATCCAAGATGTAAATAGATCAATTCCATATGACACCCATACAATACATGGGACACAAAAAATAAATTCAGTTAAAACAAAACATTATCTAAATGTGTTTGCATTTGATAGAAGAAATGAGTCTTGTTTTTGTTCAGTTTGCATAGAGGACACACAATCCATAGATATTTGTGAAATTTAAAATGCAGAATATGTTAAATCTTGGAGACATACCAAACTTAATATAAAAGGGAAAATTCCACTTGCAATCTTAGAGGAGATGGAATCAAATGAAACTATAGTGTTAGTTGATGGCGATAAAGTTTCTGATCTTGTTAGAGAAGGTAATTTTATGTTAATTTTTTTCAAATAACGTGTAGATGTACTTGTGTGATAATATAACACGAACTATTTGTTGTCCAATATATCCAATTGTTTGCAGGAGACGTCTTTGCCATGGTTGCACCTATAGACAACACTGAAAATGTGAAATACTATTTGATGCAATGCACAGAACTCAAGATGAGGATATTAGAAGATTTTGATGATAACGATTTTATATATGAAAGAGGATCCATTGTATTGAAATGATATTTTTTTCAAGAAACCCATCAAACCGATACTCATGTTCACTTTCAAGACTACCAGTCAGATGTCACAAGTTGTCAATATAGTCATTTGGTATGTACAGTGCGCATACAGTTAATAGAAGTTCAATAAAAAAAAAAAGTTAAAAAATGGAAAATGTCCAGATTGGATCATGAACGAATAATTGAAGATGGAATACCATTACGATTTTTTTAAACAAGTGACACCTGTACATTCTAGATTTATTTATTTTTCATTGAAAGTACATGTATTTATGAATATGTAGGATTCTAGAATCATTTCCAGTTTAATTTACTTTCATGGTCCATTCAATTAAGAAAAATTGTATTTCCCATGAATTATAAAGTTTACCAAACCTTATTTACAATTTCAGGGAAGAACCTATAGATTGTATCTAGGGAACCCAAATTGACCTATACTTTAGATGATTATACTTTAATCCTACAAATTATCCAAATCCTACAAATTATACAAATTATCTTTTAATGCATGTAACCAATTTACTACATATAGGATAAATGTGTCATTATTTGCAATTTGATTGTTCAATGTTTTTTCATATGAAGAGGATAACTTCATATCAAAACTAGGACCCATTTCCATGTCATTATAAGGGACTATTGATGACTTAAAAAAACTTTAAATTATGATAAATTTTAATATCAATATAAATTTTAATGAAGATTGCTTACTTATATTAAATTTGATGACTTGTTTTGACTATTTTCAATGTTGGACTTATATTAAATTTGATGACTTGTTTTGACTATTTTCAACCATATTTCCAAATCAAACAAAATTTAAATTATAAGTGAGAAACTATAATTTTTATTTCACATTTTCTTGAATATTTCATTGTGAAATTTCATAAGAAACTATAAAATTTGACAAACTATAAAATTTAATTTTATTTCACATTTTCTTGAATATTTCATTGTGAAATTTCACAAGAAACTATAAAATTTATGTTTTTTTTTTAATCAAGAAAATAGTATATTGAAATTATTTCATCCAATATTTTATATAAATAAACATAGTTCAAGTAAAATCAAGACAAGACAAAATATTACATGAGTGATCTCAATATCTCTTCTATCTCTTCTTGTTCTTTTCTTAGCTATTGTTATCATCTTTGTAGTTTTCTCATAGTTTTTCGTATGAGAAAGAAGGTGAATTCAAATACCATTAAAACCTTTCATTGAGATGTTGATGTAAATTAATATTTTGATGTAAATGTGAGACAATGTCTCTCTGAAAATATCGAAATGATAAAGACCATCTAAATGTCCTAGGTTCAAATTCAAGTGTGTGTAGAGCCCCTTGTGTGTGTCTCTCCTACTTTGTAATATTTATAATGGTTTTCTTCATTCTTCCATTTGTTCAAGTGATTCTTTATTTCTATGTCTTCTAACCCATTGTTACACTAATTTTCTTAGTTCTTTTTTTTTTTTTTTCACGCGAAAAGAACAGTTTCATTGTTATTCTATTAGAATCAAATAATTGTTTTTGTTACATATGGATCTAGAAAGTGGTGATAAAAAAAGATATGTAGTCTTTCCTTCCTTCCACATTTTTACATTGTAGTAAAGTTATAAAAAGTCATTAGTGTCATATACAAAATTATTCAAAAAAGGGACATTTGTAAAGATCTAGGGTAGAAAATGTAAAACGTTTTTGTACATACAACAGATCCATCAACAATTTCTTCATAAAAGAGCCAGTCATAATTTCCTTTTAGTGCCTTTTTGGACAGGTTGTCTGCTACTTTGTTGAACTGTCTATGTATGTGCATAAATTTGATAGATTCAAATATATTATTTAAGATTCTGATCTTGTCTTTCTAGTTGTTGAGATATATCAGATTCAGGTTGGATTTGGAATTTATCTAGTCGATAGTGAGCTTGGAATCTCCTGCAACCATCAATGTTTTTATGGAAAAGTAGGAAGGGAGTAATAATAGTCCTCATAGGCCCAAGAGTTCAGCTTTATGTTGAATTTTATCAGTCCACAATGAAATATGTTGAATTTAATCAGTCCCCATAGGCCCAAGAACAATCCACAATTAAATATGTTGAATTTTATTATGTGTTTTTGAATAGTCCATAGTGAACATAAAAGGAAGAATTTAAATTAATACATATTACGAAAGTATTTAAGAGTTTGATGCTTAATTTAATGCATTCTAAGAAGGAGAATATACAAAACCTTAGTTCAAAACTAACAACTTTGACACTTTTTTTCCATCAAATTAGTGCAGACACATTTGAGCATTGGTCAGACCACCACAATCTATCAAGCCAAGTCTTGAACCAAACCAAACCAAATCTATTCTTACATTAGTAATGGTGTTTAACAGATTAACAACAAAACAATTTTATTTCAACATTGACATAGTAAAGATAGAGACTCTCGTCATTTTAATTTCATAGAGATCTCTATTGGTGAAATGGAAACACCACAAGCTACCATTTATGGAACATAAATAGTGGTGCAATGAAGAAATGGAGAAAACACAAAATTAATGTCCTATAAAGATAGAAGTTAGAATATGAAAACCATATTTATGTTATAACTAGCTTAAAGAAGAAAATCTATATTACTAAAATAAGAACAAGGTCTTATAAGCCTCATAATGAAACTTTCATTGAACAAATCCTATAAAACAGTATAAAACAATATCGTAAAACATAAATTAACCTTTT
>JZKD02S2256150.1:127955-140876 GCA_000966675.3 Picea glauca | reverse complement strand
AAATATGATTTAGGGTTTTTGAGGGAAAAACCTAGTGTGATGAGGTCAAAAAGAGGATAAAAGAAAGGAGATGGGGGAAAAGAAGGGGAGAGCTATTAGGTATTGTTATGCTGCAAAAATGGTAAAACTAGACTGATTGCTTGTGAGGAGTTGGGGTTTTTCTCAGTGGATTTGAGTGGTAGCTCAGCCTTGGAGGCGAGCTGGGAAGCTAGGTTACTATATGGATTGTGTGTGGCCCCTTTGTGGCTCGGGGGAATGAGGGGGAAGCAGAGTACCCCTAGCGTTTGGCTGGGAGGTACCAGTGTAGTCTCCATGGTCGGCAAGCGGGAGCGGCACGGAGCAGGAGCGGTGCAGAGCGCACAGTACATCATTCGACGTGGACGATAAGGCCACAGTATGGGTTTTTGTTCCTGATAGAGTAGGATGCATAATGATTGTGTTGGTATTAGAACATTGGTTGTAAATGGATTAATGGTCATTTTATTTATTTACCCTGCGTTTAAAATTGAATTGTTGTGTCATTTTTATTTAAATCCTTCGGTGACAAGTATTAGTGTGGCAGATCTTGTACAATTTATTTCTGCATGTTCTTGGGTATGAAACGACTATCAATCTTTTGAACAACCTCCTGGTAAATGCTGGTAATAACCCCATTTCTGTATAGCATCTGGGTCAGATGAGTTACCTCCCATAGTAAGTGAGTACTGCTTTTAACTTATTGTCTGAACGCCTATAGTTTTCTAATATATTCCTTAGATACTTCAACCACCCTAAGCAACCTCCTTGCTGCCGAAAATCTGCTACAGAGCACTGAACCTGTCAACCACCCAACCAGTCAAAAAAAACAAACCCACAAAAAAAACAGGCACAACCTGGGATACATCTGCCAGAATTATTACTTTATTATCTCACGTGTTTTTACGCATTCATAAAACCATAACCGAATGCACCGCTTCTCTTATTCAAATGTCAAAGAAGCTTCTTGCTTCAGATTCTCTTTTTATTTGGATCGCTTATCGTTCATGGGGAGAGGTCCCTAAATATGAAATTGTGACAATCGTAACTTCATCTTCCACTCTGCAGCAAACAATATTGACAAGTATTTTTAGTGTTGAGTTCGAGTGCAGCTTGCTTGTGCGGTATACTCTCAATTTTGCGTGCCTCTAAGTTGGAAATCATCAGAAATCGTTTTATGCAGTGTGAAGACCTACAAAACCCTAGTGTGGATAGTCATTTTATGATTTAGAAGGTGCTCAATTCCTTGGTTAATTCAAACCCTAATCACAATAATGGGAGACTCATGACTACCGACTTGTTAGGGCATTTTATTTAGTCAATTTTGCTCGAAATTTATTTGGAAATTTCTGAAGAATCTTAGTTACTGTTAGCCGGGTTGGGCTGTATTCCTGGTTACTATGCTGCTCAGGGGTAAAAATTTAAGCCACTGCAACGCTAATGTTGATAACCAGAATGGGTTGCTGATATTCCTTGTGCGGAATCCATCTTAATACAAATTGTGGTGTTGGCCTGATTTAGGGTAATGCTAGTGCCATTTTAAGCTAATATAATGTTGTTGTAGATGACAGGTATATAATTTACTGATATCATTTATGCAAACCTTTTTATATCATAAAATGGAAAGAAAGGAACATTAATGCAAAAAAACTAGAAGTAACAGTTATTAGAGCAGGTAGTAACTCCTTTTTCGAATCTTGTTCACACCCGTACCCTCCTTGCGTCCCTTCTTAATGTCATCAGCAAAAGTTCGCCCTTTCTTCCCCTGCAAACCGTGACACAGGTCTGAATTTTCTACCTGCAACCATGTCCCACTCTCATCTTTTCCGTCTCTGCCCGCCATTAATTCCTCACCATCGAACCTTTCCCCACCTCTGCGAGTCGCGCGATGTATGGCCGCGTCAGTATTCTCCCCATCCGGTCAGGACAAAACCGCCAGGTGTTTCGTGATGCCAAGCATGCGCGCAACAGTTGCCACTCGATCTCATGGCGAGCTCTCACAGCCGCTAGTCATTATTATCTCGATAATTTTTGAATGAACCCCTTGGTTAGTGGTTGCAGTTATTATTGTGAGGTTAAAGTAATCGTAATAATTCATTTATGTAAACGTAACCAGAATAAACATCACTAGAATTTGTGACTGATATGGGAACAATTCATTTATACAATCGTAACCAGAATAAATATAACTCTTGGATAGGATGATTACTGTTGCAGAATGCTCAGTTTGTTAATGGCATAAAGTTTATATTGCTAGTTGTTAAGACTGTTCGGTTGAGTAAAAATTGGTTTAAAGTGATTGTTGTAGATAGTGTATACAGTTATCGCAACTTGTAGATGTTAGGTTACTATATTATATAGATTGGCAATGGGATTTGTAGTTGAACGACAACCCTAATAAATACAACCCTGACGGCTATGCATAAACCATTATACAATTAAAGGACTCCTTGTTGGCCTTCTTTTACCAACCGCCAACACATTAAAGACAATGTGGGCGTGAGCCTCCGGCATAAAAAATCGTGAAGGGTAGGGTAACTGCCAACCCAAGTAACAGTTGGAAATTAATCTGCTAATTTAAACTTTTCACCATGCTGTATTTAATACACAGTCTACACATATCATCAATCCTGAAATTAAAGTTGCCAGGAGAGTTAAATAATAGAATACAGAGTTGATTGTAGTTGCAAGGGATGCCTCTATATTATTGATGGAGGAAGGCATCGTAACTCTATTGATGATGGTGGTTGAAATGTGATGAGAATTGGTTTAGCGTGTAGTTTAATAATATAATTCAATCTTGTGCAAGTTAGAACATTGCAGATGTTGTTGGATAATTCAGATATCTAAGATAACCAAATATAACTATATCTATCCTTTCAGTACTCCGTAAAGATAATTTTTACACCTATTTTATCTCATTTATTTAAAATATAAAAGTAGTGTAATACTCTGCCAGCTTGCACAGTTTATGGTTGAATGCAGTCTTATTTTTACGATGAGTTTACTTTAATAAAGTAATCCCAACCTTTTACAACCAACAATTCACAGCCTTGAAGGTTAACCCATTCGATTGTATTTATTTTTAGAATATTGGTTTCAATTGCAACGTTAATACTCGCTTAATTTGCAATGCACTAAATGGTAACTGTAGAGTTATTTAATTAGTTGTTATTAAATGATCATTTAATTGTTGTCGCAATGTTAGTTATTGAAATGTTAATTATTAAATTGTTGTTTAATTGGGGGTGAAGCAGTCCTTATTGCTAAGTTTGCAAGGCATTAAATGGTAACTGCAATGTTATTTAACTAGTGGTTATTATATGGCCTTTTAGATGTTATTGCAATATTAGTTAGCTGCAAGGTTAATTATGTAATTGCTAGTAGTTGGTGGTGAAGCATGAAATGCATTGTTTTTCAACGACAATGCTAGGATAATGTTAGATGGAAGGATGTTGTTAAATTATTGAATTTTCTACTGAAAAAGTTACTGTTAATAATAGTTTAGTTGACATGGTTATGTCATGGAGACGTGATGGTAGTTTCACTATGATTCAGTGAACCGGGATTTTGAAAACAACTAATGTACATTGTTAAGACTGGGATGGAACTTGTCACTTAATGGGATACAAATGGAGCAATTGAGCTATGATTGATGTCTTAGGGTCTCAATAGTGGCTGGTCGATATTAAAGTCCTCCTGACTTGCGTCTCTCGTAGAGGTCATGATTGTTCCTGATTTTGTAGTACTTGGTGGTTTTGCATTGCGTTGTCTGCTTGTGTCGAGAGGGATGTAGACACCTCCATGTTCCTCAGAACAGTCGCCAACCCTGAGACCTTAAATGGTTAAAATTGATGGGAACCTGGGCTTGAGCATTTCTTATGTGTCTTGGAGGTCCTAACCATTGCAGGGTAGGACAACAGGTAGTCAGTTCTACTTATCATCGGGTGATCGTCGTTATGCATGCAGTCACTTGTCACGCATCATTGTTGTCTTTTTATGTTCATCGTGGTTGCATCTTGTTGGGCGTCGAGTGGCGACGTAGAGTCTAGAGTGTCTGTTACTTATACACACGTGCACACACCTTAAACACACAAAAAAATTTGCACCTGTTATCAGAGTTGTTGTCGTAACGAGGAGGATGTTACACATATGGTATTAGAGCCATATTTCAACCCTTAAGGCCTATGGGACTTTCCAATTAGGTCAAAAAATTGAAACTGAAAAAAAAATAAAAAATGAATACATATGGGATAATGTTGTTGATGTAATGTTTAAATAGTTACACAACTAGGGTTTCTTTAATCTTCTTTACACATATGAGGTTATACTACCTCGATGGGATGTTGGACAAGGTTTTATTGGTAGATTCATTTGTAGTGGTTCTTTGGAGTTTGATCCAATGTTTCTTGTCTTTTTATTGATATGGTACTAGTTATTTTGGAGGTCTGATACAATGTTAGAGATATTTTTAATTGAAATTTGGTGCTATAATATAGATCGAAGGCTCACTCTCTCACATATGAGATTAAGAGATAGGAAATGGTCATTGCTAAGTAGATTATAGAAGTATTTGAATTTCATGTTGTTGCTTGAAGAGTGTACATGCATATTTACAACAAATGTTCTTAATACTCTAATGGGACATGCACATATAGATAGATAGAATTGTGGTTGGAAATCCATAAACACTTGCAATAACTTGTTGTTGTTGGAGTCTCTATAGTGATGTGACATCATCAGGGTCAAACCTATGATCATTCACTACCAAGAAATTTTGATTCTTTCGATGATATAAACTCGAGCTTAAATTGATTTTCAAAGTCCAAGATTCCGAGATCATTATCTATGTAATTAAGGGGACTCGAAATTTTATGTTGGAGGAAAGGCTCATAGAGTAATAGGTGTTTTTGTTTTAATTTCAATGAGTGTTTTTTTTATTAAATATGTATTTTTCCTTTGAATGTTTTGATGGGTTTGTGAAGCTATGGGGGGCTTATTACTTTAAGTTCTATAGGTATTTTCAGAATGGGTTAAATTTTGAGTTTAATAGTGTAAATGGGGTTTAAAGGGTTTTGGTATAATGAGGAGGTAACTATTTCAATTCTCATTGACTTATGGTGTTAATAGACCTGTTGTCTTTCTCTTGAATTCCTTTATCTTGATTATCTTCATAATCTAGGGATTTCTAGGGGAATATTGTGGATTTGAATTTTGGTCTTTTCTTAAGGAATTAAAATATTCAATTTTCTTGTGTTTTATATAAAGGAATTATAAAAGTAAACATCCACTTTGTGATGGATATATTACACACTCACCTACGTAATTATTTTCCTAATGTTGACATTCCAATATTGAGAATGCTTTCTTAGATGAGAATATTCTCTCTATAGAATATTCCCCTACAAAACAAGGATCCTCTCTTCAGTTCAGAGTCAATTACACTCAGTTATAATAGTGGAAGTCAATCATGCATGGAATCCTAGTTTTATCACCAGCAGTGGCATGCGCTTCTCTCACTTCCACACATGTGACTCAATTAACTGATGATTGCATATATTAGTTAACTAGGACTAGGTGGCAATTCACTCTAGTGTCTTTCAGTGAGTGTCTAGATATATATAGATCACTACTATGGAAAATAGTTACTCATGTAGCCTATATCTATTGTAAATTATTCACTCTTTGAGTGTGGAATACGACTAATAGAAATTATTTCATTCTTTCCTCCATTTTTTGTCTCTTCTCTTCACACCATTGCATGATGTGTATGCTTCATTGTTAGCTATATTTATTGTGTAGGTATCTTATAAAATATACATGGTATCATATCCCACATGCCAATAGCAAGGATCATCACCAACACTCTTTTGCAGGTACCAAATATGGAACAAAGAAACAAGAAAGATGGAATCTATGTTTTACTCGCTGACAATATTTCTCATGACTCATAACTATTTGGAGTGGAAGAAAAATATTCTACTTCTTCTTAGAAGTAGAGGCTTATACCAAAAAAACATGGAAATGGAAGTAGAGATCGATTATGCCGATGAAAAAAATGACTTTCTCAATAGACAAGATATGGCTATAGGATGTATCTGCATGTTTGTTTCTCTTGAACTTTTCCATCAAGTATATGATGAATCGTAAGACTCAACTCCAAATGACTTATGGACCATATTGGAGGTTATATTTAGGAATAAGGAATATTTCATGAAAAATATTGACAATATAGAACCCGTAGACAATCCACTAGAAGATCAATTCTTTCAGCTTGAAGAGCTTTCTACATAGGTATCTGCACAAATTTTTGTTCCATTCATTGAAGATGATGTCTACTCCATTTCAGATCTATTTTTTGAATCACATAAGGAATATATCATCAATACATATCAGGAGTCATGTGCAGACACATTTCCATGCACCATTCATGCATCCTAGGAGCCACATGCAGAGACTCCCATGCATGCATCTCAGGAGAAAAAAAGGGGGTCGCACACATCAAATTCAATTCTTACATTTTTTTAGCAGAATTTGCATAAACAAATTGGATATTTGAATTCCTCTTGAAAAAATAACCAATTTTTTTCTTTAAATTCTTCTCAGAAAATGTCAGAATTGAATATGATGTGCGTGGTCTTGACATTTTAAAATGTATTTTTAAAACAAGTAATAACACTCACTTTAATTGTCAAACCAGGGGTCATATTTTATTTCAAGGTTATGTGCAAAGTCTATGGAGGCCATAATTTATTCTATAATGTTGATGATCCTAAATGATCATGCCGTAAATGGATGGAAAACTCACTCAATTAATCCTTTTGAAGAAGAAACACATCCAATCCATTTTATCTAAAGCCTTATCAAATTCATAAAAAGAAGAAGGTTTCACTCAATCCAAACAAATATTGACTAAACGAACAATCCCAACCAATTCACACCAATTCATGCTAGGACAAAATCAATTGTAAACAACCCAACAACATCCTTAACCAATCCAAAAAATCCTGATGATTTTAAAGAGAATGCACATGTTATAATTTAAGAAGAAAGTCTATATATCCAAACAAATTCAATGATGCACAAGGTTCAACATAACTTTAACCAAAAGTAATAACAATGACACAAAACCTTAATTCCTTCCAATAAACAATCAAACTATGAAAGTATCAACCCCTACAATTAACATTAATCAATAAAAAGTAACAAAACACAGTATTAACAAAGATCGGGAACAAGTAATAACTCACATAGACCAAATATAACTACAATATTCAAAGTTATGAAATGTTCTATGATAATCTACTAAACCCAAAAAATAGAATTACAACACCTGATCAGTGAAAGGGGCCCTTCCTTCACCATTCATGGCTTCTAAGATAACTCACAAATAACTGTGCAGATAGCACAAATCAACATACTAATATATTATAAAAAGGATGATACAATGAATTCTTCAGACTCTGTTATACACTTTGTCCTTCTTCTCTTTTCCAACCCCCTAACTCAAGAGGGTTCTTGTGATTTATACATCTTCATATAACAATATTTATAATTAGAATATTCAATTTGATCAATACATGGTATAAGATATGTTGCACATTTTTGTTGTTATAACCGATGTACAAAATAGAGTATTCTTGTTACAACATCAAAACTACAAGCGGTTACAATAACTAATACTTTTTTCCCTCTGATGAATCGGTCCTTTCCAAGCTGGCATATGTTCGCTCCTATACTTGAGCATTGCTCGAAAACCAAATGCTCAAGTATAAATGGAATTGTAGGAGTGGCATCATCGTGGTTCAAGAAGCGACAACGTATAGAAGTAACAACATACCAGAAAGGGACATCCTCTGAGCTTGTAAAGAAGTAACAACATGAAATTCTTGAATGAGCATAGCCTTTCATCAACCTACACGTATATTCTTCCAAACCATCTTATCAATAGACCTAAAATAAAGTAAGAAACCACTCAACGACCTATATTAATACTTGAATAATGAAATTTATAAAAAGGTTGTACCTTGGGTTGAAATATAAAGTTACAGGCAAGATACTGTCAAAAAAAGGTAAAACGTGACTAAGAATATTGCTAAAACATGGTGAATGGATGGAAAAAAGGGTACAAATCCAGGGCCCAACATCTTCCCGCAAATAGGCCTGATGCATGTCCTCATGCAACCAATTACTATATAAGTTCTTGATTATCCCAAGAGTATGTTTCATGTAGTGTGCTAAGTTGGTAGGCTTCATGAATTCCTTCACCAATAGTCCTGAAACCTACTGACACCACAACTTCCATTCCCCAATTTTTCTCTGTTACTACCAATTCATACATGGTATGATACTCATCTATAGGTAACCATATTAGAGGGAAATCAAAATTTAGGGCAATCCATCGAGGGCCTCTTTGTTCAATACACTAAATGTACCTATTCAATCACCCCATGGCTCTTCTGAAATTTGGAAAACCGAAGGGTTACCTAGTTTTGATTTCCATTGTAGATGACTCCCATACTATTTTGTATCCCTCCAAGGCCTCAGATGTTGCATCATTGATACAATCGACACACTAGTTAATGACCTATTCTTGAAGGGTTACAATCAACCTTGAAATATCGAGGGACTTGGAAAGAAGGTTTTGAGCCCTGATGGAATCATCTGAATGAGCAGGTTCTTCTTTAATTCTTAGCTCACATGTGGCCTAGTTCCTTTCCACATTTTCTTGGGCCAATTTCCACTTAACCTGATGTATTAGGTAGGACATAAAGGTTCACAACTGGAGGTCCCATATATAAGGTGTAGGATTAAACCCTCTTTCATATGGAAGAATAAAATCATGAAAGAAAAATTCACACAAAGGATATTGTGTGATCTCACCAGCTTCATAAAAGGCCCTCTATAAATCCTTAGCATGTGTGAACAAGTAAGGTATATCCTCAATTATGGAATTGAGATGAAAAAGAATGAAATGTTATTGAAGAAACATAGCATACACATAAGAAGGCATCCTACCTTTCAACAGATCTTGAACGAATAAGCCTATCTTATGTTTTTATTCCTTCTTCTTCTTAAATTGATCTTGTGAATCCATGAGATTCTTCTGATCTTTTTCCCATTGTTCCTTTGCTATCTTGTAATGGTCAATTCATCTTCTCTTATCCTTTCCACGTTTTGAATAATTTGTCGATGTTCCCTGAGGGGGATCATACCCTCTTGGTAAGATATTTCCAATGCCTTCCATTTATTGAGTTCTTCATATAAACACAAAGGAGAGGGGAATTCAGAGGTAGAAATTACATCTTCCCTGGTTTCTACCTCTGTCTGTGTAGATTCCACTTTGAACTTTATATCTCAGGGTCAATATCCCACAAGACCAAAAATATATTCCTAGACTGAATAGGGCTCCTCCTTTGGTTTTTTGGTATCCTTTTTTTCTTGGATAGGTCACTTTTTCAAAGGTTTGGGCTGCATCAACAAGGGTGTTTGACCCTACAATATTGAGCAATTCCCTAATCCATCTCTTCAAGTTATTATTTTTCTACCTTATTTTAGGTTTTTCCTTTTTAATTTCACATCTTGATTAATCAAAGAGAGTGGTTTCTTGTTACCTTGTACAACATTCATCGTGTTATCCATTCTTCCATATTTACTTCAACTGGATTTTGTACGACATCCTCAACATCAAATAATTCTTCCCTAGCTGGTTGCTCAGTGGTTGGTTCTTGTGTAGCAACCTCTTCATTAGTTCTTTCAACCATGTCTGGTTCTTGTGTAATAGACTCATACTTTACTTGCTCTGTGATGGTTAGTTCTTTTGTAACAATATTCACATCCATTAATTCATCCATTTCTGGTTCTTGTGTGGTAGGCATGGTGCCTCTGGTCCCTTCTTCTAATCCAAGTGCAATTTCAATATTATTTTATAATTCGACAATTTGTTGTTATGTAAAAGTCGTATGACTGGCTCTATTTGGTTCATAAGTGGAATCAAAAGGATCTTCTTCTTCAAGCTATTTTATGATGGATTTTATATCACCAATTTCCTCCAAAGGTGGTTCTTGTGTAACATCGAAGGGGTTGATGATAGGTGGTTCCTCTCTCATTGGTTCATTCCCCATTGATATTGTCCTCCTTCTAGGTAATACTGCCACAAATTCTGCACCCAATATTTTTCTTCTTTTCGACGTAGTCGATGTTGCAGGTTGTTCTTCCTTAGCTACACATGGCTTCCAATTCTCCTCTAGAGCACTTTTTCTTACAATTTCTACATTACTATCCACCAATGACTGTGCGGTATGGTTAGATCATTTTTCTTCAAATTCCTCAGGGTCATCATCCTGGTCAATTTCCCTTATGATTTCTATCACTTCGCTTGTCTACCATATGTCCATCTCACTTTGTTGTTTACCATGCTCTGCATCTTCCTGTTGTTCCTCCTCAGACTCTTTCGGTAGTCCCAAGAATTTTCATTTGGGTGCTTCCCAAGGTATCAAGAATCAACATATTAATTAAATCGTGTTTTGTAATTGTTGCTAAAGGATGTTTCACACTTCTCATAGAGCATGCCATCAGTTGTAAGGACCTTAATAGGAAATATGGGATGTTTAATCGAATATTATTCCTTACATGTGATAATAATTTGAGATGATAGAAAAATATTACCTCATAGCAGCCTTCAGATGTCAGGTACTTTAGGATGAATAGACCCACATTCTTCCATATAGCAGGTAAGGAATCCCACACATATTGATTCCCTTGATGTTGCAAGATTTCTCCTTCTCTGCTAAATTGTTCTATTGCATGTGGTAGGGATGACCTCCTAAAAAAACATCGCTCACCTTCTTGCAGGAGGCATGTCACCTTCACTATGATTTCTTATGTTACAACAACCTCCATGCCTCTCACCATCTATTTTTTCTAGTAAGGTTTTGGTTGAATTCCAGTGTCGCATGGGTATCAAAACCTTGTGTAATATCCTTAGTCCAAACCCAATTGTAAATGTAAATACAAATGTATGTAAGTTGGTGAGTTGTTTGATATCATTTTTGTATGCACCTTTCATTGCATAGTGTGTGCATGTACTGCATAATAAAATTATGAAGTGTGCACATTCCAGGATACCGCACATAGCATCTTAAGTGCGCACAATATTGAGGCTAGCGAGACTTTGTGTATATGCTATGTTTTATAGGCTGGCGAGCTAGTTATGGGATGATTAGGCCGGAGAGCCTAGATGTTAAAGGCTAGTGTGCCTATTTTTTTATACGTCTCATAATTAATATAAAATACATCATTGCGCATAGACCGACCACGATAAAAGAGTAGGGGGGACTAAACTCCACTAGCTAGGGAAAGGGAGGGCTAAAAATTAAGGAAAAGGGCTAAGCTAGGGAGCTTAAGTAAAAAAAGAATATTATATTAATATTTCTTAAAATATAAAGTATGGATAATTATTTTATCCTAAGTTCCAATGTTGAGGACAAGAGGGCCAAAGTAGCTCCCAACATGACAAGTGTCAAGTTGGGGACATGCATACATATTTTTTGGACTTAGATCATTCTTTCCATCAGAGCATCCATGATTCAACCATGATTCGATGACCATGAGAATTCACTCACATAGTCAGCTATCCTTTGTACCTTCATGTCATTGTATCTGAACCTAGATCCATAGCCATACTTGTTTGTGTAGCTGGTTAGCTTGGGAGATGGACTAAAGAAGCGGGTTTCCAGGCCCGTGGGATACTGAAGAGGAGGGTTAACAGGCCCATGAGAAATTGATCTATGGGTGAGAGAATTTCTAGGAAACGACTTCCTAAAGGTGCTAAATTGTAGCTACAAGCCTTTGAGACTTCCTATTTGGAATGTTGTTGTGTTAAGCCCTAATATTGGCTCATTAACCCTTAATTGGGGCATATTAGATTAGTAATGTTATTTTATTTATGTCATCTTTAGGCCATTAGTTGTAATTATACCTCCTATTCATCTATATATACCAAGGAGACATTTTCATTTTGAATCATCTTGTACTTGAACATTTAAGTGGGATAAAAGGAGGTTTCCCCCTCGAAGAGGATTATTATCTGAAATTATCTCTTTTTCAAGGCGTTGAGTACTTTTCCTGAGCTTTTTCTATGCTATATTGATGTTTTGTTCTTAACATATGGTATCATAGCTCAAGGTCTTGGGGTTTCACTGCTACGTTTGAGACATCGTGGCATTTTCGCTATAACTTTTTTTCTACAACATTTCAAAAGGAACAGCTTGGATGATATTTAGTAGACAGATCAAGGTATGTTGGGATCAAAATTCATCTCCTGAGGCCTTATAAGTTCATAGATGAAGCCTGTACAAGATAGGGTTCTGGAATCATCCTGAAATGAGTCATTGCGGAATCGTCTCTATAAAATATTTTCTGTAACTTTTCAGACCCTGAATTTCGAAAGAGATTTACAGAAATTAGAAAGGTATCTGTCGTAAAAATTTCCGCTTCTGGATCATCTTACATTTGTAGATACACCTTGTGTAAGATAGGGTATCTGACTAGTCCTATTGACTAGTCTCAAGAAGGTGTTCCAGGTAAAAAAATCATAACTTCTTTCTAGAGTATACAAATTGAGTGAGACTGGTTTCATTGGATCGTGAAAAGTATGTAGTATTTTGGGTGCGAGTTTCAGAATTTGATATCAATTATTTTGTGCGAGGCATGCTATATAAGTGAGATCTCCTGGAAAGGCCAAAAATCGGCAAGTTGTGAGGAAGTTACCGTAAATTCCACTTGGCACATCCAATTTTGATCATAACTATGGAATTGCAGAGAAGAAATATCAGAGAACTACCTAAAATAAAGTTTCATACCCAGAAGGGCTGAAACTTGGGAGATAGAACAGAATAAATATTG
>JZKD02S2256150.1:105915-127546 GCA_000966675.3 Picea glauca | reverse complement strand
TGACTGAGTAGATGTCCTTGGCTAGGAGGGGTGTTACATGATACCTAGACTCATTACCTCATGGATAAAATCCATTTCTTTCTAGGACTAGGCTGGTGTGGTGGACGTTGTTGCTAGCGATGTGTATAAGGAATAAATGAAAAGAAGGGCCCTCCGAGTGATCCATGTGGATATTGGTGGCTACCCACCTATTCCAACTGGCTTGGCTTATCCATTTTTTTTTTCAACATGTTCTTCTGTAATAGTTTATAATCATGGGTTCTTCACTTATGGGGATGTATGAATCCCTACACATCCTCTAGGTGGATATTGGTGGTCTCTTTCCTAATCCGGATTGCTTATTTTGTATTTTTGCATGTCAACACATCTTGATGTACTTCCAGGGTCGTTTTGGGGCCCTAAACATTGTTTTTTTTTTTCTTGCCATAATCAAACTCTAGACAGAGTGAGATTTTGACGGTGGAATGTGTAGTTATCTGAAAGACCTTTCCAATGGTCTATCACATGCCTAAAACACAGGTTGTATGCAAAAGTCATGAACTTGGGAATTTGAGGTACCAACTTACCCATAGGGGCACACATGACTTTTGGTGTTTCACCTTCTAGGGTTAGGTTTTTGGATGTCTAGGGTTTTGGAATTCAAGAGTAATATCAAAAAGGCCTCTGGAGCCTCATTGTAATTTTTCTGCTCAGACGAATGTGCGTAGTAGCCAAATCTCTTCTCAGAGATAGCTACCACCATTCGAGTAAGTGTTTCAGTTCTGTAGTTTTATAGTTTCATCATATTTCATTTATTTAATAGAATATATTGTTCATTGGATATCTGTGTTATCATTCATATCTTTGTGTTTATTGTATTCAGTCAATAATCAGTTCATTCTGCTCCTAAATCCGGATCAGTGGTATCGGAGTGGTCTTCTCTTCATTTATTTTTCTTCGTGCATGTCCTTGACAAGATCTGGGTACAAGAAGTTGGGACTCAAACCAATCGATTCGTTGTAAGATTGGTCGTGTTGAGCCTGACAAAAACCCATGGGGGACAAAAATAAATATGATGGAGAAGGAGATCCTATTAAAATGTTTCTTGAGGAAGCCCTTAGGCAACAAAGGAACAAAATGATGGATAAATTTGCGTAGATCCTTCGATGATTGTCCACGGGAGAATCATCTTCATCAAGCATCCATGCAACCCCATTCAAGGTACATGTAAATTTTGATATTCCATTGTTTGAAGGATAGATAAATGCAAATGTTGTAGATAAATGGTTGAATCTGCTCAACAGGTATTTTTCGGTCCACAATTTTTTTGATATAGAAAAGATTACTTTTGCACTCCTCAAGGTCATCCCTCATTTTAAGGACTAGTGGGATACTTACTATGAGCAAAGGGTTGTATATGAATCTTCAATATTTGTGGTGGCACCTACATGGGATTCCTTCCAGGATGCCATTAAAGAACAGTACTACCCTGTTGGAAGCTACGAGGACCAGTATACTACATGGACCACCTTGCGTCAAGAAAGGGACTAGACAATACTAGATTTCACCAATAATTTACATACATTGCGCACCAAATTAGGTATCAAAGAATTTGAGTGTCATCTGGTGCTCAAATACCATAGATTTTTTCATAGATACATTAAAACAAAAATGGAGTTTCTGGACATTGCCTCATTTGGCATGACTTGTAGATACACTATCAAGATCGAGAAGAAATTTAAGCAGAAGAGGTTAGAGTTTGGATCTGCAAACTCCTCATAGTCGAAGTAGGGAAAAGGTGGCCCAAATGCACACAAAAAGGGACCAAGTTTATATGGCCACTCTCAGGACAACTAGTCCAAGCCGAAACACAGTAAGGGTAATGAGAAGATGAAGAAGAATGCGGGAAAATTATGTGAGTACCATAAAATCCCTTGGCACAACACTAAATAATGTCGGTCCAAGCAGTCACTCATGGCTGAGTTGAAGGATTTTGAGTTAGAGGTCGATTCTGAATCTAAATCAAATCCCAAAGGAGGGAATCATATTATTGATGTTGAACCCACTTCCATTGTCTCTACCACTAAAATCCAATCAATCAAACTAAAATAAGCAGAGTAAGGGGAATGCCTCTTTCACTCACAGATGTGGGTAAAGGGGTCTCCACTACATTTCATTGTCGATAGCGGCAATCATAAGAAGTTGATTTCAGCAGAGGTTTTCAAGCTACTAGACCTGCCAATGACACTACACCTACAACCCTACACCATCATCTAGCTTCTCCATGGAAGAGATCTATGTGTCAACCAACAGTTTCATCTACCCTATGGCATCAAGCCTTTCAAAGATGAGGTATTGTGTGATATTTCTCCCCTTGATTTTTGTGATTTTCATTTAGGACAACCATATTTGTGGAAGCGTCATGTTGTGTATGAGTCTATACCCTGTAGTTTTATTATTACTTTGGGTAGACAATTGTATAGGATATCAGAGATAGCACCACCTACTGATATTTCTTTAATCTCTGCTAAGCAATGCAATAAGGTCATTTCACAGACCGGGAAGTTCATATTATTTGTGATCTGTGTTCATAGTAAGTAGGAGGTCATCACCACATCTGTGGCCTCTACATAGAGCCTCTCTTTGCATCAAAATCAAGTGGATGGGATCATGGAAGAATAGAGAGACACCTTCTCCTCACCCACCGGGGTACCGATGCACTTCCAAGTCAAGCATCCAATTGATCTGACCCCCGGTGCACCTCTACCTAGTGGACTAGTCTATCATCGCTCGTTGATGGAAAATGAAAAAACTAGGCATCAGATCCAAGAGCTTCTTCAAAAGGGGAACATCATACACAAATCCTACCATTGCAAAAGCCTAATTGTACTGGTGCAGAAGAAGGATGGGACTTTGTGACTCTGCATTGATTATAGAGCCTTAAAAAAAATCATAGTCAGGAACCGGTACCCAATTCCCAAGATTGATGACCTTCTTAACAAACTCAAGGGGGAAAATTTCTTCAGCAAGATTGACCTAAAGTCTATCTACCACCAGTTTCCCATCAAACCAACTGATGTATGGAAGACAACCTTCAAATCTAAAGAAGGTATCTTCAAATGGTTGGTCATGCCCTTTGGCCTAATAAATGCACCAACCACATTCGTGAGGTTGATAGATGATGTATTGCAAACCTTCACCAACTCCTTTATGGTGGTATATTTGGATGACATCCTCATCTTCAACAAAACTTGGGAGGAGCACATGCGACATATTTAGCAGGTTTTGAGCACTTTGCGGTAGAAACAAGCTATATGCCAACTTGGAAAAATGCTCTTTTGGCATGAACAAGGTCCAATACTTGGGCTACATTGTTGATGAGCATGGGGTACATGTTGATTAAGATAATATCCAATTTATCCTTGAATGGCGAGCCCTGACCACACTAATGAATCTTTGGAGCTTCTTGGGACTGGAAAACGTCTATCGATGGTTCGTGTTGGGATTCTCCCATATTGCATGGGCCCTCTTCCAGGTGACCAAAGGCCATGGTAGGGAAAATTTAGTGTGGGGGAAGGAACAACAATGAGGATTCGATGATCTGAAGCATCACTTGTGCTCAGCTCTAGTACTCTCCTTTCCCAATTTGCAACAATCGTTTGAGATTGTTACTGATGCCTCTGACTATGCTATAGGTGCAGTTCTCACTCAACACAACTATCCGATATAATACCATAGTGAGACACTCTCAGATACTTTCTGGAAATACCCTACCTATGAAAAGGAAATGTATTCCATTGTATAGGCCCGTCGTCAATGGAAGAATTACATTGTTGGAAAGAAGATGATCATCCACACTGATCACAAGCCTCTACAGTTCATACAGACATAGGGGAAATTAAATAACAATCGCCATCAGAATTGGTCCACCAGCCTACTACAGTTTCATCTCAACATCAAGTATAAGACATGGATCTCAAATTCTGTCATCGACTTCCTCAGTCGACCTCCTATGGCTGCACTCACCACTTTTCTCCACTCCTGTGGAGATGAGGCATCTGAGTGGCCCCAACTTTATCAACAAGATCCAGACTTTGCCACCACCTATCATCTCTTGGGTACAGGCGTTAATGTCACTGATTTTCACATTCAGGATGAACTATTATGCCACCTAGGCAATCTTTGTGGTCCTACAAGTCATCATTCAAAGATGATCTTGGAAGCCCACTCCAACAGGATGGTAGGACATTTTAGTGTGGATAAAAATGTGGCCATTCCTCAGAAACATTTTTATTGGCCAAAAATTCGATAGAACATCAACAAGTATATCATATATTTCATTGCCTGTGCCATTTCAAATCCAACCATCAAAAATCAAGGATTATACACCCCTCTTACTACTCCTAAGAATCCTTGGGAATCTGTCTCAATGGATTACATGTCTGGCCTTCCATCCACTAAGCAATGAAATGACTGGGTATTTGTGGTCATTGATTGGTTTTTGAATATGGCCATTCCTCACACCCTGCAAGAAGAATATCAGAGTGGTAGATACTTCCAAGATATTCTTCAAACGAGTGTGGGTCCATTTTGGGATACCACAGACCATCATCTCCGACCAAGATAGCAAGTTCCTCATCACATTTTGGTCAAGTCTCTAGTCACTGTTGGACACCAAGCTCACTAAATCAACTTCTTTCCACCCCCAAACAAACATCCAAACAAAGGTTTCAATCGACTGATTGTGCACATCCCGCGCATGTACAAATCTAAACATCCATATACATGGGATGAGAGTATCCCCTATGTTCAACATAGTTACAATAGGGCTCTCCATATCTCCACTGACCATAGCCCATTTCAAGTGGGGCTGGGATTCCAACCCTTGGGTCCCATGGATGTTGCACTACCTCTTTCCACCACACAGACAAACTCTTCCCATGTTCAGTTTGAGACCAAAAAAGCCACCAAATTCATTGATTGGATTCATCACATCCACTAATAGGTCCATGAGATTTTGCATAAATCCAACGCTAAGTACAAGAAATGCCATGATCAACATAGGGTACCGCACCAGTTTCAGATTGGAAACAAAGTATGATTACATTTGCAGAAGGAGTGTCCGACAAGGCCTCATCTGAAGCTTCGCCCACTTCATTATGGTTCTTACACTATCACCAAGGTTGTGGGTAGCAATGATTTTGAGCTCAACGCTCTACCCTTCCTTGGCTTGCACCTAGTGTTCAATGTGGACCTCCTTCGACCATATTTTCCATCATTATTGGACACCTCAGAGACTGCATAACAACTAACACCAATAGATCTCAACCTTGACTGCATGGAACAAGCATCCGCTAATCATATAGTGGACAGACAGGTCAATGGCACTCGCCAACATAGGATCCAGATTTATCGGGTTGTCAAGGCAGGGAAACTCCTACACCAAGGAAAATGGCTCACCCGAGGCCAAATCCAACATAAGTTTCCTTACCTGATGGGGGAACCAAATTCAATAGAGACCATTACTTCCTAAGGGGGGATGATTGATCCAGGTGGATATTGGTGGCAACCCACCTATTCCAACTGGATCCTCTTGTCCTTTTTTTTGTTCAACACGTTCTTTTGTACTTCTTTGTAATCATGGTTTCTACACTTCTAGGGTTGTATGAAGCCCTACACATCCTCTAGGTGGATACCGATGGATTCTCATCTAATCCAACTAGCTTATTTTGTATGTTTTCATGTCAGCACATCTTGTTGTACTTCCAGGGCCGTTTTGGGGCCCTAAACATTGTTTTCTTTGGCTCGCCACAGTCAAAATGTAGACTGTGTTGCATTTTGATGGGGGAATGTGTATTTCTCTAAAATACCTTTCCAATGGGCTATCACGCGCCTAAAACAGAGGTTGTATGCAAAAGTTATGACCCCGAAAAGTTGAGGTACCAACTTACCCATAGGGGCCCACATGAATTTGTATGTTTCACCTTCTAGGGTTAGGTTTTTTGATGTCTAGGGTTTTTTCATTCAGGAGTAATATCAAAAAGGCCTCCAGAGCCTCATTGTAATTTTTATACTCATATAGATGTGCGTAGCAGCCACATCTCTTCTCATAGAAACTACCACCATTTGAGCAAGTGTTTTAGTTCTGTAGTTTTATAGTTTCATCCTATTTGATTTATTTAATAGAAGATATTTTTCAATGGATATCTTTTTTATTCTTCGTATCTCTGTGTTTATTGTATTCATTCTATGATCATTTCGTTCTACTACTAAATCTGGATCATCAGGACTATGCTCTATCCATTTGGCTCTCGTCACTCCATGTTTACAACCTTTGGGCCTCAAGACATGATCTCCTTAGTTACCCCTAGTTTGGGAGTAACATTTGGCTCCTACTCGGGGACATGTGGTCACCGTAGAGTGCATGAGAACCTTAACATATTTGGTATGACATGTGCCAAAAATATCAGTGCATCTAGGGTGGTGATATCACCCTTTGTCCATATATGATAAAAAATAAAAATGAAAAAGAAAAAATCTCTAATATAGCATATAGTTATGATCATATAATATATACAAGTGAGAAAAATAAATATGAAAATGAAATTGAAGCTACACTAACATGATATGCATGGTATATACAATGGATGTAAATGCCTACCTACCTATAATGACTTGTACTTACTTGTGAATGCTAGGTATAATCATATAACCAGTGAAACCTTCCTAGAAATATGTCATAATGCATTCCTCTGTGCTTCATCATAAACCAAAACAATAACAAGCTAAGCACAAAAATATCACAGGTTAGAACATGCATAATATCATAAGGAATCATAAAATCTAACTTATGGAGGTCGGAGGGAGGGACAAAATCATGCCAAGTCACATTCCCAGAAAAGCGCTTGATTGATCTCCAAAAAGGATCATGAAAGGTTGATGACTTGAGAGGTTGACTAAAAGAGTATGAAGGTTGACTACCCTAGACATCATCACTCCCTGAGGTATGAGAAGGGACTAACAAGAATCTAGAGGATGGCTGACAAATTCTTTGATCAGGGGATCAAAATTTGCTCAATTTTCAAAGTGCTCGGATTGAGACGAAAACAGTGCCATTGCGTCCGTCTCATTTTCCTGATTCTGGCGGTATATTTATTTTCGCAAATGGAGTCCGTATGGAGGAGATATCGCGATTTGACCGCCAAGTCAAACAGGGAAAAAAATTGGGGTGCTGACTGTACTTGTCCATACAGTCCGTACGACCACGTGGAGGGCCGTACCATCTTGCTGACATGGCATATTGATGATGTGGTGCAGTTTGGTTGGATGTTCATTGACCAGTGATGTGCTGACACGTGTCATTATGTGGTTGGCCTATATGTTTGTGTTTGTATAAAATGGTTTGGAGGCCGCGGGGTTCGACCCCCGGACCTCCCCAAACACTAAAGTTTTCATAACCTTGCGCTAGCCAATACTCYCGCCTTTGTTCCTTGTTATATAKCCCAAYGCATATGTATTTAAKTTTGGATTTTGTACWWTGTAGAAAARGGCGCGGGCCGGGGCTTACGCCCCGACCCATGGTTTTGCTGTAACATATATGACCGTATGTTTATATATGGCGGGTTTGAAATATAGTCCACGGACTATATTATATAACATTTTAATATGGCGCGCATTGTATATTGCAATATGTTGCAATATAACATTGCATACAATTAAAGTTTGCATATTAAAACGCGCGCGGGGTTAACCTTTGGTTTATACATATGTAACCCGTGGTTGGTCGGTGTATAACCGCGCGGGAGTTTTTAAATGGAATAACTCCTTTTTAAGCCCATATTTTGGTCGCATGAGCCATATGGTCGAGTGTCGAGGCGGTTGGGGGCTTGAGGCGCCCTAACCGTTCTACGGTTTGGACCGGTGCGCGGTTGCGTACGGATCTTGGTTTTTACGCCTTTAAAGAGTGTGTGTGCTAGGTTGGAAGCACAAGGGTGCAAATTGTAGAACCAGAGACAACAAAGAAGAAGGGGAGACTTCAAGGAGGCTATCTTCTTCATTTTTTGACCGTTTCAGGTGCCGAAAGAGCCCAGACAGGGGTTTTGGGACGCTGCGGAGCCATTGAAGCAGTCAGTTTGTTGATTTGATCATTGTAAGACATGTTTTTAAGCACTTTGAGCAATTTAATATAAAAGATCCATTTGGAGGCTGGACCAGGAGATGTAGCCCGGAGTGGGGTGAACTCCTTTATCAAGTTGTTGTGTTTATGTCTGATGATTCAATGATTTATGCTACTATCTATGTTTATTTCTACATAAGTAATCCTTTAAAATGTGTTGCAAATTGATCATGTTGCATTAAACACATAACATTTCACTTGCAATTAATTTAATCAAGTTTATCAAGTCTTCTTCATTTTTAGATCATTCTTAGAGGAAATTTGAAATACTGAGATATAAAACTTCTTCTTAAGGCATTCAACCTACCCTTAAACTCTAATAAGCATTGCAGAAAACTTGAGATAAGAAGCATGTCTCTCATATGCATCCTTAGTGATATAATGATATCAAGGAAGAAAGGAAGGATGGAAAGTCTTATCATAAAGCTCATGTTCTGGGAAAACCATGTCCTTACCTTCATTAGAATCTAATCACAGTGGTGGTTGAAAATATTCTTCATTGAATATATCCAAGTTCTCAAGAGAATATTCATAAAAAGCCTCAAGGAATGACTGGAAATCATAATGAGAACATTGCATTAATTCATCCTCGGTTTTTTGGAATATATATGTCATTATATCATCTCCTTGTTCCCAAAATTCAAAATCAGTAGCATTCTCATATGATAGTTGTGAAGGAAACAATTGGAAATGACCTTCAATGTCGTAAATGGGATCTCCATCATAGAAAATCACATCCCATTTACATTCCCAAACATGTATAAAATCATCAATATTCTTAATTACATCATTTCTTTCATTATAACATGAAGTGTCCGGTACATCCAAGGGTTCCTCTATTTCTTCACTTTTCAAATCATAGAACAAGGCATCATAAAAAACCTAGAAAGAGAAATGACTTACCACAGTCTCTACTTCTTGTGTAGGAGGGAAAAAGGCTTGGACGACATCATTGGGTGGAGGAGAAGACGTTGGTACTTCATCCTCGTGACTCACCTATTTACGATTTTGTCCCTCAATAGAGTCATGAGGAATCTCTCTCTCCTCTTCGAAGGAATGGTGACCCTTGTCATGAATATTCTTTCCATATTTCTCATTAGGGCTAGGATAGGGTCCTTTCTTGTGGAAATCATATCCATAGTCTTGTATCTTTGGAGCTTCTTGGGACTGGAAAACGTCTACCAACGGTTCGTGTTGGGATTCTCCCATATTGCATGGGCCCTCGTCTAGGTGACCAAAGGCCGTGGAAGGGAAAATTTAGTGTGGGGGAAGGAACAACAATGAGGATTCAATGATCTGAAGCATTGCTTGTGCTCAACTCCAATACTCTCCTTTCATGATCTACAACAATCATTCGAGATTGTGAATGATGCCTCTGATTATGCTATAGGCATAGTTCTCACTCAACATAGCCATCTGATATAATACCATAGTGAGACACTCGTAGATACTTTCTGGAAATACCTCTCCTATGAAAATGAAATGTATTCCATTGTACAGGCCTGTCGTCAATGAAAGCATTACATTCTCGTAAAGGAGACGATCATCCACACTAATCACAAGCCTCTACAGTTCATACAGACATAGGGGAAATTATAGAACGACCACCATCAGAATTGGTCCACCTGCCTACAACAGTTCCATCTCAACATCAAGTATAAGATAGGGATCTCAAATTGTGTCGTCGACTTCCTCAGTCGACCTCCTATGGCTGCACTCACCACTTTTCTCCACTCCTCTGGAGATGAGGCATCTGAGTGGCCCCAACTTTATCAACAAGATCCAGACTTTGCCACCACCTATCATCTCTTGGGTACATGTGTTAATGTCACTGATTTTCACATTCAGGATGAACTATTATGCCACCTAGGAAATCTCTATGTTCCTACAAGTGAGCATTCAAAGATGATCTGGGAATCCCACTACAACAGTATGGCAGGACATTTTAGTGTGGATAAAACTATGGCCATTCCTCAGAAACATTTTTATTGGCCAAAACTTTGACAGGACATCAACAAGTATATCAGATATTTCACTACCTGTGCCATTTTAAATCCAACCATCAAATATCAAGGATTATACACCCCTCTTACTCCTCCTAAGAATCCTCAGGAATCTGTCTCAATGGATTACATGTCTAGCCTTCCATCCACTAAGCAAGGAAATGACTAGGTATTTGTGGTCGTTGATCGGTTTTTGAATATGGCCATTCCTCATAGCCTGCAAGAAGAATATCATAGTGGTAGATACTTCCAATCTCTTCTTAAAATGAGTGTGGGTCCATTTTGGGATACCACAGACCATCATCTCCGACCAGGATAGAAAGTTCCTCATCACATTTTGGTCAAGTCTCTAGTCACTGTTGGACACCAAGCTCACTAAATCAACTTCTTTTGGCCGCCAAATAGACATCCAAACAGACGTTTTCAATCGACTGATTGTGCACATCTTGTGCATGTACAACTCTAAACATCCATGTACATGGGATGAGAGTATCCCCTTTGTTCAACACAGTTACAATAGGGCTCTCCATATCTCCACTGACCATAGCCCATTTCAAGTGGGGCTAGGATTCCAACCCTTGGGTCCCATGGATGTTGCACTACCTCTTTCCACCACACAGACAAACTCTTCCCATGTTTAGTTTGAGACCAAAAAATCCACCAGATTCATTGATTGAATTCATCACATCCACCAATAGGTGCAGGAGATTGTTCATAAATCCAATGCTAAGTACAAGAAATGCCATGATCAACATAGGGTACCACACCAGTTTCAGGTTGGTGACAAAGTATGGTTACATTTGTATAAGGAGTGTCTGATATGGCCTCATTTTAAGCTTCACCAACTTCATTATGGCCCTTACACTGTCACCAAGGTTGTGGGTAGCAATGATTTTGAGCTCAACACTCTACCCTTCCTTTGCCTACACCTAGTGTTCAATGTGGACCTCCTTCAACCATATTTTCCATCATTATTGGACACCTCAGAGACTGCAGAACAACTAACACCAACATATCTCAACCTTGACTGCATGGAACAAGCATCCACTAATCATATAGTGGACACACAGGTCAAGGTTACTCTTCAACATAGGATCCATATTTATCGGGTTGTCAAGGCAGGGAAACTCCTACACCAAGGCAAATGGCTCACCCGGGGCCAAATCCAACATACGTTTCCTCTCCTAATGGGGGATCCAAATTCAATGGAGACCATTGCTTCCTAAGGGGGGAGGATTGATCCCGATGGATATTGGTGGCCACCCACCTATTCCAACTAGCTCCTCTTGTCCTTTTTTTTGTTCAACACGTTCTTTTGTACTTCTTTGTAATCATGGTTTCTACACTTCTGGGGTTGTATGAAGCCCTACACATCCTCTAGATGGATGCCGATGGCTTCGCATCTAATCCAACTAGCTTATTTTGTATGTTTTGATGACAGCACATCTTGTTTTACTTCGAGGACCATTTTGGGGCCCTAAACATTGTTTTCTTTGGATTTCCATAGTCAAAATGTAGAGAGGGATACAATTTGATGGAGGAATGTGTATTTCTCTGAAATACCTTTCCAACGGGCTATCATGCGCCTAAAATGGAGGTTGTATGCAAACGTTACGACCCCGAGAAGTTGAGGTACCAACTTACCCACATGGGCCCACATGAATTTGTATGTTTCACCTTCTAGGGTTAGGTTTTTGGATGTCTAGGGTTTTGGAATTCAAGAGTAATATCAAAAAGGCCTCTAGAGAATCATTGTAATTTTTATGCTCATACGGATGTGCGTAGCAGCCACATCTCTTCTCAGAGAAACTACCACCATTCGAGCAAGTGTTTCAGTTCTGCAGTTTTACAATTTCATCCTATTTGATTTATTTAATAGAAGATATTGTTCAATGTATATCTTTTTTATTCTTCGTATCTCTGTGTTTATTGTATTCATTCTGTGATCAGTTCGTTCTGCTCCTAAATCTGGATCATCGGGACTATGCTCTATCCATTTGGCTCTCGTCACTCCATGTCTACAACCTTTGGGCCTCAAGACATGATCTCCTTAGTTACCCCTAGTTTGGGAGTAACATTTGGCTCCTACTCGGGGACATGTGGTCACCATAGAGTGCATGAGAACCTTAACATATTTGGTATGACATGTGCCAAAAATATCAGTGCATCTAGGGTGGTGATATCACCCTTTGTCCATATATGATAAAAAATCAAAATGAAAAAGAAATTATCTCTAATATAGCATATAGTCATGATCATATAATATATACAAGTGAGAAAAAGAAATATGAAAATGCAATTGAAGCTACACTAACATGATATGTATGGTATATACAATGGATGTAAATGCCTACCTACCTATAATGACTTTTACTTACTTGTGAATGCTAGGTATATAACCAGTGAAACCTTCCTAGAAATATGTCATAATGCATTCCTCCGTGCTTCATCATAAACCAAAACAATAACAAGTTAATCACAAAAATATCATGGGTTAGAACATGCATAATATCATAAGGAATCATAAAATCTAACTCATGGAGGATGGAGGGAGGGACAAAATCATGCCAAGTCACATTCCCAGAAAAGTGCTTGATCCATCTCCGAAAAGGGTCATGAAAGGTCGATGACTTGAGAGGTTGACTCAAAGAGTATGAAGGTTGACTACCCTGGACCTCATCACTCCCTGAGGTATGAGAAGGGACTAACAAGAATCTAGAGGATGGATGACAAATTCTTAGAGGAAATTTGAAATACTGAGATATAAAACTTCTTCTTAAGGCATTCAACCTACCCTTAAACTCTAAGAAGCACTGCAGAAAACTTGAGATAAGAAGCATGTCTCCCATATGCATCCTTAGTGACAGAGTAATTTGAAGGAAGAAAGGAAGCCTGGAAAGTCTTATCATAAATCTCATGTTCTGGGAAAACCATGTCCTTACCTTCATCAGAATCTGATCACAGTGGTGGTTGAAAATATTCGTCATTGAATATATCCAAGTTCTCAAGAGAATATTCATAAAAAGTCTTAAGGAATGACTGGAAATCATCATGAGAACATTGCATTAATTCATCCTTGGTTTTTTGGAATATATATGTAATTATATCATCTCCTTGTTGCCAAAATTCAAAATCGGTAGCAATCTCATATGATAGTTGTGAAGGAAACAATTGTAAATGACCTTCAATGTTGTAAATGGGATCTCCATCATAGAAAATCACATCCCATTTACATTCCCAAATATGTATAAACTCATCAATATTCTTAATTACATCATTTATTTCATTATAACATGAAGGGTCTGGTACATCAAAGGGTTCCTCTATTTCTTCACTTTTCAAATCATAGAACAAGGCATCATCAAAAACCTGGAAAGAGAAATGACTTACCATAGTCTCTACTTCTTGTGTAGGAGGGAAAAAGGCTTGGAAAACATCATCGGGTGGAAGAGAAGACATTGGTACTTCATCCTCGTGACTCACCTCTTTAGGATTTTGTCCCTCAATAGAGTCATGAGGAACCTCTCTCTCCTCTTCGAAGGAATGGTGACCCTTGTCATGAATATTCTTTCCATCTTTCTCATTAGGGCTAGGATAGGGTCCTTTCTTGTGGAAATCATCTCCATAGTCTTGTATCTTTGGGATCCATTCCTTGAGTAACTCCTCAATGAGATTTTTAAGAGAAGATACACTCTTTGTTTTAAGAATATGTTCTACCCACTCTCTTCGCCTTGTGTCCAATGAAATAAAAAACAATCCTATTTGTACATCCTTATGTGTTACACTTCTCTCTGACACATACCTCAAGAAAATCTCAACATGAGTAATGGTCAAGAGTGGGTCTCCATTTAATTTTGGACACTTTCTCACCAATATAAGAGGAAAATAATTTGGATACCCTATAATGTCTTCAACATCCAAGGAGGGGAATATATTTTGAAGTGACCATTTGTTCATGAATATTTCTTCAAGTTTCTCCATTGCCTTGATGCTTCCATTAGGGATACCATCATACCATATTATAGAATTGTCATAAAGAGTGGCCAAGAAAAGTTTCATCACCAAATATTCAGCTTCATCATCCATCGGATTCAGCATAAAAAATTCCCAGAAATCCATCTTATGATTTTTGGTAGTATCCTCATCATTACTGGAAAACCTAGGCAACCACTTTGGGTTTCATTTGGGAGGCATATACCGAGGGTACCCAGGGATTTCACTCATGTACAAAGGTCTGAAATGTTTTCCTGGACCCAATGGAGAATCCATGGTTGGATATATTGGTTTTCACCCAGTGGAGTCACCAGATAATCCTTTTAATATTATCAAAGGAAGTGGGGGAATCACCCTCAGTGGATTTTCTAGGTAATCTTGTAAGATAAAATGATTTGAGAAAGGCTTACCAAAGATAATTTTGTTGAGGGAAACTAACTCGATTCTCCCCAACAACAGTGCCAAAAATGTTATCGTGCAATCTATACTTCCCCAAATCCCAAGGAAAGTGAGGGAGATTGGTGTAACAAAGGGATATCTTATCATTGTCACCTCAATAGGAAATCCCCTTCTTTTAGGAGTAGGAGAGAGTCTACCCAAAGGGAGGGATCCCTGGTAGCCTAAAGGGTTGGGTAGGTTAAACATGTGTCATGAAATACCCACTCTCTCATTGGTCACCTATTTCAAGAGTGTCTACGACTAAATAATAGAGGCAAAAAAGATTGTTGATGTACCTGCTAGAACAAGAACACTATAGCATGGATATAAAAATTTCCAAGTACTAGAATGATAGTAAAATCCTTCAAATACGTTAGGAAATAAAAAATATAGTGGTTGAAGAAAATTTGCAGTAACTTATCAGTTTACAAAAACAATAAATGTTTTGTAACAATCACAAGAATTAGTGCTCAATTTTTCAATAAAATACCATGGAAACTTAGCATTTATCAAGTAGATTACTTAGTAATTTTCACAAGAAAGTTCCCATAAGTTAGTTATGAGTTATCTTAGTGTACGCAGAATATTTGCTACAGTTAGATAGCTATAGAAAACATTTATAACAACAGAAAGAAAGTTAGAGATCTAGGCTAAGTTAGTGTTAGACTTAGTTAACATAGATTTGAGAGAATAATGTTTGAGTGTTTGATCAATCTTACAACAAGAGGGAAGTGAGAACTATTTCCTTTTAGGGTTTATGGAGTCAATTATATCAGCACAATAACTTGGAGAAATAACAATGATTATACTTGTCTAATATATGAAAAGGTGGAAGCTTGAGGAGTAGCACCTTAAGTCCTCAAGTACCAATCCCTTTTAGAAGGTTCAACTATGGTGTAGGCACTTCGAGGCCCTAGCAATTTCTCCTATCCTTAGACTCTTGAAATATATTGAATACAATAAGAACTAGACAAAGCTTCTAGAGTGATAGCACTTTAGGGCTCTAGAAGCCTTAATCTAGACAAGATCTTCTTAGGGAACACTAGCAAAACAAAGAGCAAGAAATAAGCACCTTATGTTTCTTACTCCTAGGGTTTCCAAGAAAGCAATTTCATAATATTAAATATGAACATGTAAACATACCATAGACATTATCATAAAATGAAAATTGCAGATTTACTTACTTCACCAAGAATAATCAAGCATAAAAACCCTAGATTTGCCAAAGTTCCACCAAGAAATGATCCAAAATGCATCCAAACAAGTCTCCAAGCAAGTATGCCTCAAACATTTAGAAAGTACCCCAAAAAGGGTGCCAATTTCAGTCACCCTCTTGTGAGAGGTGAGTTATGATGAAAAAATGAAATTAGACAACCATATTTATATTGGAAATCTTGGCTAATTTACCCAATAGTTGTGTATTTTCACAAAACATAGCCTACATGTCAATTTGGCTCTTAAAATTGAAAATTAAATTATTTTCACAAAATAAACCCCTAAAGAGGGTGACATCATCCTTCCTAGGGTGACATTAGGCCTTCTCCATGAAGTGTTGAGTTCATCTAGCAAACAATTGGGCCTCCAAAGGCCCTCATCCATGCCACACATGCCAAAATTGCAGTCTAACCCCTCCAAGTGTCAAACCATATCCCTAGGTGACATCATGGGACACTAGGGTGATGTCTAAGGCCTCCAAAGGCTAATGTCTAGGTGGGGAAGGGTGGCATGTTCTCATCATTTAGGCCCACCCAAGGTGCCTCCAAGGGAAATTTCCTCTTCCTTCATTGTGCAAACTTGTCATCACGATCTTTCCCCAAGTCCAGGGTCTATGCATCCATCATTGGGCTCCAAACCCTCATAAAAGTCCAAACGGATCATCTCCTCATGAAAACATGTTGACTGGGAAAGGTCCTACAAAGGAAAACATATACGCCCTATAAGGGTCCACGAGTCACAAGTATAATAACAAGTAAGCCACATCTAATAATCAAACCACTCGAACATGTGCATCAAACCCCCCTTTTAAAAAAAAATGAATGCTCAAAGAAGTTATACAATTTTTCAACTTTAGGTGTGGGAGGGTCTCAAGGCATCCTATTCGGTCAATGATTCCCCAATTCCAAGGTGTTTCTCAAGAGAAGCCAATCCAATCCATGTGTGCATGTGAATTGGAGTGGGGTGAACTTCTGCGCATGGGTTTCATGAAATACAAGGGTTTGTATTTTCTTATTTATGGGTGCCTTTGTAGAGGGTGAGCTTCCCTTTATCTACGATGAAATAGTTTTCCAAGCCCATTTGTTTCCATTAATTCTTATTAGCTCTTTCTTTATATTTATTCCATGCTTCAAGGAACACGTTGGAGGCCACTATCCTAGCTTGGTGTCTAGATATCGATAGTTTCATTCACAAATACCTCGCGGAAATGAGAAGGTTGGCTCATGATGAGACCCCCTTGCAAATTCTAACCTTGTACAATATCTATTGTAAACAGATATTCAGAAAAGAACATAAAATATACAATGACAAATACAAACATTACATAGAGAGTTTTCCCCTGGAAACCCAAACTGGGAAAACCAACATATTCTATATTTATTCATTGTGTTATAATGTTTACAATACAAAATACATATAGGAGCTAGTGGCATCCAAAACCCTAACCCAATGACCTAGATTAGTCCAAAACCCTAATTCCTTAACCAGAAATAGAAAACCATTAGCTAAGAAACCATGTGCCGAAAAACCACCTAAATATAATGCGGTCCCAAAAAAATGCGGTCTCGAAAAATGCAGTCCCGATCCAGGCCATACCTGGGATGTGCAGAACACCAGGCAGTGTTCTAATCCTTCCATATATGAGCCTCAACTTGACCCTTACTCTTCCTATGATTATGGTTGTCGAATCATTACCTAAGAAAACATTACCTCCATCATACCTTTCATATTCACCGAACCACTCCCTATGGGGATTCATATGAAAGGATGCATCAGAGTCAATCAACCATGCCTCATGATCTTCATGTGTGCTTGAAGAGGCCAAGTACACATCCCCTCCTTCTTCCTTGGAGGTATTTTATTCTATAGAAGAAGATTCTTTAGATCCCTTCTTTTTCTCAACTTTGGTTCTACACTACTTCTTATAGTGCCCTTATTTTCCACATCTCCAACATACCCTTACAAACTTTCCAGGAGATTTAGATCTACCCTTGGAGTTATATATCCCACTTGAGAAATAAGATCTATTTCTTTCCTAGAAACATCCTCTTGCAAATAATGTGTTTGTGTTATGTCCTTCCATATTCTTCTGTCTCATCTCCTCCAACAACAAGGATGAGACCACTTCTTCAAACTTCAAGGAAGTTTTATTACTACCTATGGCCACAACCAGACTATCCCACGAGTTTGGTAAAGAACACGACAAACTGATACATTTATCTTCATTTGAAATCTTAATCTCAATAGATACTAACTGACTTACCACAGTATTGAAGGCTTTCAAATGATCTGCCACCGAGTCTTCATCTCTCATCCTCAGGTTATACAACTTCTTTCCCAGAAATAGTTTATTTAATAGGGACTTAGACTGATACAACTTCCCTAAATTTTCCCATAAATCCTTGGTTGTAGCTTCCTCTGACACATTCAATAATATTGAATCAGAGAGACACAGTCGAATTGTGCTCTCTGCCTTCTGATCCAACTTTTTCCAGTCATTTGCAGAAGTCCCTGTAGGTGTAGTATCTGAATCTACCATGATCCACTGATCTCTGTCCACCAACAAATATTCCATCTTGAGCTTCCACAGCTCAAAACTTTTCCCATTAAACTTCTCGATCTCGATCTTCGAATTGCTTGCCATTTCTTTTCACTTGAAAAACAATACCGCAGATCTCCCATTGTAACAAATCTTATCACAGTCCCGAGCCAAACCCTTGACCACAAAGGCATCCCCCTGAAGCCAATAAATCTCTGATACCAAACGTAAATTCTAACCTTGTACAATATCTATTGTAAACAGATATTTAGAAAAGAACAGAAAAGATACAATGGAAAATACAAACATTACACAGAGATCTTTCCCATGGAAACCCAAACCAGGAAAACCAACATATTCTATATTCATTCATTGTGTTACAATGTTTACAATAAAAAATACATATAAGAGCCAACGGCATCCAAAACCCTGACCCAATGACCTGGATTAGTCAGCAACCCTAATTCCTTAACCGCAAATAGAAAACCATTGGCAAAATACCATGTGCTGAAAAACCTTCCAACAATGGACACAAAAATCGAGGCAACATCAAAAACGAGGTAAAAATGCGGCATGTTTCCCAAGGAAATTATTTTTTCTCAGGGGAACTTCCCCCCCAACCCATGAAGGGGTGGCCTAGCTATCCCCCCTCAAACCCCCCTACGTTCCTGACACAACATAGCAGACACTAAATATATTCATGCAAAGAATATAACACATACCCAACATTCTCCCACTTGTTGTTTTCTTTGCATATAGGGGGTTACAGGGTTACATAGTCAACAATCTAGGGTAGAAATGCTCATGGATTCTCTACACCAAGAGAACTTCTTAGTGCTCACATATGTTGTTAATGAATATGCAAAATTCTTCAAAGTTTCAACCTTCATCAACACTACTTTCTTTTCTTCAACCATGTCTCTCACACAGTGATATTGAATATCAATATGTATTTTATTTGAATGCTAAGTAGGCTTCTTTGCCAGAAAAATTGCACTCTAACTATCAAAATCTATCTGTACAACTTTCTATACCAACCCAATACCTGAACACAATATTTTTAATCATATTGATTACTTACTTGCATGAGTGGCTTCCATGTATTCAGATTCTATAGTTGAAAGTGCTACTACAATCTGTCTTTTTCTCATCCAACTGATTGCTCCTCCAAACAAGTTAAACACATACCCGCTTGTAGGTCTCCTACAATCCAGACCTCCAACCCAGTCTCCATCCAAAAATCCATGTATGTCCAACACTTTGTCCAATCCTAGTCTTCCTTAGTAGCACAATCCATAGCTGGCAGTGCCATGCAAATACCTGAAAACCCTTTTTATTGTTGTCCAATGCTCCTTCCCTGGTTTTGACATATACCTGCTCAAAACTCTCACTACATGTGCAATGCCTGGTCTAAAACAAAACATTGCATACATCAAACTACCAACTGCACTCTCATATGGAACATGCGACATGTCCTCCTCGTCTTCCTGTGTCTTGGGACACTGATCCGCAAACAAATTTACACCAACGGGAATAGGAACCTTGATCGGTTTACATTCCTTCATATTAAACCTTTGCAATATTGTCTTGGCATATTTTCTCTAATTTAACCAAAGTTTCCTCTTTTTCCATTCTCTTTTAATTTCCATGCCCAAAATGAATTTTGAATCACCGAGATCCTTCATGTCAAATTTAGAGGACAACTGAATTTTCACATCCTTCATAATCTCCTTGTTGTTTCCTATCAACAACATGTCATCCACATACAATACCGAATAAAACAAATGATCACCAATTAGATTAAAATACACACAGTGATCCTCTTTGATTCTCGTGAAGCCAAGTCTCAACATACAAGTATCAAATTTTTGATACCACATCCTTGGTGATTTTTTTAAACCATACACGGACTTTTTTAGCTTGCATACCAGCTCATTCTTTCCCTTCATAGCATAACCTTCTGGTTTCTTCATATATATTTCTTCTTCCATATATCCATGTAGTAATGTTGTATTCACATCCATCTATTCTACTTCAAAATCAAATGCAGGAACAACAAATAACAATAATCTTATAGAGGTTAACTTGGCAACAGGAGAAAAAATCTCACCAAAATCAATTCCCTCAACCTGGGAATAACCCTTTGCTACTAACCAAGCTTTTTATTTCTCCACTTTTCCTTATGCATTTGGCTTCCTTTTAAATACTAATTTGTTGCCAATGGGATTTCTTCCAGTCGGAAACTCCACTAGATCCCAATCCTCATTCTTATCCAAAGCTTCCATTTCTTCGTCCATGGCCATTTTCCATAGATTTCCATCCTTTAAATCCACTGCCTCCCTGATAGTTCTAGGATCATCATTAGTAATAGAAAAAGAAAAATTTGAACAGAAATCAGATGGAGTATACCTTTCTAGTATCCTTCTTTCTCAAACTGATCTCCTCAATACTGGAGTATGAGGATCTTCTTCTTCTGATTCATGTTCTTCTGTAGAGTTTGACTCATCATCCTTTAAATCAAACTCTATTTTCTCTGGTTCTTCCTTACTTGGTAGGACTTCATGTTTAAAATCATCCTTCGTTTCTATCAATACCACATCTCAGCTATGAACTACCTTCTTATTTTCTAGGTTCCAAATCTTATAACCTTTGAGACCATCTTTATATCCAATAACGATACACTTTTCATCCTTATTATCTAGCTTACTCCTATTTTCCTTTGGAACGTGAACATATGGATCACATCCAAATACATTGAGATGTGTGAGAGAAGGTTTCTCACCAGTCCATACCTCTTGTGGAGTCTTGTCATCCAACACTGATGAGTGTGATTTGTTGACTAGGTAACATGTAGTACCCACCGTCTCTGCCCATAATTATTTCCCTAATCTGACACCACTGAGCATGCACCTTGCTTTTTCCTTCAACATCATGTTCATCCTTTCTGCAACTCCATTTTGTTGAGGTGTATATGTAGTAGTATTCTGCCTTGATATACTGCACTACTTATAGAATTATTCAAATTCATTCCCGCACAACTCTCTACCATTATATATCTTCAACACCTTAATTATTTTCTTTGTTTGATTCTCAACAAGCGCCTTAAACTCTTTAAACCTATCAAAGACTTCAGATTTCTTCCTGAGGAAATATGTCCATGTTAAGAACCAAACATCAATATAGCATAGAAAAACCTCAGAAAAAGTACTCAACGCCTTGAAAAAGAGATAATTTCATATAATAATCCTCTTCGAGGGGGCAACCTCCTTTTACCCCACTTAAATGTTC
>JZKD02S2256150.1:90848-100905 GCA_000966675.3 Picea glauca | reverse complement strand
TCAAAATGAAAATGTCTCCTTGGTATATATAGGAGACTAGGAGGTATAATTACAACTAATGGCCTAAAGCCAACATAAATAAAATAACATTACTAATATAATATGCCCAAATTAAAGGGTAATGAGCCAATATTAGGGCTTAACAGTCCAAGTATTCCTCGAGAAGTCATCTATAAATGAGACATAGTACATAGATTTTCCCAATGATGGCATTGATATAGGTCCAAAAACATCACTGTGAACTAGCTATAAAATTCCTTCTTTCCTCGTTGCATCATAAGGGAATCTTAGCCAATTCTTCTTCCCGTATACACAATGTTCACAGAAATCAAAATCCAGAGAGAATTTAGACATATATTCAACCATACCTTTACCGTGTAGTAGTCAAAGACCCTTCTCTCCGATATGCCCTGGTCTTTTATGCCACAACATAACCTTTTCTCTAGAGACTGTAGAAGTTCTTTTTTCTTTAACTCCAATATTAGGAACAATGGAACTATTACACCCATCACTAATAGTGCTTCCTTGCAGCTTATACAAATTTCCAAATCGAACTCCTTTCAACAACACCATTGCTCCTCGAATCATCCTATAGGTTTCCTTTTCAAATATTGTTTTTACCCCTACATCGTCCATTTTTCTTACAAAAATCAAATTTCTAGCCAAACCTGGGATGTGCATAACACTAGGCAGTGTTATAATCCTTCCATCTATGAGCCTCAACTTGAATTTTCCTCAACTTGAATTTTCCTCATCCTATGATTCTGGTTGTTGAATCATCACCTAAGAAAACATTACCTCCATCATACCTTTCATATTCACAGAACCACTCCCTATGGGGAGTCATATGAAAGGATACATCTGAGTCAACCAACCATTCCTCATGATCTTCATGTGTGCTTGATGAATCCAAGTACACATCCCCTCCTTCTTCCTTGGAGATATTTTCTTCTTTAGAAGGAAATTCTTCAGATCCCTTATTTTTCTCAATTTTGGATCTACATTGCTTCTTGTAGTGCCCTTATTTTCCACATCTCCAACATACCTTTACAAACATTTCAAGATATTTAGATATACCCTTAGAATTATATCTCCCACTTGAGAACTTAGATCTATTTCTTTCTTGGGAGTGTCCTCTTGCAAATAATGTGTCTATGCTTTGTACTTCCATATTATTTTGTCTCATCTTCTTCGACAACAAGGATGAGACCACTCATCAAACTTCAAGGAAGTTGTAATACTACCTATGGCCACAACTAGACTATCCCATGAGTCTAGTAAAGAACACAGTAAATTGATACACTTATCTTCATCTGAAATTTTAATCTCAAAATATACTAGCTGATTTAGCATAGTATTGAAAGCATTCAAATGCTCTGCTACCGAGCCTCCATCTCTCATCCTTAGATTATATATCTTTTTTCTCAGAAATACTTTATTTACTATGAACTTAGAATGATATAACTTCCCCAACTTATCCCATCAATCCTTGGTTGTAGCTTCTTCTGACACATTCAATAATAATGAATTTGAGAGACACAGTCGGATTGTGCTCTTCACCTTTCGATCCAACTTTTTCCAGTCATCTACTAAAGTTATTGTAGGTGTAGTATCTGGATCTACCATGATCCAATGATCTATGTCTACCAATAGATCTTCCATCTTGAGCTTCCACAACTCAAAAAAATTCCCATTAAACTTCTCGATCTCCATTTTCGAATTGCTTTCCATTTCTTTTCACCTGAAAAATCAATACCATAGATCTCCCATTGTAACAAGACTTATCACAGTCTCAAGACAAACACTTGACCACAAAGACGTCCCCCTGAAGCCAACAAAGCTATGATACCAAATGTATATTTTAACCTTGTACAATATTTACTGCAAACAAATTTTCAGTAAAAAAACATAAAAGATACAATGGAAAATACAAACATTACACATAGATTTTTTCACTGAAAACCCAAACCAGGAAAACCAACATATTCTATATTCATTCATAGTGATACATTGTTTACAATAAAATATACATATAGGATCCAACAAAATACAAAACCCTAACCCAATGGCATAGATTAGTCAACAACCCTAATTCCTTAACTGGAAATAGAAAACCATCGGAAAACATTATGTGCCCCAAAACTTCCCAACAATGGACACAAAAATCTAGGAAACATGAAAAACAAGGCAAAAATGCTACATGTTTCTCGAGGAAAGCCCCCCCTACAAACCCCCCCTTGCATGGAGAGGTGTACAGTATTCCAGGGTGTACAGTTTTCATGGGGTATAAACATGTCTAAAAACAAATACCTATGAATCAGCAACATAATCAAGCTCCACAACCAACATTCAAATATATTAGCACATTAGTTTTCTCATCCTAGAGAAACACAATAATCAACAAGAGAGGAGTCGAGGGATTCTCCCTTTTTCCAAATCCTTTTCATAGTCTGTAATTGTCAACATAGATGAGCCATTTCTGTGGCCTATATTCCATGTGAAATCCTAGCATTAACTATCATTATCATTTAGGCTTCTATACCAATTCATTAGCCTTCACAGGTTGTTATTGTTTTCCTTAAAAACATACAACTTTGCTAAAAAAATAAGATTTTTTAAAATGAGAAGGGTGTCCCCCTTTATCTACATTATATTTGGATTCCTAGGCCCACGTTCTCCACTCATCGAGCAGTCTATAGTCAAGTTTATCTTGGCATGTTCTCATTTAGAGAACCTATCTTTCTTGGATGTAACATCATACTACAACATCAATATTTAAATCACAAAATCAATTTCAAAGTAGTACATCTATGTACCTTAACCATAAATAAAGTCAAAATGATTAATCATTTACTTGCATGTATTTCACACATGCATTATCTTTTAAAATGTAATCTAGGATTCACATACAGTTAGTCTTTGCATGCCACTACCCAATTTCCAACAATCAATAATTGCAAGTATTTTCTCTCCTAACAAATAATTTTTGTTTTACACAGTTCCTCCAAATAGAACTTCTTCAATATGAAAATATCTTGTTGCATATCCATCATCACTTGAAACGATCTTAACCCATGAGTTATCACCAACTTTATCATTTCAGTTATTTACCCAATTCTTCATAAATAAGTATAGGCATGCATACATTCAACTACACATTCAAACATGTGTATCTATTTATTAGCTTTCATTCATAGTGTGATTTCATGCACTTAAACACATTCATCAACATAATGCATGTGTCTATAATTAGTACACTTTCATAATTTTCACATGCACATCTATTTGAAATCATTTCAACTTATGTTTGTTCTCAATCATTTACATGCAATTTCTAAAGGTATAATCATATTGCTTTATTTTTATAACAATTGTAATATACTCACATTAAAATATAAATAAATAATTTAATAAAAATGTAACTTTAAAGTTATGGAAAGTGAATCAGTGGAAAACTCATCCTCTTCTCTGTAAATTATTGACACAGATGTTTGAATGTTGGTATTCTCATGGTTTTTACACTGCTCTCTAATGGTTACAAAATATTTTTATATTTTTAAATATGGGACTGTTACAACAACATAGTATTCTTTCTCATTTTATCTTTCAACATTTTACACTAGCTCTTTCTAAGGAATGGAGTGCAACCCCCCATCAAGCTAGTATTAAAACATATTAAATAGAATCTTCAAAGAAGAGTCAAATATGTATCCATCGTATTACTCAAGCATAGAAAGTACTAATATTTCCTCATTGTTCACTTATTCAGGAAGTCATACCATGCCTTTAAGGATATATACATGCACGAATACTAGTAAGCAGGTACACCATTTTCAAGCTTCCCATACATATTTAATTTTTATTATATCAACCTTTTTAGATGAGAGCTTACATCCATTCCTAAGACAAGTGTCATACAGATATTCATAATTATGTTCCCCTCTTTATGACAACAACCATCAAGAGACCATTCTTTCCCACCTGCTACAAAATCATTCCACAAATCATAACCCACCTGCTACAAGAGCATTCCACAAATCACATATTTAAATCGGTAGTTATAGCATTACTCAAGGTCAACATAGTTACCAACTTAACGAGAACTCTATAGAGTTCTCATTTTTGGGCGGGGTCCAATTTTTTACTCCATTTTAAAAAATGGTGCTACCGGTAGCACCCCCCCCTGTTTTTAGGTGTTTTTTCAATATTTTAAATTTTTCTATCCACAATGTTTCCACATTATTTTTTTAAATGCATATTTTTCAGATATTTTCTAATTTTTCTAAGTTTTTTTTTATTCAACGGTTTTTTTAGTAATTTTTTCATGCTTCTTTCAATCTTAACAATATTTTTTACCATTTACTTTTTTGAAGTCATGATTTTTCATATAATTGTGTCTCAATTAATTTGTTGTTCCATACTTTTAAAATATAGTGGAAAACATAATTTTTAACATATTGTTTACCTTTACTTCAATACATAGAAACAATTGTAGTTAAATAATACTGTTTTTGAATATTTAGCAACAAAATATACATTTTATAGCCATATATAATAATAAACCTATACATTTTGGTACATATTCCTTTAAAATAACATGTCAAATAAAGCATTTTTATGGACATAATTGAACAAAAAAGTCAAAATTTTATAAAAAAAATATCATTTTCTTTCATATTTTTATACATTTGAAGTAAAAAAATGGCAACATTTAATAAAATTTTCCAATGTATAGTGATTCACATACAAATAAAATGAAAAAGAAAACAATAAAAAGATTTATCACAAAACAACAATAGATACATCTTCATTTTTATTTTAAAATCTGAAAGTCAAAACATTACAGTTATAACTCATAAAAAATTTGTAAAATTGAGCATCGTCTTCAAGGGAATATTAAAAATAATCAACAATATCATATATGCCAAATTAATCATTCTCAACATACACATTATCATCTTTTTCAACATCATTTTGTGCTTCCATTGTGTCATTTTGTTCTTCCATTGACTCTTTGATATCCTCAAGTTCTCCAAAGTGATCCTTTCCAATCATTCCTCCTAATGGTACTTGAGGTTCCTTTGATATTTTTGCCACCTTTGATTCACTAAAATATCCTTTCCTCAAGACAAATTCTTGCATTTCATCTAGAAGAGCTGGAATATCATTAATTCTTTGTTGAATAAAATTGCATTGCATTGGGTCACTTTCAATGATTATGCAATTCCTTCTTTTCTATAAGCAACACACTAATGTTGTACCTAATCACCAAACACAAAATAAATAATAAAGTTAAATACTGTAAAAAGACATAAATTAAAAATAATATAAGATTGAAATATTATTTCATAAATATTAGATCATAATTCTTACCCGAACCTGAGAACAAATCCAAAACCCAATCTCCTTCATTTGAAAATCTATCGATCAGATAATTAATTAATGCTTACGTTTTTTATCAATATTAACCATCTCTCCCTTAAAATCATTTTCCTCATATGTTATATTTCTAACCACAACATTGTATACCGATACACTACTAGGAGTCTCTCCATACTTTGCATTGACAAGAATAGAATTATAAGAATCATATTTTGTCCAGGTTGCAAGATGTATAATCTCAAAATCACGTTTAAATGGTTCTCTATTGGAGATCTGAATATTAGGCTTGTTCTTGTAACATAAATAACTGCAAGTTCAATTAACTTGTGAATTAATAAAATTGTTTTCTAATCTTAATTGCTAAACATACACTTTCAATATCTTACCAAATAAACTGCATCTTTGTCTTTTCTTTCCCCTTGAAGCTTGACTGTACTAATCTATGTTGTGTGTCTGAATGAAATACCATAAATATCCAAAATGGTGATGTTGTGACCTCCGTAAATCCCATAACCACTTTATTGAAACTTTGGTAAGTATAAGGCTCAATATCATATCCAATGTTTTGGATATTATAACCATGAGAGATATCTGCAATAACTAGGGAGTGTTATTTTTTAGGAACAATATTTGAAAGTTGTTCAAAATCAAATAATATCACTTTATATTGAACAATGTCGAGCACATTCTAAATGTAGTGATCAAGGGTGTCATCGGGTTGAATAGTTTGAACACGTCTCCTTCTTTCTTTTTCAAACTTGGTTTTTTGAATAAAACTTTTGAAAGTTCCAGGTACTCCATCTGCATTCTTCTTTTGAATATTTAATGAAAAAAACAAACATATAGTTATATATCTATAATTATTAAAATATCAATAAATTAACTTACAAATGAATAATATGAATGTAATAAATCAACATACCTTTTTTAATGCAACAAAAAATTGTTTCAATACTGTTATAGAGCTTGAATCTAGATAGTTGAGTTTAACATCATCCCAACTTTCTTCATTCAACATATTGACCATTTCCTCTTGTATTCTCATATACACCTTGTGACTAAATAAAAAACAATAATTTTATAATGATATATATAATAAAATACTTAGAACATTGATATGTTAAACATAAAAAAATTAATTTTATTGTCCTAACATAAATAAAAATAACTCAACAATCTTACTTTTTAAATTCATCACACATTTCTTCCATTGACAATTCTCCCGACCTTACACGTGATAATATAGCTATGATAAGTTTTTCATCCTTCATTCCTTGTATTGTTCTCCAAGGTGTTATAGTCATATAATCTCGAATATTTTTTATTTTAGGACCTATCTTACTTGTGCCACAAATCAATGGTTTAGCCTTCTTAACTCTCATATTTTTTATACTAATATTTTCCCATAGGGTAAAGATATTATCTATCAAATCCCATACCTGTCAATTTCTAAATCACAATTGAAAATAACTATCCACGGCTCTAAATACATCACTTCCTTTGCGATTTTTTTCTTTTGTATTTTCATCATCAAGTGGGAATCCTACTTCCATACAACATTGCTTCTGAAACTTGGCATCAACATTTGATCTCTCCCCACGACATATTTCAGAAAAACAATTACAGATAAATCTCACCCTTTGAATGAAATTCATGAACATTCTACACTCATTGTTTGTGTTATGATCCCATGTCAATAATTGTAACATCTCACTCTACTGAGCACACTTTTATTGACATATTCTTTGAGAAAACTTGCGTGCAAGTAATCCAGTTATGGTATTATGATTTCGTTCAATTATGGGTTATATATGATGATGATGTATTGTGACTTATTTTTATTTTGATGTATATGTATTGAAATATGCAATTGATGAGTTTACTGAGTGTGCAGGACACATGACATGCTATGGATGTTGATGGTATCAATGGAATTCCTTGGACTCTAGATTGAGTTAGGGAGCATATTGTATTTTGTTTGATTCTTTCATTTTACACACATGTGACCTATGATTGATTATAGTATGATTTATGTATATGGATTATTCACATTGTTTTTGTCAGTGGATGCAGGCTTGACGATGCTTTCTAATCCAACTCACATAACGAGTAAAGGGGACATTCACATAAACCATACATTGAGGGAGAGGTGTGGCAGCATCCCTGTCACAACCTACTAGCACTCCCACCATGCTATGAAAGGTAGGTTAACAATTACTTAGTTCAAGAGGTCCACAATGTCATGAGTACAAACTGATACAGTCGCTCAAAAATATTTCTAAAGGGCATGCAATAAGGAAAAGTCCTTATTCCTTAGAATCCCTTAGTCTCTCACAAGGTCTAACAAATGGAGTGTTGACTCCAAAGGATTGGAAAAACTTCCAAAACTAGTCTAAGGCGAGTGGAATCCTTGGAGCACATAGGTGTGTCTTGAAGGGTACATCGTGTAATTAAAACTCGAGTCAATAAATCTAGGTGCCCTAGAAAAAATTGAAATGATTAGACCTTGTTGGATTAAAATAATTAATTAAACTGTAAATTATTAATTATAAAGTATAACAAAAATCTAATCCTAAGTCTAAGACTAAGTCTGAGTCTAATTTTAATCAATGGAATAATTAAAAATAATAATAAATTAAAATAATTGAGATAAAATCAATTTCTAGGGAAAAGGTAAATAAAATCTAAAGGTTGGATAAAATGCACATGTGTACATGAAATTAATAAAAGAGATTTTTAAATAAGAATAAATAATAACTTGAAAGAATAGGTGTACATAGAATAGAATTTTGATTCAACCTACCACTAGTCTAACTAGAAGAAGAATCCTTTTCCAACTCTAACTAAGATCTAGTTAGGACACACTCATTAAATGAGAAATTGGGGAACAAAGGGACAACTAAGAGAAACAATAGGAACACATTGGGGAATGTGATGGAAATTGGGATTTTAAATAAATTAAAAGTGGTAATTACTTGTGCAACTTGGGGAGAGGGTGAGAAGTGTGTGGCTAAATAACACTAATTAAAATAATTAAAAAAGATAATTAATTGTGCATGAGGACATGTGTCATTGAGGATTTTTCTATAAAACAAATGTGGTAGAAGGGAAAGGAATATCTCTTTTACTTGGTAATGTTATGTTGCCAAAATTTTGTGGGTTGTGTTTTACTTGTGAGAGTTGGGATACCAATCTTGTAGAAAGAGTGGAAGCTCTTTCTTGTGAGGCAAGTCTTGGAGATATTGTTTGTTGTTTTCTTGTGTGTGGCCCTTTTGCGATTCAGGGGAATAAGGGGGGAAGAAGAGTACCCCTAGCATTGGCTGGGAGGTACTGGTGAAGTCTTGTGATTAGCAAGCATAAAAAGAGAAGGAGTGTAAGACATTGGAGGGAATTCTAAATTCTCCATCTTCATAGGTTCTGGTATTTTATTTTGAAATGTAAATTGTATTAAGAGAAAATTGTATATTAGAGTTTAAAAATTGCTACAATCTTGTTGTATTTTTGGAATCAATTTTTGGTAAGTTTATTTGAGAGTCTTTGTTAATCTAGAATTGAACTACTATATTCACGTCTTTTGAATCTACTATCTAGAAGTTCAAATTTCTTGTTTTCTTGTCAATGAGATTCAATCCTTGAAATCAGAATTGTATGTGAATACTGCCACTTTTAAATCACTTGGTCAAATGTATTATTTTGTTATGAATATTGTCAATCTAATTTAAAGATCAGAATTTAGGAGTTTCATTTGGTTGCTGAAAATTTTTACTTTCATATTTATTTCACTACTAAATATGGGCGGATTATTCCACGAAAATTTTCCACACTTCCACTAGTTTCATCAATTTTTTAAAGAGGGTGGGATTTTCGTGGATATTTCCATGCACGTTCGTTGCAATATCGACGAAAATATTAATTTAACCAAGTCGGGATGTTCGTCGCTATAGCGACGAACTTTCGTGGCAATAGCGACGAAAATTTTACCTATCTCATTGGTCGGTGATAATGGCTAGTTGACTATTTTATCTATATATACGTGACTTTAAGAGACTTTACGACACAATTGCTATAGTTGCGACACTGTTCTTGGATTTTGTTTGATCTGTTTATTTTTTCCGTCACCCACTGGTTGAAAAAATCCAATTCTTGATCTAGATAGCTTGGATTTTGAACTTGCAAGGTTAGTATGCTATTTTTTATTGATGTACTCATTTAACTTGTAATTTTTTTTTCAAATATCCAAATTGCATTTAGCTTGTTTTTTCCTTGATAATATAATATGTGTGTACCATATTTCATGTCTTTGATTTTTGGATCTAGTTGGTATATTCTATGGAAAAGGGTATGTGGATTTCATAATATTCTAGGTTTATGGAATCCACATATCTTTTTCCCTTCAATTGTAGCTATAATCTCTCTCTCTCTTTTCATTGATAAAGATATGGAATTTCTCTTGAAACTCAACCCTAATCGATGAAATGATAGTAATTGATTGTTATATTCCCTTCTTTAGTAGGGACTAATAAGATAAATAAACACTAACCCTAAACTTATGTTAGGTGCATATGTCGGTATTATATAAAGAAAACATTTGTACACATATGACCTTATTATAAAGATGTTATATATGTCGTCATGATGTTGATCCTCTACACATATGATCACCTTATTATAAAGA
>JZKD02S2256150.1:37845-65100 GCA_000966675.3 Picea glauca | reverse complement strand
GACCCCACAATGCCTCTCAAATACCCCTGTACTCGCTATAACCTCCATCTGGCTACTCTGGTCATCATAACCCTCTGCACTGTGATGATGTCCCAAAGTGGGGACATTACATGAATGCCCTGAGGGTATTCATGGTCTTGATGAATAGGGTGTTATGTGAATACTTGGACAAGTTTGTTCAAGTATTTATTGATTACAAACGGATTTATTCTTGGATGAAAGAAGAGCAAGATGAACACTTGAGATTGGTTCTACAATGTCTAAGAGAAAAAAAATTGTACGGGAAGCTATCGAAATGTTATTTTTACCAATTGAAGATTCATTACTTAGGACATATAATATTTGGTGATTGTATACCTAACATGGAAAAAGAATTATTGGTATGCATGGACTCATCCAAGGGAGTTTTAGGTGGAGTTTGGATGCAAGACAGTCGACTGATCGCTTACATTTAAAGGAAATTGAGAAATCATGAGGAGAACTATGCAAAGCACGACTTGGAGTTATTGACAATTGTATATTCCTTGATAGTATGGAGAAATTATTTGATTTGACGAAAAAATTGAATTAAATACAGATCACTGTGGATTACAACATATATTTACTCAGAGTGACTTGAACGTGCGACAAAGGCATTGGTCAAAATTACTTAGAGAATACGAATTTGATATTACTTACATTTAAGGAAAAATGAATAGAGTGGAAAATGCGTTGAGTCAGAGACCATGCATATTCTCGATAATACCTCTTAAGACGAATATTCAGGAAAAGATTCTAACTTTACAGATAGATGATGACTGGTACAAAGAATTTAAGGATAATATTGGACAAAATACCATGATGGTACCGAAGTTTGAAGGTTATCCATTGGATAGTGATGAATTGTTGATATTTAATGACAAAATTTTTGTACCAACTAACAACGAATTAATAAGTTTGATCTTGATTGAAGTACATCGAGCAATGTACATGGCTCATCCAGAAGTCACAAAGATGAAGTCAGACCTTAAGCCTTTATTCTTTTTGAAAGGAATGAAATCAGGCATAGTAAGTTACATGGAAAGATGTCTATAATGTCAACAAGTGAAGGCTGAACATAGAAATTTGGCAGGATTGTTACAGCCACACTCTATTCCCGAATCGAAATGGGAGGTCATTTTGACGGATTTCATCGTTGGATTTCCACTGACAACAAGGAGACATGATTTAAATTTTGTGGTAGTTGACACTCTGACGAAGAGTGCACATTTTATTCCAGTACGTACGATGTATCATGCGCTAGACATAGCTAGATTTTTTGTCAGCGAGATTATGAGATTACATGGTGTACAAAGAAGGATCATATCCGATCGAGAATTGATGTTTACAGGATGGTTTTGGACCAGTTTCCAAGAGGCTTTGGAAACACAACTGAACTTTAGTACAACATATCACCCAGAGACAAATGAACAAATAGAAAAGATGAACTATATCTTAGAGGATATGGTGCATATGTATGTTATGGATCAACATAAACGTTGGGAATATTTCTTGTCATCGGTAGAGTTTGCTTACAATAATAGTTACTAGAGTACGATTAAGATGGAACGGTTTGAGTTTCATTATGGGAAACAGTGTCGGACGTCGTTGAGTTGGGATCAACTTGAGGATAGAGTCATGGTGGGACCAAAAGTGATCCAAGAAAAGGAAGAATAGATGTAATCGATAAGACAAAGGATTAAAGAAGCTCAAGATTGGCATAAGATTTATGCTAATGTGCATTGCATTGACTACAGTTATGAAGTTGGTGACATAGTTTTCTTATGGGTAAAACCTCACAAGAGTCAAATCAAGTTCGAAGAGGGTGACAAACTCTCTCCTAGGTTTGTGGGACCTTTTGAGATTGTGGAAAAGAAAGGACCTATGGCTTATCGACTATCCTTGCTTGATTCTTTGAGGCTTATGCATGATGTATTTCATGTATATGTTTTATGACATTATGTTAGTGATATGTCACACATTTTTGACATGAGTTCTTTGCAGGTTTCGGATGAGTGTGCTCTTATGCGGATCCAATCCGCATTCTGTACCATCGCATTCGACAGCTACGTTGTCAAATAGTCGATCAGGTCAAGGTCCAGTAGGATAACTATAGTCCACACTCGATTATTGATTCGGATTTAGGAGTGAAACAAACTGATTAATAGACTCAATACAATAAACATAGAGATAGGAAGAATAACACAAATATCCAGTGAACAATATCTTATATTAAATAATGAAATAGGCTGAAACTGTAAAACTACAGAACTGAAACTTGTTCGAATGGTGGTAACTATCTTTGAGAAGAGATGTGGTCGATATGCACATCCGTCTGAGAAGAATGGATTACATTGAGGCTCCATATCCCCTTTTCATATTACTCATGAATTCCAAAACCCTAGACATTCAAAAACCTAACCCTAGAAGGTGAAACGCCAAAAGTCATGTGGGCCCTATGGGTAAGTTGGTGTAATTTGGTACCTCAATTTTCTAGGGTCGTAAATTTTGCATACGACCTTCGTTTTAGGCGTGTGATAGCCCATTGGAAAGGTATTTCAGAGAACTACACATTATGTCATCAGACTTTGACTCCATCTATAGTCTAATTGTGGCAAGTAAAAAAAACAATGTTTAGGTCCCCAAAACAACCATGGAAATACAACAAGATCTGCTGACATGAAAACATACAAAATAAGATTGTTGGATTAGGTGAGAGGCTACCTATATCCACCTGGAGAATGTGTGAGGATTCATACATCCCTATAAGTGTAGAACTCGCAATTATAAAGAAGTACAAAAAGACGTGTTGAATAAAAAATGGACACGAGGAGTCAGTTGGAATAGGTGGGTGGCCATCAATATCCACCTAGATCAATCCTCCCCCTTAGGAAGCAATGGTATCCATTGCGTTGAGTTCCCCCATCAGGTGAGGAAAATTCTACTAGATTTGGCCTTGGGTGAGCCACTTTCCTTGGTGTAGGAGTTTCCCTGAATTGACAACCTAATAACTATGGCTGCACTGTTGGTGAGTTCCCTTGACCTGTGTGTCCATTATTTGATTGGTGGATTCTTGTTCCATGCAGTCAAGGTTGAGATTTGTTGGTTTCAGATGTTCGACGATCTTAGAGGTGTCTAATAATGGTGGAAAATATGGCCAAAGGAGGTCCACATTGAATACTAGATGCAAACCAAGGAAGGGTGGAGTGTTGAGCTCAAAAGCATTGCTACCCATGGCCTTGGTGATATTGTAAGGCCCATAACAAATTGGGTGAAGCTTCCGATGGGGCCCGATGAGATGCGACTTATGAAAATGTAACCATACTTTTTCGCCAACCTGAAACTGGTGTGGTACCCTGTGTTGATCATGGCGCTACTTGCACTTAGCATTGGATTTCTACAAAATCTCCTGGACCTGTTAGTGGATGTGTTGAATCTGCTCAATGAATCTGGTGGATTTGTCGATCGCAGTCTGATTAAGAGAATATTCGTTCTGTGCAGTAGCAAGAGGAAGTGCAACATCAATGGGTCCCAAGGGTTGGAATCCCATACCCACCTGAAATGGGCTATGGTTGGTGGAACTTTGGAGAGCCCTATTGTAACTGTGTTGGACATATGTTTGGGGGTGGAAAGAAGTGGATTTTGTGATCTTTGTGTCAAACAGAGACCAGAGACTCGACCAAAAGGTGTTGAGGAACCTGTTGTCTCGGTCGAAGATGATGGTCTATGGTATCCCAAAGTGGACCCAAAATCTTTCAAAGAAGATCTTGGCAGTATCTACCGTTGTGAAATTCTTCTTACAGGTTGTGAAGATGGCCATCTTTGAAAATCGATAAATGACCACAAATACACAGTCATTTTCGTGCTTGGTGGATGAAAAACTTGACATGTAATCCATGGAGATGGATTCCCATGACTTCTTGGGAATAGGAAAAGCGATGTATAAGCCTTGCTTCTTTATGGTTGGCTTGGAAATGGAACAAGAAGTGCAATATCTGATATACTTGTTGATGTCCTGTTGAATTTTTGTCCAATAAAAATGTTTCTGAAGAATGACCACAATTTTCTTTACGCCAAAATACCATGCCACCCAACTGTAGTGGGATTCCCAAATCATCTTTGCACACTCATTGTTGAGTCTCAGTTTTGACACTTTTAATGCCCTATATTACCCTCTATTTGATCCTATTTTACCTATGCTATGAGTATATACCCGACTATTTCTTCCATAAATACACTTGATTACCTTGTTCATGTGCATAAGGGGTAAATTATGATTAAGGCATGATTTGTTTAGTTTTCTTGAGTTAATTCGATTAAATGCTTGATTATGTATGATCCTAATCACTTTGAATATTAACCATCTTCATCCGGTACTAAACCCTTGCCTACAAGATTTTGGTACTAGTTGTTCTAATCCGGTACCAACTATGCTAATCCAGTACCAACTGTGTTAATCCGGTACTAGACATAATTTGGAATTTTTGAATGTTTCTAGAAGAACTTTGGGAACATGGGTTATGTCCATAATGATATTTTCATGAGGAAATGTGAGTCATATTCACCCATCTCGCACGTGTGGACCTCCATCTTAGGGGGAATGATTCTGCGAAAATTATAAAAAATCTCAAATGGCCAACTTGCGCCTCGATTTCCATGCATATGGTATCAGATCTAGAACTTATAATACATGGGTTTTGTCCAGAATATGACAAATTGAGTAACAAGTGAGCCATTTTTCAAAATTAGAATTTTTTTGGGAGATAAGGGTGGGGGACTAACTCGAATCTGCCCAAATTGTTAAAAAACACAGATTTTTGGGATTTATCCTAAAATTGTAAAAATCATCTTCTTAGCTTGGGGATTTGGTTTCATCCATTCCTCCATGGATTTTATGTATAAATAAGACCTCATAGGTCTGAGTAGAGAGGAATTTTTATATTGTAATATTGTTTCTTGAATAAGAAGGAATTGTTATGCTTTAGGATTGATTTTTGAACACTGTGGGTTGTACCTCTGGTTTGATCAAGTAATGATATAAATTGCAGTTCATGGAATTGATGCATGTTTTCAGACCTTTCATTCTGTAAGTTTCTTTTAAAGCTACCTTGTTGGTACGGCAAGGGCCCACCGACCCAACCAAGGTAAGCTTATTTGTATTTATTGTATATATAATTCTAGTTTGTGTATGGATAAAATCATTTTTGTTTTGATCATAAACATCTAACTTTATTTCTGTTTTGCTTCAGTAAACATTTGACAAAATACAATAAAGACGTGTGGAAATTGTGAGTGATTGAGTGATCATTTTTGGAGTGCAATATAGATTTCTGGAGTGTAATATGGATTTATGAGTGCAACATAGATTCTTGAGTGAATATTTTTTATTCTTGTATGTGTGTGTAGACAATCATTTAGTAGATTTAATGTTATAGTGTTGTTTCCATTTTTCATATCTAAGAATGGTTTGGATTTCTATATTTCATTGTACATGAACCTGTATTGGAACATCCTACCATACTCAACTTTCTTTCATAGATTTAAATCAGATTTCACCTTGCAAACACATGTACAATCAAGACCTCCATCTCTCACCTTACATGTGCCTAAAGTGGAGTGTCTTCCTTCACATGTGATTTCCTCTAGCATTGATTGATGTTTTCCTTTGAGCGTATGCAGAGTGTTGGCTATTTTAACTGCTACAGGGAACAAGATCTGAGTTCATCTCTTCATTTCATGAGCCTCTAATGAACATACTTGTTATCTAAGCAAGAGCCTTTTCAATTGAGTGTTTGCTTGAGAAGTTTTGTTATCAGTTTTCTCTTCTAAGTTTGGAGTTGTATTCTTGAAGTGTGCCCAGATTTGATTGCTATTTGTTGTTAAGAGTAGCAGCTACAAATAACTAATTCAAATTCCATCTTTCCACTTCGCGAGCTTGTAAATGGACAAGGCATTATCTGAGCAAAATCTTTTGAGTTCATGATTGCAAGTTTTGCTTTCTAATTTTTTTGAGTGGAGAATGTTATTTGAAAAGTGTGAAAAAGAGTGTTATGTCATTAATTGTTTCTTGATTGATATATACTCATCAGACATAGGAACCTATCTGTTATCAGCACATATAGTGCATCAACTCTACTGATTATGAATCTCGATTGATAATTTATGTTTGGTAATATATTATGCAAATAATTGCACCAACATTTTGGCGTCATTGCCGGGGAGTTGTAAATGGTAATAGGTAGTATTAGAATCAGTTTTCTTTAATGGTTTTGGATTGGTTTTATGGATGAACTAAGGGTAGAGAGAAGACGGTAAGACATGGGGGAAGAGCCCGCACATCCACTTTGGTGGGGTTTCTCCAAAGTTAGGTTTTCCTCTCTTCTTTTGATGCAAGTGTGTTTTTATTTATGCAAATTTGGTTTTATTTATGATGAGCTAAATTTTTGCAAACTGATAACTTGGGGACAACAAGGTCCCAGTAACACAAGGATTTCAAGCTTGGTGTGTTTTTTCTTTACAAATATTTTTAAAATTCAGATATTTGATGATAAATCATGTTTGAGGTGTTGTAAGAACCCCTCGAGTACTAATTTGTGTTGTGAAACAGGTATTATCAACCAACTAGAGTAATTCAAGGATGATCAAGAGCTTGAAGAATGTTCCTCCAATAAATTTCTCGCATTCTAGTAGCAGCTAGGATATCCTTCTCTCAGGAAGAGCACATCTTCATAGCAGTCAAGAATCTAGTTGTCTCTCCACAGGAATATTTAGAAGTCTCATCAGATTCCTCTTGTCAATTTGTTGAGGAGAATAAAGAATCATGGATATTATTAAATGGAGAGCAACCAGTGGAACCTGATATTGAGGAGTCCTTAGCATTCCTCTCAGTAGATCCTGTATGTACTCCAAATACCAATCATTTTGAAGAGGATAATCTTCATAGCATGCTAGAGGAGGACATTCAGTGTCACCTAAACAAATAAGAGAAACAAGAATATATTGATCGTATTGAAATATGGTTTCAATTAGTTATTAGGTCACACCACTCTTTTATTTTTCATTATTCCTTGATCTCATCATCAAAGCGGTTGGTCCTTCATACTCCAGTATGCATTAAAATTTATCTTTTAAACCCGAGTATGGATATATTTTTAACCCTGTTACGCACATGGCTTCATTGGAAGTATTCATATACTTGAAGGGCATTTTCTTTTGTTCAATTAGAGTAGGATAGGTAAATAAACAAATAAATGTTGCAATGCAACCTATCTTTCATACTTTTCATAAATGGGAATGTCAAAAGCTAATAAGCAGTCGATTTAAGATCTTTCATTCCTATAGTAGATTTCTTTCTAAAAGTTATGATAATTTTGTTTGGAATCTTATGAGAAGGGAATCTCTTCATCTTTCGAATGCACACATGATATTGGAAGGGTTTCAAAAGTGGAGAAGAAATCCTTGTCAATGGAAGATAACACTTAAGGGAGTGCTTCATGACCTATTTCTTCAAAGTTCTTCTTTTTCCTTAAGTTGTTAAAAATGATGCATTCGTGCTTTATCATTACCTATCTATTTTAAGACCACTACTTCACAACGATGATCAATTCAATGATCTTTTTAATAAAAGTTGAAACTAAATTCTAATTCCAAACAATTTTATTCATAGTTATAATTCAACTTTTGACATTTTCCCTAAAGTTTATGTTTGTAAGCATGAATAAAAATCTAGTTTTAATTAGTTCTATTGGTTTGTTTTTAGTAGATGTTTGCAACTCTCTGAGAAGTTTTTTTTAGCATCTCACATTGTTTTCATGAGGCCATGCAAAACCTTAGGCATGGGGGAGTGGTTGTTGAAACGTTCATATTCTTTTGCAACTTCCGTCGGCAAGGCCAAATCAACATGTTCAGTGCTGGGATTTGATAGTCATTTCCAGAATTCTGGTACCATTCTATTCTAGTACTGCAGAATTGCGTTCATCCAGTACTACAAACAATGTTTAACTCTGCATTCATCTGGTACTATGGGAGGAGGTCTGTGTTACTCCAGTACTGAACCACAAATATGCGTTATTGCGGTACTAATGGTCATTTCTGTGCTCATCTGGTACCAAAGGAGAAAGTATGCATTCATCCAGTATTGAACAACATTCCTATGCTCATCTGGTACTGTGCTCATCCGGTACTGATGGTCGCCTGTGTGCTCATTTGGTACCAAAGGAGGAGGTATGTGCTATTCTGGTACTGAACCACAACTTTGCGCTATTCCGGTACTGAATCACAACCCTGTGTCCATCCGATACTCAAGTGATCCGGTACTAGTAATGAGGTGTTGGTAGTCCTTATCCTATACTCAAATTTTTTGTTGCTCGATTTAAATGCTTCAAGTGATAGGACATATAAACTCAACATTTTTTGTTTTACTAAAATAAATTAGACTAATTATGCTGTAAACATATGGTTACTCTCAATTATTGCATGCTCCCTACCATGAAATTTTGCAAGCCCTCATATACATCTCCTCGTATATTATCACTGAATTCCTTGGTGAAGTGGTTGTCATCATGAATGAGTAAACATCATCCATCATGTCACTTTGTTTATGCCCCTTTCTCTGTTTTGGTAATGCTCTGTTCCGGTACTGTCCTATTCTGGTACTGCAAAAACATGTTCTGATACCAGTTACCAATTTGGTACTAATGGCAAGGTGATATGATCTTTGTCATGTGCTTAACATCATTTTCACTTCAGGTAATTGGAGGTATGAGTCATTTAAGTCTTGTGTTGAATTGTTTTAACTCTCATGTACATCTTCCTCCTACATTTCTACACTCAACCTTAAATGAATCATCCTTGCTATCCTTTAAGAAGATATTTTCACATTTAGCTCTATATGATAATGGGTGCACTTGTCTTGTTACCTCATCATTTTGAAGAAGTAATTGCTAATTTAAATATCCATTGAAAAGTGGTGACACCATTATGTCTAATACTAACCAAGTTGATTCAGCAAGTTCTTATCCAAGTTTGAATTTACAAGTTTCTCTTGGGAGGTATTGATAAAAACCTCATGTGGTGGACCGCCCTTGCAAAACCTCAATGAACTTTCATGAGAACCCTAATAGGATTAACTAGGGGGACTTCTTAGTCATTATCTGAGATGTTCCATTATACATTGAATAGCTGAGATTTACGTTGAATGTGGATGATGTCACCCTTGGGATAATTGCAAACAATTAATTATGTGCCTAATAACTCTAAAACACTATTGTACCACCTACCTTCCTTATACTCTAAAACTGTCAATGAGCAGTATACATAATTCTAAATCTTTTTGAGTAATATAATAAAAATGAAGTATCATGAAGTACAAGTAAACCCATCGGGGTACTGAACAGGCCTGCTAGCAGTAGGGTCGTGCTTGTATGGTACTAAGGTAAACCCGTCGGGGTACTGAACATGCCAGCTGGCAGAGGGGCTATGCCGGGTAAAGGGATTTGAAAAAATAAAGTGGCACACCTAAAACTGAACAAAAACCCTTGGGTATCATTTGGAAGCATTATCAAATCAAGGCTAGGAGATGACCTATATATCTCTTGGATGATGTTCTTAAGAACCTTCAAGTATCCACGTTAGAGTTCTATCTTTAAAATAAATAGGTTTGCATGAGAAGTGGGACCCTCAGTATGTGTAATTCACCTTACCTTAGCAAGAAGAGCTTCATCTCTAAAAACTTGGATCATAAACGATTTAATCATCTTGGGATGTATTCCTTTATGTGTTCCTCTCTTCAAATGATATCTAAAATATGCTTATATCACTTTTGTTTTAAAGGTAATCTAGCCAGGGAGGCCTATTAAGTCAATGTCATTTATAAAACTCTTGGCCACTATCCTATAATCGTATTAGAGTCACATCCATCCCTTTATCCTAACTTTGATCGAAAACAGATTGGATAAGACTTAACGTTAGATCACTAACATATCTAATCTATTACTCATAACTCCACTTTGTCACCATAACTACTTTTCCATGAGTAAGAATGTGAAGCATAAGCCAGGAATTTTATATTGTTTAATAGGAACTTAGGAGCTGAAGAAGGATGAAACTTTAGGGAATGCTTGATCAATTAAGGAGTACCATCAACTGTGAAATTTTGAACATCATTGTTGCATGAGGACATGCAATGACTTAAGCATGGGGGAATGTTGAGTCTCAATTTTGACACTTCTAATGCCCTATATTACCCTCTATTTGAGTCTATTTTACCTATGCTATGAGTATATAACCGACTGTTTCTTCCATAAATACACTTGATTACCTTGTTCATGTGCATAAGGGGTAAATTATGATTAAGGCATGAATTGTTTAGTTTTCTTGAGTTAATTCGATTAAATGCTTGATTATGTATGACCCTAATCACTTTGACTCTTAAGAATCTTCATCCGGTACTAAACCCTTTCCTACAGGATTCTGGTACTATTTGTTCTAATCTGGTACCAACTATGCTAATCCGGTACCAACTGTGCTAATTCGGTACTAGACATAATTTGGAATTTTTGAATGTTTCTAGAAGAAATTTGGGCACATGGGTTATGTCCAGAACGATGATTTCATGAGGAAACGTGAGTCATAATTCACCCAGCTCACACATGTGGACCTCCAGCTCAGGGGGAATGATTCTACCAAAATTAGCAAAAAAACTCAAACGACCAACTTGCACCTCGATTTACATGCATATGGTATCAGATCTAGAAATTATAATACATGGGTTTTGTCCATAATATGAAAAATTGAATAAAAAATGAGCCGTTTTTAAAAATTAGAACTGGTTTGGGAGATATGGGTGGGGGACTAACTCGAATCTGCCCAAATTGTTAAAAAAACACAGATTTTGGGGATTTATCCTAAAATTGTAAAATTTGTTTTCTTAGCTTGGGGATTCGGTTTCATCCATTCCTCCATGGATTTTATGTATAAATAAGACCTCATAGGTCTGATTAGAGAGTAATTATTATGATGTAATATTGGTTCTTGAAGAAGAAGGAATTGTTATGCTTTAGGATTGATTTTTGAAGACTGTGGATTGTACCTCTATTTTTCTCAAGTAATGATATAAATTGTAGTTCATGGAATTGATGCGTGTTATCAGACCTTTCATTCTGTAAGTTTCTTTTAAATCTACCTTGTTGGTACGGCAAGGGCCCACCGACCCAACCAAGGTAAGCTTCTTTGTATTTACTGTATATATAATTCTAGTTTGTGTATGGATAAAATCATTTTTGTTTTGATCATAAACATCTAACTTTATTTATGTTTCGCTTCAGTAAACATTTGAAAAAATACAATAAAGATGTGTGGCAATTGTGAGTGAGTGAGTGATCATTTTTCGAGTGAAATATAGATTTATGGAGTGTAATATGGATTTATGAGTGCAACATGGATTCTTGAGTGAATATTTGTTATTCTTGTATGTGTGTGTAGACAATCATTTAGTAGATTTAATGTTATAGTGTTGTTTCCATTTTCCATATCTAAGAACGATTTGGATCTCTATCTTTCATTGTACATGAACCTGTAATGGAACATCCTACCATACTTATCTTTCTTTCATAGATTTAAATCAGATTTCACCTTGCAAACACATGCACAATCAAGACCTCCATCTCTCACCTTACATGTGCCTAAAGTGGAGTGTCTTCCTTCACATGTGATTTCCTCTAGCATTGATTGACGTTTTCCTTTGAGCATATGCAGAGTTTTGGTTGTTTTAATTTCTACAGGGAACAAGATTTGATTTCATCTCTTCATTTCATGAGCCTCTAATGAACATACTTTTTATCTAAGAAAGAGCCTTTTCAATTGAGTGTTTGCTTGAGAAGTTTGTTATCAGTTTTCTCTTATAAGTTTGGAGTTGTATTGTTGAAGTGTGCCCAGATTTGATTGCTATTTGTTGTTAAGAGTAGCAGCTACAGATAACTAATTCAAAGTCCATCTTTCCACTTCTTGAGCTTGTAAATGGACAAGGCATTATCTGAGCAAAATCTTTTGAGTGCATGATTGCAAGTTTTTCTTTCTAATTTTTTTGAGTGGAGAATGTTATTTGAAAAGTGTGAAAAAGAGTGTTATTTCATTAATTGTTTCTTGATTGAGATATACTCATCAGACATAGGAACCTATCCATTATCGGCACATATAGTGCATCAACTCTACTGATTACGAATCTTGGTTGATAATTTATGTTTGGTAATATATTATGCAAATAATTGCACCAACACTCACTTGTAGGATCACAGAGATGGCCCAGGTGGCATAAGTGTTTGTCCTTAATGTGAAAATCAGTGATAGTCACGCATGTACCCAAGAGATGATATGTGGTGGAGAAGTTTGGATCGTGCTAGTAAAGTTGGGGCCACTCCGATGTTTCATGTCCAGAGGAATGGAGCACGGTGGTGAGTGAAACCATAGGAATCCGACTAAGGTAGCTAGAAACATGAATGGAGATATCGGTCTTATACTTGATGTTGAGATGGAACTGCTGCAAGTAGGTGGACCACTTCTGATGGTGGTCGTTTTTCAATTTCCCCTATGTTTGTATGAACTTCAGAGGCCTGTGATCAGTGTGTATGATCATCTTTTTCCCCGGAATGTAATGTTTCCATTGACAGTAGGATTTTATAATGGAATGCATTTCCTTGTCATAGGTGTGGTATTTCCGGAAAGTATCGGAGAGTGTCTCACTATGATATGCCATTGGATGCCCATGTTGCATGAGAACTACGCCCAAAACATAGTCAGATGCATAAGTGTCAATCTCGAATGGTTGTTGTAGATCGGGAAAGGAGAGTACTAGAGCTGAGAAAAAATGATGTTTTAGATCATCAAATGCTCGTTTCTTCTCCTTTCCCTCCATGAAATTATCCCTACCACTTCCCTTGCTCACCTAGCCGAGGGCCCATGCAATATGGGATAATCCCAACACGAATCATTGGTAGAAATTGGCTAGTCCCAAGAAGCTTTGAAGCTTGGTCAATGTGGTTGGGGTTGGCCAATCATAGATGAATTGGATCTTAGTTGGATCCACATGTACCCCATTCTCATCAACAATGTAGCCCAAGTATTGGACCATGTTCATGCCAAAAGAGAATTTTTCCAAGTTGGCATAGAGCTTGTGCTGCTGCAGAGTTATCAAAACCTACTGAATATGCTGCATGTGCTCCTCCCACATTCTGTTGAAGATGAGTATGTCATCCAAATATACTACCACAAAGGAGTTGGTGAAGGGTCTCAATACATCGTCCATCAACCTGATGAAAGTGGTTGGTGCATTTGTTAAGCCAAAGGGCATGACTAGCCACTCGTAGAGACCTTATTTAGACTTGAAGGTTGTCTTCCAGACATCAGTTGGTTCGATGGGAACCTGGGGGTAGCCAAACTTCAGGTCAATCTTGCTGAGGAAATTTTCCCCCTTGAGATGGTCAAGAAGGTCATCAATCTTGGGAATGGGGTAGTGGTTCCTGAATGTGATTTTTTTAAGGCTCTGTAATCAATGCAGAGTCACCAAGTCTTGTCCTTTTTCTGCACCAGTACAATCGAGCTTCCTCAAGGTGAGGAGATGGGTCTGATGTGCCCCTTTTGAAGAATCTCTTAGATCTGGCACATGATTTCGTAATTCTCCATCATTGAGAATTGATAGACTGGTCCATTAGGTAGAGGTGCATTGGGGGTCAAATAGATTGGAACCTTGATTTGGCAGTGTGTTGGTACCCCTGTAGGTGACGCGAAGATGTCTTTGCATTCTTCCAAGATCTCTTCCACTTTCTTCTGCTGAAAGGAGAGGCGTTGTTTAGAGGCCACAGATGTGGCGGCAACCTTCTGCTTATTGTGAGCACGGATCACAAAGAAGATGAACTTCCTGGTCTGTGAAATGAGCTTACTGCATTTCTTAGCAGCAATTAAAGAAATAGTAGTAGGTGGTGCCACCTCTGGGATCCTGTATAATTTTCTACCCAAAGTAATAATAACATTGTGGGGTCTATACTCATACATAGCATGACACTTCCACAAATATGGTTTTCCTAAAAGAACATCACAAACTTCAAGGGGAGAAATATCACACAATACCTAATATTTGAAAGGCTTGATGTCGTAGGACAGACAACACTATTGGCTGACATGGATATCTCTTCCTTGATGAATCCATTCGATGGTGTAGGGTTGAGGGTGCAGTTTCGTTGGAAGGTTCATCCGCTTGATGACCTCTTCTGAAATCAGGTTCTTCTGACTACCGCAGTTGACAGTGAAATGAATCTAAGCCCCCTTGACCCACATCTGTGAGTGAAAGAGGCGTTCCTCTTCCTCTGGTTCTTCTGGATCGCTTGGTCGGACCTTGGCGGTAGCGACCATGGAACTAGGTTCAAAATTGATAATCCTCTTCCCTACTTTAGGATTTGAATCAGAATCAGAATTAGCCTCTGACTCAGAAGCCTTTAGCTTGGCCACGAGGGACTAGTTGGAGCGACATTCATTGGTTTTGTGTGAAGGACTCTTATGGTACTCACACCATTTTCCCATGTCCTTCTTCATCTTCTTGTTTCCCTTCTTGTTTTGTGGCTTGGACGGATTGTCCTGAGGGCGTCCATATCAACTTGGTCCCTTGTTGTGTAGGTTGGGGTTTTCTTTTCCCTGCTTCAACTGTGAGGGGTTTGCAGATCCAAAATATCAACATTTCTACTTAAATTTATGCTCAATCTTGATAGCATATCTATAAGTCATGCTCAATGAGGCGATGTCCAGGAACTCCATTTCTGTTTGAATGTATCTATGCAAACATTCGTGGTATTTGAGCACTAGATGATGCTCAAAATCTTTGATACCCAATTTGGTGTGTAGGGTATGGAAATATTGGTGAAGTCTGGTATTGTCTTGTCCCTTTCTTGACGTAGGGTGGTCCATCTGGTGTACTAGTCCTCGTAGCTTCTAACAGGGTAGTATTGTTCTTTAATGGTGTCCTGGAAGGAATCCCATGTAGGGGCTACCAAAAAAAGTGCAGACTCCTCCATGACCCTTTTCTCAGAATAAGTATCCCACCAGTCTTTAACATGGGGAATGGTCTTAAGGAGTGAAAAGGTAATATTTTCCCTATCGAAAAAATTGTGGACCGAAAAATATCCTTCGAGAAGATTCAATCATTTATCTACAACATTTTCATCTATCAGTCCTTCAAATAATGGAATATCAAAATTTACCTATACCTTGAAGGTGGTTTCATGGACGCTTGATGAAGATGCTTCTCCCGTGGGCAACCGTCGAAGGATCTGCGAGAAGTTGTCCATCATTTCATTCCTTTTTCGCCCGAGGGATTCCTAGAGAAACATTTTAATAGGATCTCTTGCCCCATCATATTTACTTTTGTCTCCCATGGGTTGGTGTCAGGCTCGATGCAACTGATATGGTAATGGCTCGATTGGTTCGAGTCCCAACTTCTTGTACCCAAACCTTGTCGCGGACATGCACGAAGAAAAATTAATGAAGAGCAGACTGCTCTGATACCACTGATTCAGATTTAGGAGCGAAATGAACTGAGTAATAGACTGAATATAATAAACACAAATATAGGTAGACTAACGCAAATATCTAGTGAACAATATCTTCTATTAAATAATGAAATAGGTTGATGCTGTAAAACTATAGAACTGAAACTTGCTCGAATGGTGGTAGCTATCTCTGAGAAGCTATGTGGCTGCTATGCGCATCCCTCTGAGGAGAATGGATTGCAATGAGGTTCCAGATCCCCTTTTCATATTACTCATGAATGCCAAAATCCTAGACATCCAAAAACCTAAACCTAGAAGGTGAAACGCCAAAATTCATGTAGGCCCTATGGGTAAGTTGGTGTAATTTGGTACCTCAACTTCCTAGGGTCAAATATTTTGCATATTACCTTTGTTTTAGGCCTGTGATATCCCATTGGAAAGGTATTTCAGAGAACTACACAGTCTGCCATCAGAATGTGACTTCGTCTATAGTATGAGTAGGGAGAGTCAAAAAAACAACATTTACTGCCCAAAAATAGCCCTGTAAGTACAACAAGATGTGCTGACATGAAAACATACAAAATAAGCCAGTTGGATTAGGTGAGAGGCCACCCGTATCCACCTAGAGAATGTGTGAGGCTTCATATATCCCCAGAAGTGTAGAAATCACAATTATAAAGTAGTATAGAAAGACGTGTTGAATAAAAAATGGACACAAGGAACCAATTGGAATAGGTGGGTGGCCACCAATATCCACCTGGATCAACTACCTGGGAGGACACATACGAGATGCATCAATAGTTTCCATATTTTTTTTATAGATTAGATATGTAGATCTATGTAAGATACATTCATTTACTTGCATTTATATATTGTACAAAATTCAGGACAAAGATTAAAACAAGACATGGTGTATGTAACTTCTCTCCCTACTAAGCACACTTTTATTGAAATATTCTTTGAGGACACTTACGTGCAAGTAATCTAGTTATGGTATTATGATTTTTTTTTATTATGGGTTATATATGATGATGATGATGTATTGTGACTTATTTTTATTTTGATGTGTATGTATTGGTAGATTTTATTGACGAGTTTCCTGAGTGTGCAGGACACATGACAGGCTATGGATGTTGATGGCATCAATGGACTTCCTTGGACTCTGGATTGAGTCAAGGAGTGGATTGTATTTTGTTTGAGTCTTTAATTTTACGCACATGTGATATATGATTGATTAAAGTATGATTTATGTATATGGATTATTGAAGCTATTTTTTTTCAGTGGATGCAGGCTTGGCGATGATTGCTAATATGACTCACATAAGGAGTAAGGGGCCATGCACAGAAACCATACATTGAGGGAGAGGTGTGGCAATGTGCTTGTCACAACCTACTAGAACTTTTGTCTTAGTATGAATGGTAGGTTAATGATTACCTATTTCAAGAGGTCCACAATGTCATGAGGGCGGGCTCAGACAATCACTCACAAAGATTTCTAAGGGGTGCTCAATAAGGTGGAGTAATTAATCCTTAGAAGCCCTTAGTCTCTCACAAGGTCGACCAAATGGAGTGTTGACTCCAAAGATTCAGGCAAAATTTCAAAACTATTCTAAGGCAAGTGACACCCTTGGAGCACGAAGGTGCGTCTTGAAGGGCACATCACATAATTAAAACTTGATTCAATAAATCTAGGTAGCCTAGAAAACATTGAAATTATTAGACTTTGTTGGATTAAAATAATTAATTAAACTGTAAATTATTAATTACAAAGTATAACAAAAATCTAATCCTAAGTCTAAGACTAGTCTAAGTCTAAGTTAAATAAAAGGGATGATTAAAAATATTAATAAATTGAAAGAATTGAGATAAAATCAACCTCTATGGAAAAGGTGAATAAAATCTAAAAGTTGGATAAAATGCACATGTGTGCATGAAATTAATAAAAAGGATTTTTAAATAAGAATAAATCATAACTTGAGAGAATAGGTGTACATAGAATAGAATCTTGAGTCAACCTACCACTAGTCTAACTAGAAAAATAATCCTCACCCAACTCTAACTAAGATCTAGTTAGGAGACACTCATTAAATGAGAGATTGGGGAACAAAGGGACAACTAAGAGAAAAACTAGGAACACATTGGGGAATGTGAGGGAAACTGGCTTTTTAAATAAATTAAAAATGGTAATTCTTTTGAAACTTGGGGAGAGGGTGACAAGTGTGTGGGTGAATAACATAATTAAAGTAATTAAATAAAATAATTAATTGTGCATGAGGACATGTGTCATTGAGGATTTTTCCATAAAACAAATATGGTAGAAGGGAAAGGGATCTCTCTTTTACATGGTAATGTTATGCTACAAAAATTTTGTGGGTTGTTTTTTACTTGTGAAAGTTGGGATACCAAGATTGTAGAAAGAGTGGAAGTTCTTCCTTGCGAGGAAATTCTTGGAGATATTCTTTGTTGGTTTCCTGTGTGTGGCTCCTTCCCGACTCAGGGGGATAAGGAGGAAGAAGAGTACCCCTAGAATTGGTTGAAAGGTACCCGTGAAGTCTCTATAATTAGAAAGTGGAAAAAGGGAAGGAGTGCAAGACATTGGAGGAAATCATCAATTCTTCATCTTCATAGGTTTTGGTATTTTATTTTGAAATGTAAATTGTATTAAGATAAAATTCTATATTAGAGTTTAAAAATTGCTACAATCGTGTTGTATTTTTGGAATCAAATTTTTGTAAGTTTACTTGAGAGTCTTTATTCATCTACAATTGAACTACTATATTCGCGTCTTTTGAATCTACTATCTAGAAGTTTGAATTTCTTGTTTCGCTGTCAATAAGATTCAATCCTTGAAATCATAATTGTATGTGAATACTGCCACTTTTAAATCACTTGGTCGATTGTATGATTTCAGTATGAATACTATCAATCTAATTTGAATATCGTAATTTAGGATTTTCATTTGGTTGTTGAAAATTTTTACATTCGGATTTCTTTTATATTAAAAAATCGTTGTAATATTTCTTTACACAGATCGTTATGATATTTATAATCGTTGTGATATTTGTTACATGAATCATGGTGGTATTCAAGAATCATTGCAATCATTGTAATTTTGTATTCATTGTAATGATCTTGTATTAAAATGTGTATGGTCATTGTGTGTTTTACAAAAACTTGCGATTTCAATGTTGGAACTCCTTTGGTCCCTGTGTTATTATTGTTCAATTGAACACGATTTTTGTGGGTCGTCGTTTAATTCGGTGGAATTTATAGAAACCTAAGTTATAGAATCACTGCAAAATCTATTACAATCTTGAATGTAATTCTGTATAGAACCTCTCCGAAATAGCTACAATATAATTAGCAGATGCATAATTTTGATTTTTTGTTTTATCTTTGTTAACTATTGAAAATTTGGGAAGTGCAAATCGGTTAGTCATTGTAGTTAATTTACAAGTTAGAGTTTGGATTACGTTGGTCATTGTACAATCCAATTTTTAATCCAAACTTTAATTTCTCTTGTCATTGGAATATTGTAATCCCGGAATTGTAGAATCTCTTGGTCTCTGTAATTAATTGAAAACGAAGCTAATATTTTTTATCGCTGCAATAATTATTGTTAATATTGATTGTGATTTTTGTGATGATTACCATAGTTATAGTTGTAAATTGGGAATAAAATTGTGGTGACACCGTGGCTTGTCATATTTATACTTGAGTTCGTTGATCATTGTGTAAATAATTAACACATCTAGAAACTAGATCTTAGCATAGTCATTGTTTATTATCACATAGAACTGGAAGCTTAACTTAGAGTTAAGATTTGAGTGTTGATAAAAATCATTTATAAATTAAGATAAGTTTGATTTAAAGCCGTGAAGTACTTAAAAATAAAAATAAAAAAAATAGATGTATAAAATTTTGGTTTGTTGTCATTTGATTTACAATCAGAATTTGGAATTTATTAGTTGTCATCACCTTATCTTACAAAATCAGAATTCAGGATATCATATGAATGTTGGCGATATAAAATCTCAAACCAATTTTGAAGTTTTGTGTTTCACTCCCTTAAATTTTAGACACTGAGTTCAAAATTTTTATCTAGTAATATATATCTCCTCAACACTTGTAGAGTGAAGTGGTACAACCAATGACTCTAATGTACTAGGTGTGATTTATGTACCAGTAAACTTATGTTATAGTTGAGTTTAACGACCTTTAAGTTAGTTTAAATTTTAAACAGATTAATCAAGGAAATGATAAAATTAATAAATGATAAGAGTGATGCGCAATTAGGAAAAGTGTTCAAGAAGTTTAAGCATCAAATTAAATTTATGGTATCGTTTTTAATGTAGTAAGAGGTAATATTTTATTTGAAACTCTTTAATAATTTCATTTTATATTTTAAAAGATACATTTTAGAGTGGGACTAAAATGGGGATTTAATATGTAATGAAACTTTAAGGATTTTTTGTGCCTACAATACTTGACTACCTCTAAGCAATTGACGAATAATGATTCCTTAGAGATAGATAACTATACCTCGAACATGAGATGAAAATGTTTTCGCAATCCAAGTTAGAGATTGAAGTGTTAGAGGTAGAAGTTTAATGTAAATTGTGAGTCTAAATTGAAGAAAATCGTTTAATCTAATGGGGTTATTATGTGTAGTGTTATGTTCATCATAGTACTTTCTGTCTAGAGGACTTGAGCGATAGATTCTCTACTCCGTACTAGTTGAACTTCTCGTTACTCCTTATAGTAAAAAAATGTTTATGTTCTTTCTCTATACATGTGATTGTTGCTTAAATGATTGCTTAATCATAGTATGTTTTTCTTTTGTGCTTGAAGACTTTATGAAGCATATGGTCATTGAATTAGTCTTGAAATTTTGAAAAAGGATAGTGGTTAAGGGAATTAGATATCTCCTTGTTCATGAGAACAGTTGCTAGTACTGAGACCTTTAATGGTCAAAATCAATTAGATGAATCATGGTCTTGAGCATTGATTATCTGTCTTGGAGTTCCTAACCTTGCAGGTAGGTTGGGAGGGTAGACATCTTGATTATCTTTACACGATGCAAATCATATTTTAGTTATAGTGATGTTGAATTTGATTATTGTCGTGATGTGATGCAAATGAGAACGTATATGTTTTATTGAAGTATGTTAGTGTCACCCATCACTTATTCTAACTGACGTTTTAAAAAAAATAAAAAATATTTACCACTATTGTACTCACTTACATTGATGTTGTAACAAAGGGGATGTTACAATAAATTTTCTTATGAATCTATTAAACTGACATAAATTATGCTTTTGATTGTCTCAAAAAGAGGATTATTGGGATATTCTTGCATCAATTCACTTCTAGCCTCTGCAGAATGATTTCCTCCAATCACATAATATTTGTAATCAAAACATTTTGATCTATCAAATTATTCCCTCATAAGAACTTCCATTGGGTCAACAAGAACTAGGTAGTCAACCACATTGTATATGGATTGTACCTAATCAATGCTTTCAAATTGTGAATATGAAAGTGATGTGGTTTTCTAATTTGATATTTTTCTTTCCCTTTTGTGGGCTTATAAAGTTGTTTCACATTCAACTGAATTGTGTGTCCATCATCAACTAAGTTTGTCATCCTCAATCTATTTTGAATGGGCTTTTGTGTTGTTTTCATAATACCATCCTCTAGATCATCACCTAGTGTTATTATTTCTCTTCTACCTTTAGTACTTTCACTATAATACTCTAAGCTAGCAATGGCTTCTTAAACATCATCAACACCATTTGATTTCTTCCTCTTATGATTTAAATGGGTTTCATCTGAACCAACAATTTCTTCATAATCGATAGGAATGGACTCATCATCAACCATCACTCTTTTGTGTTTTTCTTGTTTATTATTTTTGTGAGAAGGAGCGATAACCTCATTGGGACTAATATCAACAAAATATTCATTTGGATTTTCATGATTTTAAAATGTAACCATTTTAGGATTTTTAGAATGATGAATTTTCTTTCTTCTTTCATGTTCTTCTCTGTCTACTCTTGTAGCTTCAACCTCTGTTACTTTATGTTTCTTTTTCCTTCATTCTTTTCCCTTTCAATATGAAAATCATTGATGACATACATGATATTATTCTATGTAGAGTAAATCCCCACTAACATATGTGAAAGTCATTCAACAAAATTCTGTAAAAATAAAATATAACATTTTCATGTTAAATAAAATTAAAAAATAATCATGATACTAAAAATAATAAACGACACAAAAAAAAACTTACGTTGTCTTTCTAAATGTCATAAACGATGGATGCACATAATTCCAAAAAGTATTCATTCTTGTTATAATTGCTCAATTTGAAACAATATCTAATATTTATATAAGTTTTTCCTTGTTTGACGAGTGCATAAACAATATTTGTGGTTGACACTCCTAACAAGTCAAGTGCCTGATAATTTCCTTGCACATGTTCTAATTCGACACAATACAAATATATATGATCTCCATTGTTTCCTTTCCCGACTTTAACAAACCAAGAATATTCCAGTTTGTTTTGACTTTCCACATATTTCCACTCTCTAACATTCTTCATTTCCCTTGAAAGCTCAGGTGTTATGTTATCAATTTTCTTCATAGCATTCATGGAGGTTCCAGTTGAAATTGTGGATGCCATTATTTGAGGTAGTGATCCAGATATATTTATAGATAAATGTTTTCATACCATTTTTCCTATAGGATACAAAAAAAAAATTATTCCTTTTACATTACAATAAACCAAAAAAAAAATGAATAGAAGAACTAATTTAAAAAAAAAAAAAAAAATTTTGACCCATGGAGTTATTGGGCCGATGTCGGGACCAAGCCTTAGTGTCTGAGGGCTAAGGAAATTCCAGACATCACATTATCCCCCACATCCAAGCCCTAGAAATTAGTCGTGGAGCAAGGCATAGTCCCACAAAACCGTGCCTTGGCCGCAGTGGGGGTTGGGGTGATGTCGGGCATCGCCCCAGCCCCTCCACAACCAAGGCATAGACCAATGGGACCATGACTTGGTCGTGGGGGGTTTGGGGTGATTCTCGACATTTCCCCAACCCCCACGACAAAGCCACGGGCATCACCCAGTAACCACCATGGGCCAAAACTAAAAAAATGTAAGTAAAAAGAAATAAAAAAAACTATTTTTTTTTACAAAACTATACCTAAATTTGTCTTTTTTTCTTCTTTTTTTCAAAAAATATTAAGGATTTTGTTAAAATTTCTTTGAAAAAAGTCTCAATTTTTTAAAAAAGTTGTGATTGTTTTAGAAAAAAATTAGAAAACATCTAAAAACATTTAGGGTTTTTATAATTTTCGCATGAAAAATTCTTATGTGATTCAAAGATGATCTTATAATTGTTGTTTTGGTAAACAGTAAGAATTTAAAAAATAACTAACCTCTGAAATGTTAGATTCTCCTCGAATGTCTTCTCGATGTTTCTCCTTTGTAGCTTGCTCCAAATCCTTTAACAGATACTGCCCAAGATATCACACAATGTAAAATGACAAAACAAGATTATGTATATATAACACAAATGATATAAATTATTGTTAGTATAATGAATGTGGCATAAATAAAAATAAAGAATATTGTCTACATATATACCTAAATTATATGGATCTTCGCTATGTTTAATGAATGTGGGATAAATAAACAAACATGATAAATATTGTAATTAACAAGTAAATAATGAAATAAAAGAGTAAAAGTTGTTTTTAATTTTTAAGAGAAAATTATAAAGGGAAAAAAATGGGGGGAAATTTTGAAGGGAAAAATTTAAAGGGGAAATTTTGGAAGGAATATTTTCAGGGGAAATTTTGGGGAATATTTTGGGGGGGGATTTTGGAGGGAATTTTTTTTTTTGGGAGGGGGTGGATTTTAGAGGGAAAAGATCATTCTGCAAGTTATAAGAATTTCATTGGGAGGGTGAGCATTTGTATCATTATATGTTCTTAGTGAGAATTTGTGACACCCTGTTTCCCCCAACTTGTAAATATATATATATGGATTGGCCAAGAACTATGGAAAACTCATAAATATGATTATGTGATGTAAATGGACCTTGAGGAAGAGGTCAATGAATGTGAATAACATTCATAATTTATTGCAGGACTGCTGATGAGGAGATGTGCAGAAAAAGAGACCACGATGGCGGTGGAGGACACCTGAAAAGGTGGCATTAACTTCCACCGAGAATTAAATACCGTATTTGGACTCCACTGGCCCGGAGAACCAAAAGCGGCTCGCTGGCCCTGAAATTCAATGCCTCGCAGGATGGTAGGCGGATGGATGGAGGAGGGATGGGTTGGTGAGCCACGCATCCATAGAGTCGTCAGGCCTGATCGGTGCGAGGGTAATCGGGCCACACACAACCTCGCGAGAGGATAAGGCGTATGGCAGAGACGATTGAAAGGGTAGACACGAGGGGAACTCTGGCATTTTTTACGCAGATCGAGTGATAGCAGAGAGGAAGGATTTCAACCTTCGCTCTTGGTCATTGGCAGATAGAGAGACGCAGTCTCAACAGCATCGTGGTCTCAGCTCGGGGGTGGCTAGTGGTAAATCCGCTGGGAGTCGCTACGCCTACGGTTGGGTGGAAATGAGCACCCCTCTCAACAGTTGCTTCAACCTGGTGTTATTTCTGATAAGTGTTTTTCCTCTGGCATCTGGAAATATATGTATTCTGATAATTATGCTCATAAGCTGTGAAACTGTGAATGTTTTCATTATAAGAAGGTTTGTATGGTATTTTGATCAGTATTAGTAGTTGTATACGTTTATAACAGAAAAACCATGCATGGATTATGTTGATAAATGAATCTGATTCTGCATAAGTTGAACCAAGTCCAACTTTTAGTCCGCTCTCGGGAATTTGTTTCTCCTCATCTGTCTCCAAGAATGCCCCGGGATAGACCTCTTCACAGAGATTTCCCTCCGTGGAAAGGTTTACCAAGAACCTGGAAAAAGGACTTGAATGTGTAAGTCTTAACAACCATGTATGAAGAGGAATGACCCTCTTAAAATCCCGATGTAGCAGCGTAGGGATAAGTATTGATCAACGGATGAGATCATGTCGAGGAATCTGCGGTCATTCATGATCGTTAAATTGAAGGAATAAACGAGGGCATTAATTGCCTTAATCCTTTTTCCTCTATCTTCGTGAATAGCGAGGAAATCTGAATCGTAGACCCCCAGGATCCATGAGAACATCCGGACCGTTGGTTTTTTTCCACATCCAAAGAGCAGTAGGAGAGGGCACGGCATCGGGATCGATCTGAACCATCAGATCTTAGCTAGGAAACCCGACAGTCGTTAGATCTATAGGGAGATAGACGAGGGTTAAGCCTCGTGAATAGGGGAAAAAAGGATCAGAGTCGTCCATCCGAGGAGGACAGGTGGTAGAGATCCAGGGATCTCGTGAACTCAGAGGTTCGCGAGGTAGGAGTCCAAAGGTTGGATGCTCCAAGTCACGAATGGCGAAGCCACGAGAGGATTAGAGTCGTCCATCCGAGGAGGACAGGTGGCAGAGATCCATGGATCTCATGAACTCGGAGGTTCGCGAGGTAGGATTCCAAAGGTTGGATGCTCCAAGTCATGAATGGCGAATCCACGAGAGGATCAGAGCCATCCATCCGAGGAGGACAAGTGGCAGAGATCCAGGGATCTCGTGAACTCGGAGGTTCGCAAGGTAAGAGTCCAAAGGTTGGATGCTCCAAGTAACGAGTAGCGAGAGCTCGAGAGGTGTCACTAGGAATCCCGATATACCGATCCCCGATGCGCATGAGAGCTTGCTCCTCCACGTCACCACTTCCTCGTCGCCCTATCGGGTATCGCGAAATCGCGTTTTCTGATGCAACGATTTCTTTGTCTTGAGAAACCCCGAAATGTCGAACCTCGACTCACTTCATATTTTTGACGCGTGTCCTGTCTGAGATCCACGGCTATGATTTCGTCGGTGTTTCGAGACTCGAGGGGTCTCGAGTTTCTTGACTTCCAAAACACCGATGCCTCCAATATCCCGATGCCCCACCAGAATACTGACACGTGTCCTGTCGAGGTCAACGGATGGGATTTCCGTCGGTGTTCCGAGACTTGAAAGGTCTCCAACTTCTTAATTTATGAAAACTCGATGTCCACACGGACTTAAACCCTGTGCAGCTTCTGTCCAATTGAACGATTAACGGGTAACCAGATGATAATCCAACGGTTCACGGTATCCGCCTAGAGAAGGGAGTCAATGCTATGTCGACCTCTCGTGTCTCGGGGATTCACGGGAGAAGGGCATGAGAGTTCAACCATTGAACTCACGAAGCGGAGAATAGCTAAGAGGAGCTAGAGTTTAGCCTAGTCGGCAGTCATGTGCAGAGGACGTTGACGGAAGGAAGCTATACCCTTCTCGTGATCTCGGGTATCGGTGAATCGTGAAGAAAATTCGAGGGCCTTTGACTCACGATTCATGAGATCGTGAGTTGTGAAAGGCGCCTGGTTTGTTTGGCCTGTGGTCCTAGCCCACGATCACATAGAGGTGAACAGGGAAGACTTAGCTTGCACTAGACCCCCGTAGAACTTTGGGGATTCTGTTCCTTGAGGTAGAACGAAAATTTTTACTACGTTATAGTGGGTATGTGACAAATTGGTATCAGAGCATGGTTACAACACTCGACCTGATTGGGCTCATGCATGAGTCGCGCATAAACTTCGTTCGAAGCACTCCTATGAGGAGTAATCCCCTGACTTAACTCTCTTCTCCAGGATTTAAAAACTTGGAAAATGAGAACCCGACTGTGTATGCATGTGAAAGAGTTATGAATTTATGCGCAAATTATAAAAAATGAATTTAACTCTTGACTAATAGCCAGGGTTTTTCTTTTCACTCAAGCGGACGATCAACCGCGGGAATATACATACGCAGAGTATGGTGACTCACCAAGAGGTGGGAGAAGGCTCCCACAACAGAGATGAAGAGTCTGACGAAAGAAGAGCAATAGGAACCCCTCCAGGCCTAGCTGAGACTGTGAGGAGTCTCATGGTCGAATTGCAAAGATGCAAGGCTGACAATGAAAGGATGATGAAAGAACAAGAAAAACAAACTGAAATTAATGCAATTCTACTACAGAGCTTATCCGACCTACAGCGACAAATGCAGCATGAACCTGAGATGTCGAATCGTGGTCGTGTCAGTGGCCACACTAAGAGAAGCACATCCAAAAAGGTCCACCCCAGAGGTAAAGGACCAGTGCCAGACGATTCCACTGAGAAGGAAGCTGGCGATTCAGAAGGCTCTTCCAGCAGTAGGACTAGTTCCTATTCTCAAAATAAATAGAAGAAGCAAAAGACTTCCAAGAATCATAAATTTGAGGAATTCAGGAAGGCCAAACCTCCCTCCTTCGATGGCGAGATAAAGAAGGGAGAGGAAGTTGAGGCTTGGCTACTCGGACTGAAGAAATATTTCAGAGTCCATGACTTTTCAGAGAATTTGAAGGCCCGAGTGGCCACTTTCAATCTGAATGGAAAGGCTTCCATCTGGTGGGGAGACCTTAATAATATGAAAGGGGTCTGCGAGGAGGACCTGTCTTGGAAATAGTTTGAGAAGTACTTCCGGAAGAAGTATTTGTCGGAAAGGTATTTCGACAAGAAGGCTAAAGATTTTTATGA
>JZKD02S2256150.1:21732-34217 GCA_000966675.3 Picea glauca | reverse complement strand
ACATTTTGGCCCAGATGAGGCTACATGGGAGATGGAAGATGCCATGAAACTGGCATATCCGATTTTGTTTACTTATGTACATGCAATTCATGTTAGTAGATAAGAACATCGAGGATGATGTTCCTTTTAAGGGGGAGGGAATTGTGACACCCTGTTTCCCCTAACTTGTAAATATATATATATGGACTGGCCAAGAACTATGGAAAACTCATAAATATGATTATGTGATGTAAATGGACCTTGAGGAAGAGGTCAATGAATGTGAATAACATTCATAATTTATTTCAGGACTGCTGATGAGGGGATGTGCAGAAAAAGAGACCACGATGGCGGTGGAGGACAGCTGAAAAGGTGGCATTAAACTTCCACCAAGAATTAAATATCGTATTTGGACTCCACTGGCCCGGAGAACCAAAAGCGGCTCGCTGGCCCTGAAATTCAATGCCTCACAGGCTGGTAGGTGGATGGCTTGATGAGGGATGGGATGGTGAACCTCCCATCCATAGAGTCACCAGGCCTGATCGACGCGAGGGTAATCGTGCCACACGCAACCTCGCGAGAGGATAAGGTGTATGGCATAGACGATTGAAAGGGCAGATGCGCGGGGAACTCTGGCAGTTTTTACGCAGAGTGAGTGATAGCAGAGAGGAAGGATTGCAACCTTCGCTCCTGGTCACTGGCAGACAGAGAGATGAAGTCTCAACAACATCGTGGTCTCAGCTCGGGGGTGGCTAGTGGTAAATCTGTTGGGAGTCACTACGCCTACGGTTGGGTGGAAACGAGCACCCCTCTCAGCAGTTGCTTCAACCTGGTGTTATTTATAATAAGTGTTTTGCCTCTAGCATCTGGAAATATATGTATTCTGATAATTATGCTCATAAGTTGTGAAACTATGAATGTTTTCATTATAAGAAGGTCTGTATGGTATTTTGATCAGTATTAGTAGTTGTATACGTTTATAATAGAAAAACCATGCATGGCTTATGTTGATAAATGAATCTAATTCTGCATAAGTTGAACCAAGTCCGACTTCCAGTCCGCTCTTGGGAATTTGTTTCTCCTGATCTATCTCCAAGAATGCCCCGGGATAGACCTCTTCACAGAGATTTCCTTCCGTGTAAAGGTTTACCAAGAACCTGGAAAAAGGACTTGAATGTGTAAGTCTTAACAACCCTGTATGAAGAGGAATGACCCTCTTAAAATCCTGAAGTAGCAGCATAGGGATAAGTATTGATAAACGGATGAGATCCTGTCGGGGAATCTGCGGTCATTCATGATCGTTAAATCGAAGGAATAAACGAGGGCGTTAAGTTCCTTAATCCTTTTTCCTCTATCTTCGTGAATAGCGAGGAAATCTGAATCATAGACCCCCAGGCTCCATAAGAACATCCGGACCGTTGGTTTTTTTCGACGTCCAAAGAGCAGTAGGAGAGGGTGCGGCATCAGGACCGATCTGAACCGTCAGATATTAGCTAGGAAACCCGACAGTCGTTAGATATATAGGGAGATAGACGAGGGTTAAGCCTCGTGAATAGGGGAAAAAAGGATCAGATCCGTCCATCCGAGGAGGAAAGTTGGCAGAGATCCAGGAATCTCGTGAACTCGAAGGTTCGCGAGGTAGGAGTCCAAAGGTTGGATGCTCCAAGTCGCGAATGGTGAAGCCACGAGAGGATCAGAGCCGTCCATCCGAGGAGGACAGGTGGCAAATATCCAGGGATCTCATGAACTCGGAGGTTAGCGAGGTAGGAGTCCAAAGGTTGGATGCTCCAAGTTGCGAATGGCGAAGCCACGAGAGGATCAGAGTCGTCCATCCGAGGAGGACAGGTGGCAGAGATCTAGGGATCTCGTGAACTCGGAGGTTCGCAAGGTAAGAGTCCAAAGGTTGGATACTCCAAGTCACGAGTAGCGAGAGCTCAAGAGGCGTCACTAGGAATCCCGATATACCGATCCCCGATGCGCATGAGAGCTTACTCCTCCACGTCACCACTTCCTCGTCACCCTATCGGGTATCGCAAAATCACGTTTTCTGATGCAATGATTTCTTTGTCTTCAGAAACCCCGAAATGCCGAACCCCGACTCGTTCCGGATTTCTGACGCGTGTCCTGTCCGAGATCCACGGCTATGATTCCATCGGTGTTCCGAGACTCAAGGGGTCTCGAGTTTCTTGAATTCCAAAACACCAATGCCTCCAATATCCCGATGCCCCACCAGAATACTAACACGTGTTCTGTCGAGGTCAACGGCTGGGATTTCCGTCGGTGTTCCGAGACTTGAAAGGTCTCCATCTTCTTAACTTATGAAAACCTGATGTCCAAACGGACTTAAACCCTGTGCAGCTTTTGTCCAATCGGACGATTAACGGGTAACTAGATGATAATCCAACGGTTCACGGTATCCGCCTAGAGAAGGGAGTCAATGCTCCGTCGACCTCTCGTGTCGTGGGGATTCGCGGGAGAAGGGCATGAGAGTTCAACCATTGAACTCACGAAGCGGCGAATAGCGAAGAGGAGCTAGAGTTTAGCCTAGTCGGTGGTCATGCGCAGAGGACGCTGACAGAAGGAAGCTATACCCTTCTCGTGATCTCGGGTATCGGTGAATCGTGAAAAAAATTCGAGGGCCTTTGACTCACGATTCATGAGATCGGGAGTTGTGAAAGGCGCCTGGTTTGTTTGACCTGTGGTCCTAACCCACGATCACAGGGAGGTGAACAGGGAAGACTTAGCTTGCACTAGACCCGCGTAGGACTTTGGGGATTCTGTTCCTTGAGGTAGAATGAAAATTTTTACTACGTTATAGTGGGTATGTGATAGAATTGATGGATTTGTCAGAGAAATAATATTTTGTTTCTGAGACATCAACAAATTGTTCACATACCTCTTATGTTGGGACTAGAAAATGTGATGGGAATGCTTGTAATGCAAATGAGGTGTCGTATTTTTCAGCTAGTCATAAGTTTGATCATAGTGCAAGCAATGTTATTCGGCATGTTCCTCGGGAAATTCCTAAATTAGAGGACTTTGAAGGCACTGATGATGAAGAAGAGGAATATGATGGTGATCAATATATTCAACAGCTTAATTGTAATGAAAATAATCAAAAAGTTGGTTGAAGTGGAGACTATGATCAACGTTTAAATGATTGGGATGAAACTTTTCCTCCCAGTGAGGAGTTTCAAGGTATCGATGAAGATTTCCAAGGCACCAATGAAAATGATGAAGAATTCCCCTGAAGTGGAAATTTTAAAAGTAGTGAAGATGATTATGATAATGGTGGACTCTCTTTCCTGAGTGGGAAATTTAAAGACAACAATGTTGGTGATGACGAATTTCCTTGAAATGAGGATTTTGGAGGTATTGATGAATATTTTCCTCCAAGTGAGGATTTCCAAGGCACGAATGAGGATGATGAAGAATTCCCCCGAAGTGGGGATTTTAAAAGTAGTGATGACGATTATGGAAATGGTGGACAGTCTTTACTGAATGGGGAATTTAAAGGAAGTAATGTTGGTGATGATGATTTTCCTCCAAGTGAGGATTTTCAAGGTACCAATGAGGATGATGAAATTTTTCCTCCAAGTGACGATTTTCAAGCCAGTAATGAGGATGATGAAGAATTTCTCTCAAGTGGGGATTTTCAAAATAGTGAATATGATTATGCCATTGATGGACACTCTTTTCAGAGCGATAAATTAAAAGGCAACAATGTTGATGATGATGATTTTCCTCCAAGTGAGGATTTTCAAGACACTGATGAATATTTTTAAGGCACTAAGCAGGATGGTGAAAAAATGCCCTCGAGTGGGGAATTTGAAAGAAGTGAAGATGATTATGTCAATGATGGACACAATTTTGATGATTATTTTCCTCCAAATGAGGATTTTCAAGGTACCAATGACGATGATGGAAAATTTTCTCCAAGTGAGAATCTTAATGGCATTGACAGTCTTATGGGTGATGATGATTTTCCTTCAAGAGAGTATTTTCATGGAAGATCCAATGAAATTGGTGAGAATGGTAATCATTTTTCTAGTGATTTTGATATTCCTCTCATGAATGAGATTATCAATGAAGATGATGGACCTAGGAATGAAGATCATGTTCTCAACCATTCAGCTCCAACAAATCAAGGTGATCGACATTCTCTTATTCAGTCTCCTCAATTTTTTTTGCTTGATATTCCTTTTGGTGATGTGGAAAATCCTTCTAGTGAGGATGATGAAATAATGGATACATTGTAAAGAAACATTGTTTCTAGGACTAGGACTAGACCATAATCCAAATCATTCTAGTTATACAAGGTCTAGGAAATAATTTTATACTAAATCAATATCCTTAAGTGAATTGATTTCAAGTGAATGTTGTCAAAAGAATTGTTTGAAAAGAAAGGACTACATGTATTCCTTGAATAAAAGGAAGACATATTTTTTAATGAATAAGAGCATGCAAAATTCATATTTGATGGGGTGCATGATATCCACCAATAAAGGATATGATTATCGCATTGGGAATATTTTACTTTGCAGAAAGGCTTTCAAAACAATTCACTCAATTGGTAATCTTTGTCTATCAAGAATCCAGACAAGGTTGGAAAAAGATACTTCATTTATTCAAAGGTACATCATGGACGAGAGAGTGGGACATTGAAAACCACTACATTGTCATGGATGCGTGATTTATTTTCCAAACATGGAGAGTGTATGTCAGATAGAGACACAACACATATTCAAGATAATTTCTCAAGGAGGGAAATCTACAACTTGTACAAAGGATATTTTGAAGGAGTTGAAGGAAATGGTAATTTTATTACATATTCATATTTTACAAGAATATGGAAGAAACAATTCAACAATGTTTGTATTCCAAAGAAGTCAAGGATGGGGATTTGTAGTATATGTGCTACTCTTAAATCAAGAAGAGATAAAATTGAAGGGGCAGAAAGAGGTATGTATTTACTATTTTTATTTTTTTAATTGGATGGTTATCAACTGTGAAAACATATGATCAATATTTTCATTTTATGTCACGTGTAGATTCCATATTCAAAACACTTCAAGAACGTCAGAATGAACATTCAAGTGAAAGGAACACATTGTACACACATAGGAAGAAGTTTTATGATGCTCCAAACAAATATTTAGGTATGATGATTGATGGCATGGACCAAAAGAAAACATTTCACCCACATTTTGTATGTACACCAAAACATTTACATGAAGAGAATTTCATTCAGTTTCACTTGGTTGGTTGTATGGTTTTCAATGGAAAAATGTGTCCAAGGGTTTACTTCACAACTCCAAATATTCATAATGATGCAAATCTAACCATCACCATAATTCATCATGTGCTCACTCATTGGTCTAGAAATGTTGCTCAATTTCTCTATCTATAGTGGACAACACTAGTCGTGAAAATAAAAATCAAATTGTGTTTGGATATCTAAGCATGCTTGTTGAAATGGGAATGGGAATATTTCAAAAGGTGAAACTTGGTTTCCTTCTTGTTGGACACACTCGTGATCATATTGATCAAATGTTCAATCATTTTTCAGTAACATTGAAGAGGAAAAATGTTGGAATATGACCATCATTGGTTGAATGTATTAAGAAAGCATGCATTCTAGAGCTTGTTTTTGATATATTAGAAGAAATTGTTGACATGTGAAGATTTATTTAGGGATCGCATCATGAAGAAAAATGTATGGAGAAGCTTAATGAAATTAGCTTCCAATATCAATTTTGTTCCAAAAAAGTTAATGGGAAAACACTATATGGGGAAAGTAGTATTAAACTACTATAGAATGGGGGCCTTCACCAGGTTTACCATTTTTTAAGTTCATTCCAAATCATCCAATATTTGCATCGAAGTTTTTATTTTTACAATAAGTTGTTGAAATCCATAACGCACTGAGGCGTAATAGAGATGTATATTATTTTGAATGCCTAGAAGATATAAAAAAGTACATTAAGGATACATATGAGTAATTTGATGTTGTTGATTATGTTTGGTGGGAGTCTTTTTTCAATAGTCAAAGTGACATAATTTCAAGCTCAACAAATGAAGATGCATTTTTGAATACTCCATTTCATTGGCCACAAAATATTCCAAATGAATTTGAAGAAACAAACATTGTTGAACAACAAGAATCTCAAGGTGTTATTGAGTTTACACAAGCAGAGGAAAGATAAATGTATATTGGTTCACGAAGGTCATGTGCACAATGTGAAGCCATGGAATACCTTTACATGGGTTCATTACAAGATATTAAGGAGGGTATCATGATTGCAATCTTAGTGACTAAATATCCACATGGTTATCCATTATGGATTGCAAAAGTTATAAATATTGAGAAATAAAATGATGATGTTATTGCAATTGAAGTGCATTGGTATACAACAAGTACACACCCATTCAATGGTATGTACAAGCCATAGATGGTGGTTGAAAAACATGTCAATAGAAAGAGAAATAGAAAGGGTAAAAATACAACTCGTCATTGCACTGGCCTATTAACATTAGATGATGTTGACATAATTGTTTATGACTTCAATTTGACAAAGAGAGGAACTCTTCGCTCCATGACAACAAATATTATCAAGAGGTTTCTTCCACGAGAAATAAAATGTGAGATGGGAGTCTTTTGAACCTAGTCATAGATCTAAAAGGATTTTGACATCTGAAATGTTGGGCATGCGTGTAGACTTAGATGGTGCATTCGTCGACAATAGAGAAGAGTATGGATCATATAAATCTTCATCCAATCATTCATCTGAAGACAATGTAGACTCTGATGGTATTTCAGAATCCATGAGTCAATATGAATAAGTGTATGAAACATTTTATGTATTCCGTATCCATATGCTGTTTGTATGGTAATTAGAAATGAGCATTGAACTTACATATGATCTTACATGAAGTTATAAATCATTTTTATGTTTTATGAATTATATGTTTGATTATGGAGAATATAATAAACTTTCTTAGCTCATATGTTTTTAATATGGACAACATAACAATACTTTTAAGAAATAATTTATGTTTCATTCAATGTAATATGTATTTACTTTTTTTTATTAAAAGTTAAAAAAAAATATTAAAAAGTGATGTTGAATTTTTAAAGTATATTGTGATATTTTCATGGAATTATGTATTACCTTGTGCTTTAAGTGATAAAGTAAGATTTAAAAAGTAAGCATTTTTACAATAATGATGAGTTATTTTACCAATTTATAAAATTTTGTCATTTTCATACCCCAATTTTATAATTGGTGCTACTGGTAGCAGTACTTTTCAATTTGATGGTTGATTTTGAGGTTTTGGTTTTAATGGTACCAAATGATAAAAATACAATTTCAAATTATCTAAAATTCTAACGTTTTGAAAAAAAATTCAAAAACATTTTTTAGGTGTTGATTTTAAGGTTTTTCTGAGCTATTGTCTGAGTTTTGAAGGTCGTGTTTGAAAAATGTTGTAATTTTGACCCCGTTTAAAAAAATGGTGCTACTGATAACACCACTTGTTGATTTGGGGGTTGATTTTGATTTTTTTAAGCAAAAATATGGGTTTTTTGGGCCAGAGTTCTCGTTTTGAGGTCACATTTCTCGTTAAGTCAGTAACTTTGTTGGTATAGAAAATATCAAAACCTATTTCTCTTCCTTCTTCAAATCATTCTCAATCAACAAACTTTTATTGAGGGAATTCCATACTTAAATTCCCTCTCACTGCTACTTGAGAATACTAAGTCATACCTATATGGCTATCATTCATCATTGAATGCTACCTGATCCATTGTGTCCTAGGAAATGTCCAAGCACTTCCTCCACCAAAACTCTATATCAACACCCCATTGGTCCTTTGCCTTATATTCATAAGGCTACAAGCAATAACAATATCATCATTTTCATTCATGATGCTAACTTTCCTTTCTATTATCATATCATCAATAACCAAAATGATCCATCACCACACTATATTTCATAACCAACAACGGACTATTCTATTCTATATGCATGTTATACACATGCTCAATTATTTCCATCTGCATTGGCAACATATCCATCTTATAATGCTAAAGGTTCTTAATAATCACACCATGTATCGTTGAAACCTCTCAATCCCAAGAAATTGCATCATTACCTGCTCTTAAAATCCATTTACTTATGATTAAATAGGTTAACCAACAACTTGTCTCTTTCATTATGCACTGACCTTAACAGGTTTTCCATCATTCCACTAAGAATGAGGAGTTTCTGATACAAGGTTCAGTATTTTATTTAAGCAACAATTATTACTTCCAAGGCTCTATCAACCAATACTCATAGAAAACATTACAACAATCCAACTCATTCATTCTTTGGGCTTATGTAGCCCTATAACAGGATTTTTCTCTTTCTTCCATTCGCCTTCATATCTTACCATTAATTCATATTAGTATATTCAAATTATTGTAGGAGTCTTAATTCTAATTCCAACAAGGCCATGGCATACTTATTTTGTTGTAAATCAACATGATTATATTTTCTTATATGAGAAATTTTAAACATGGATTATGCAGTCCTTCTTCTCAAGAAGTTTCTGTAGATAATAAACAAAAATTTTAAGGTAGAAAAAACTTTCCAATATGCTCATCTTAGCCTTGGTATACCATTATTGTGATTGTTCTATGGACAATCTAAGCCTAGTGTTTGAAACTCACTCGGATACCATTTTGTAACAAACCCAATCCCCTAACCCTTCCTTAGGCTGGTGGCATGTAAAAATTTCCTTTTCCTCACCTTAATTAATTTCTCAAAATGGAGCTCATATATGGAATCTTCTCATATAGATCTTTCCAATGATTGTAACCATGCTCAAAACCGAGCTCATAATCAAAAGTTATGGCCTCCTAAATTTTCCATGCCTTCTCTTACCTATCTCTATGTGGCTCAACGTCACTCACACCATCCAACATGGATGGATGTGTTAGGAAACATAACCATCCAGTCGTGGCACTCCCCCCAACCAATGGATAAATAACACGTTGTGCAACCCACGTCAAGACTAAAGGGTGATTCTATGCTCTATTGGGCATAAGAATCCATTGGATCCCAACAATTAACATAATCAAATATTTCATGGTTGTCATTTAACCAGTTATCCGGTCCCAGAACCTTCACCTAACTGGAACCCCTTCCACATCAATCATCGGGATCACACATCCACCAATTTCTCACTCCATCGGACATCGCACCCCATTGGGTAGCTCACCCCACCACGCACTAGGTCCCCGAGGAAGCCATAATAACTCATTCCTATAACATACGATCTGGTGGTATAGTTGGCACCAAGGACACGCGATCCTAACATGGAATGCCACCTGACATGTCACCTCGTAATATGACCAAACAACAAGATGATGTGGCCTGACACGTGGCACGACATGTGGGATTTCTCATGGATTCTAGCATCATCATGTCCTCTGATCTCATATAGAACTCTGTGTTAAATCTCCGATCATCCTTAACACATGTAACATTACCTTCATGACATGTGTACCAACTACATCATGACCCATGGACTAACATGGCACTACACGTCATCACAAGGCATAAGGTTCCTCTATTCAGGTATTAATACATGTCCACTTCTTATTGTCTTGACTACATCCCCTTGATTTCATTTTGACGTCACTGACATGTGCCCCATACATCTTTCCGCTCATACACGTGTATGGGGGAAAGGGTCGGAACCCCGCCCAACTGGGCACCAGGAAACCAGGGAAGAAGTAAAGAAAAATGGGGCTTGGAAACTTCGGTGGTTTAGAGGTTTGGTTACCCTAGGGTGATGTCAACCCTCATGATCTTATCTAATAAAAAATCAATGGTCGATATCTCTTATCCTTTGGATACAATAGTTATGATTTAAGGGCGTTGAATCAAAGGTTCATCCTTGATAGGTCCCACACTCGTCCCACACAAATCATATGCCAACAAGTGTCATTATCCATGGCCCTATGGCCACCACGTCATCATGACACGTCACAACGACATCATCCTTTCTCTCTTCTTCATTTATAAGTGTAAAATAGGAGGTGGAACCTCACATTGAAACGCCACCCCATTTGCACCGATATTTAGATGAGGCCATGCCAACTTAAGGGCCTGGTCTTTAAGTGACCTAGTTAACCAAGGATCTACCCTAGATTCCTAATCTCCAGTGGTGATGTGACAATGGAGGTTTATCCTCCCCCCTAATATATTGGATAGAATTTTTCCCCTATTTACACAAGGGTTTCAACGAGTAATAGGTAAGGAATAGACCGTTCAATCCAATGGAAGAACCATTTCCAACCAGGATCTGGTGGATCCTTCGAGGGTCAGTTATAACACTTAGCCAAATATTCAGTCCTTCCACTGATGATCAAGATTTATCCTCTACTTTGGATAAATGATTATGGTTCACTCTAGATTGCATGGGAATTTTGAACGAGTTAAGAACTGGATTTGGAATTATCAATCCCATAGTCTTTCACTGTGTCTTTCTACAATGGTTTTCAACTTTGCTTCCATAGGTTTTCTCATCCAAAATCATATTTTTTAATCTCAAAGCTTCCAGGCATCTAGGCTAAGATATATTTCCAGGAAAACAACCCTAGACTCAAAATAAAACTCAAGCTATTCAACCCATCTCTCTTTCTATTCAAGAGTTTCTAACAAGGGGCTTGTACACTCAATTAAAAATTGTCTAGATAAAATTCAGAGAGAAAGAGAACACAAAACTAAGGGAATTACAATATTCCCTTAAAGGAAATACTCATTAATAAACCTCAAAAATTATTGACACGTGATCTAAAAATGAAGAAGACCTGCATTCTTGAAATTATTTGCAAGTTAATTTTTATGTGTTAAAATGCAAATGGATCAACTTTGCAACACAACTTTAATAGGATTTACTCATTCAATATGCATATAAACAACAAAAAAATCAGTGAACAGAAAACACATAACACAACAAATGATAAAGGAGTTCACCCCTCTCTTGGGCTACATCTCCTGGTCCAGCTTCCAATGGATCATTTGTATTATTTTCTCAAAGTGCTAAAAAATGTTCCTTACGATGCTCAAAATGCCAAATAAACTACTCCAATGGCTTCAGAACGTCCAAAAACCCCTAGCTGGGCTTTTTCGGCACCTCGTTTGGCCAAAAATTAAAGAAGATAGGCTTCCTGGAAGTCCCCCCTTCAAACTTGTTGTCTCTGCATCTACAAAACGCACCCTTGTTGGCTCAACCTATCCCACATGCATATTTAAGCGTAAAAACTTGGCACCAGGTGAAACTACACAACTGGTACAAACTTTCAAACGGTTACACACCGGCCTTTAACTACCAAGGCCTATGGGCACATGGTCACCACATGACCGCGCGCAATACACAACAAGGCTAAAGTTCAAACCATATACAAAACTGTAGGGTTAAACCGCGCACATACACGTTGGTCACATGTTATATGTCAAACCGCACGCGTTCAAAATGGTTACATATATATTACAGTGGGTTTAACCACCCATAGCACTGGTCGTATGCAATACATATATATAACCATGGGTCGGGGCTTAACCCCGGCCCGGTTCACGCCCCAAATCACATTTTTGCAAATTCAAATATATTACAATGCATACATATGTTAAGTAACACATGCGGGCGCATTGGTTGGGTGGCCTTTCCCAAGGATTTACCCTACCCAGAGGTCACGGGGTCGACTCCTTCCAAGTGCAAAGATTTTAATCTAATAAACATGTGACACGTGGCGGCCATTGATTGGGCCACATGTCGCCATCCCCTTCGTTGCCAATAAGCCATGTCGCATGCCAACTGTCTCAATAGCTGCCTGCCACATGTCATACATCCTGCCACATGTCATACGGCCTACCACGTCAGCGTCCGTACAGACTGTACGGACTGTACAGTCAGCATCCCTTTTTTTTGCTTGTTTGTCATTTTGAACAGAATGTGATATCTCTCTCTCCCGACGTCTGTTTGAACCCAAATGAGTTGTGTTGGGTTCGTAACAATGAGGCCTACACTCTTGTTCGATTTGAAGTGATTCTGAACACTTTGAATTTTTGAGCAAAATTTGATCCCCTGGATCACACCTCCCCATTGGAAATCTTTTGGACCTCCAAAAGACTATTTTCAGTATATTTGAAGATGAGGGTATAGTTGCCTCACTCTTCCAACCTCAATCCACTTGGATTTGTACCTTTAAGACCAACTTGAAGATACTCCACATTTCCTCGTTTTGAAGTTCGCATTCTCTTGTCAAGGATGGTGTCTTCATGCAGTTCTGTATGATTTTCTGGGGAAAAATCATCTATAGAAGGAATCTAAACATACCCTCCTTGATCATCAATCAAAGGAGGCTCATACAATTTCAAATTCTCAACATTAACAACTGCATACATTTGCATATAAGGAGGCAAATCTAAACGAAAGGCATTGTTACCAATCTT
>JZKD02S2256150.1:11465-21722 GCA_000966675.3 Picea glauca | reverse complement strand
TAGTCCCCGGACAAGAACGGATTGACATTCATTAATAGCAGATTTGGAAAAGTGGAGTCGCGCATCTATATTAAATTTTGTTAAATAAATTAAAAATAAAAAATATTATCTAATTATTCTAGAAAATGACTTTTTTCACCGAAATCAAACGATATAGAAACTGATAATGTTAAACGTGGATGGATATAATGATAAGTTCAGAAGGTACAAGATGATGATCTGGTAACGTAACAGAGAATTGCAGGCCATAAAGGAGACCGAAAAAAAGTTTGGCACTGGACGGCCCGAGACAGGCACCCACTGTCCGATGCAAAGCCTACCAATGAAGAGAAGAAAAGCGCAGAGGTGTTCAGCTGGAAGTTGGTCAACACCGACATTGGGAGTTGGAAATGGGAAGGTCTGATGGACAGGGAGCAACCAACTGCCCTGGCCCTCAATGTTGCATCAGACTGATATGTGTCTGATCAGGGTTGTGTCACAGACTTATAATATCGAGACAATAAATTCTCTTCTCTCCATCAGATTTTATATTTTATAATGTCATATCATATCCAATTCTTCGGAATTAGATATTCATTGTCATATAACATCGGTGGATATACATGCCCCATTGAATCTCACGTTTTTTTATGTCTTCCATATTGGACTAGTATACCAGCATATCTCATATCTCACATGGGGAGTTATAACTTTCCATTATATATATATATATATAATCTCACGTTTTTTAATGTCTTCCATATTGGACTAGTATACCAGCATATCTCATATCTCACATGGGGAGTTATAACTCTCCATATTATATATATATATATATATATATATATATATATATATATATATATATATTATATGGAGAGTTATATCTTTGCCCAAGGATTGGAGGGTGTTTGGCTTATATATATATATACTTATTGTGTGTATGTACAAGGTAACTTCAATATCACATTGTTTTAAAATCAAAGATAAATATTTCCAACTTGAAGAATAACGGTAGATATCATTAAATAAAGAATATAATGATCGCATGGAATAAGAAACTTGACAAATTTTTATGAAGTGTTGTTTGTGAATGCCAAAACAATGTATATAAATTATTATTGTTTTTGTCATGTTTCTTCATAAGAGGTATTATTGATGTTTTTTAATAGAAGTCTAACCATTTGGATTTTGTTTTAGTGGGATCATGAATTTTAAAGGTTGAGATTGCATAATTCAAAAGTTTTGGAGTTTTCGATGTTTTGAAATCAATTTGTACAATCAAGGAGAGAGCCTAAGAAGTATACTACAAGTAAGTTGGCATCCCATACATTTGAAATTAATCCTAGGAAATGGAGGTAGTTAAACCATTGAGTACAGGGTAGAAATAGCAAGAAAAATTCAATGCTAATTTGATTGTTAAGTGTGCTCACACCCTATAGATAATCCCACACCAAAATAAATCTTGATCAACCAAAATACTTACTATAAACATGTCACGAGATCATGAGGTTTTGTTTTTGATAATATTAAAAGTAACATGTTATTGAATATATTTGTATTCCACTTCCCCACTTCTCTGAGTTTTACTTAAACTCTGCATAACAATGAAATGTATTTGTATTCCACTTTCCCACTTCTCCGATTTTTACTTGAACTCTGCATAACAATGAAGTGCAAGCTTACCAAAACCCATATTTGTTCCATTTGAATCATTTGATTGTCATATGTGAACATCTACCTCAACTTTCTTCCTTTCAATAAATCTTTGAATGTGCCCTCATCTCCAATACTTTTGTAATGATATCATAAAACCCAATATCTTTCCATATTGAAATTTGACACAACTTTCCAAAATACCCATACATTTCATGTATGTTTGTATTGAATTAATATACATATGAAAGACACACATATTTAGATATTATGTATGAAATATATATTATGTAAGTAGTGTTGTGGCCAATCACTACGGCTCCACATCCACCACCTTCTCATTTAGATATTATGTATGAAATATGTATTATGTAAGTAGTGTTGTTGCCATCACTACGGCTCCACATCCACCACCTTCTCATTGACATTAAAATTTCACTCTTTTGTATAATATAAATTTTACTCAAAACAACCCACTAAGATAATGTAAGGCAAAGCATACTATGATTACAATGCATGTATACAAGAATTTGCATAGAGCTACAAGCATATGGGAGTTAATATGAAGGTTGCAAGGTACAACCATGCATGTGAGGTGGAGGAAGAATACAAAACAATTGCGAAAGAAGGAAGCATACATGTATCCATTAGATGTGCATGATTATTAGTTTTATAAAATAACATAAGTTTAAATACGTGGCAATCATATCTTGCTAGAAATTATGGTGATTTGGAATTATTAGTTTTATAAAATAACATAAGTTTAAATACGTGGCAATCATATCTTGCTAGAAATTATGGTGATTTGGAATTATAAGTTTTTGATGTCAATACCTAATAAAAATGGACATCAATGTCAATAGTTTCTGGATAGTTTTCTGAGTGAAGATATGTGATGACACTATTCATCGAGAATCTACTTCAAGAAGCACAAAATAAATTCTCAAAGAAAAGTGGTGGTTTTTTTAGGACTCATATAATTGGAGTACTGTAACTTTATTAAAAGAATGCCTTCTGCATAATTAAATAATGAGATTTTTTTTTCTATCTTCCATTGTTGGTTATGGTTAATGGAGGAGCTTCCTAAAGTGCACTCAAAATGTTTCAGTTTTGGTTATTTATATTGGAATTTGGGGAAATATCACAATTTCACGTTGATTCACTCATTTTTTTAAAGGCACTAGATAGATTAAGAGAGGTCCAAAACACGGGAAACCGTGTAAGTAACTCTAAATATAGTGAAACTTCAATTCCTATCAAATCTTTTTACCAACTTTAAACTAGAATGGTAGCTAGAAATGGGAACATCCCATTCCTGTAGCACACATTCCTCACTAGTTGGTAACTTGATGGAATCCAATGATGAAAAATCATGATTTTGACAATGAAATTTTGTAGATGGAATCGAGTGATGAAAATCATGATTTTGACAATGAAATTTTGTAGTTTCATAAATTTTGACATTGTAGATGGATTCATACACCCCCGTTCTCATTGGAACAACTCCATACTACACTTTCAGTGACAAAAATTGCATTTCTAACAACTTGAAAAAAATAATTGTTTGATTTGTAAAGAAAACCCACTATAAAATAGGGGTGTTTGCTACATGAATATCCTATTCTGGTAGAAAAAAGGAAATATGAATTCCCTTTGTCCCACAATGTTTATGGATGGAAAATATCTTAAGTTATAGTTAATAAAAAGAAAATCTCTTGAGCTATCAATGTTGTAAATATAGGGTGGAGATGGATCTAGACTAGTACTATTATTATTATTTAATATGTAATATGTAATAGTTTGGTCCAACATTACAAATAAATGCAACAAATCATTTGTATTGTACTACAAAATGCACCTCTTGATACAAAAACATGAGCATAATGAGTTTTTCACTACAAGGAAAGCACTAATTAGAGGAAGTTTTTAGTGTTACAAAACTGCACAAAATTATTTTAAAAATATCCACTAAAACCTTCACTAATTAAAGTGAAGGTTTTAGTGGATGTTAACTATAACTAAAATTCCGGGTAGCCAAAGATTTTAACATAAGTCCTTTTACTATTGTGCTTACAACAATAAGGTGCATTGGTGTGTATTATATATTATCAAGCATCGATACTCAATATCTAATGGAGCACTAGTGCATATATATCCTTCCACATCGTAAAGTCTTGGTAACAATAACGATAACACAAATGACAACGGTAATGGTATCGTTGAAGGTAACGTACTGATGTTGTAATTCATAGAACTGATGCATTCATACATGTATTGTACACTGGTGCATGCTATTCTTTTGCATATTGGTGCATTTATTTAAATAGAATGTGTTGATGCGTATTACACTAATAAACTCATTTAGTTAGTTAAAAACTTAACGTGCAAGAATGTGTGACAACCATTTAAATGCATTGGTGCATAAACAAGTATGAAATGCAACTATATGTACAAATGAGTACAATGCATTGATATGTTTGAGTGTCCAATTTCTCTGCGTGATATTTAATAATTATGTAGGTATGCAAATACAACTTCTTACTTTTTTATAAAATTTCAATCAATGATTAATTTAATTATTGTTTGGAAGGTTAATGTGTTATATCATTTAAACAAATATACTCTAGTTCATTACACCTATGTTCATTGTAATAATGTAAATAATCTATATATTTAATCATCAATGTAACATTTAAAACAACATACACTGCAATAAAATATGAAACTTATTTGATTAAAATGTCAATAAATAATTGTTACAATTATTGGTAATCCGTCATCATTTGAGACAATATATCCACATTCAACAAAATATTTTACTTTTACACATGAACATTCCAAATTTTAAAACCTGTAACATTAAGCCATATTGATCATCATTTATCGCTCAAACTGTTGCCATTGCTTGAGTTTCTTACATGCCTCATTTCTTCATCACTTGTAGTAGATATTGTGATTGAATTATTTGTAATGTTTGATTGATTACCATGATATTTGTTGGCCTCTTCATGTTCCATCTACAAACATACAAAATATAAATAAAGTGTAATATGTATATATACATTTATAGTATAAAATATATGATTGTGGGAATCAAAAAATCATACCATAATAGTGTGATTCATAAACAATAGACATACTTTCTAAGACACACTTCATTTTGTCTCTCAAAATATTTTCTAGTGGCTTCACTTTATACTTTGTTTCCTACAATTTTTATAATCCATGACAAAGTATCGATATAATTTAGAATTTTCTTGTTGTTCCATTATTTATAAAATAGGGGATATAAAACAACCAATGAGGATAAATTTCATCCTCGATGAGTGTCACCTAGGCCTGACATTTGTCTTGTGTTTCCATTATTCCCAAAGAGCCCCATGTCAAGGATGATTACCAAGATGTCAACTCAAAAGGGGACAGTCAAATAAACCCATCGATTTCTATAGAAGTGATAGGCGGTAAAAATGGGTTTCCATCAAGGGATTCATCAACAATGGTGGATATGACTTCCACTTCCATTCATCAATTCACCACGACAATGTGTGTGATATATTGCGAGGGAAGGTCGCTTTTCGTGGTACGTAAAATGTTGCAGTATGATGGCGAGGGAGGGTCACTTCACCAAAAATATGAATTGCTCAAGTTTCCATTCCACCTAGACATTTCATTTTCTCACCTACCTTGGTTTGGTGCCACATTTTGTATTTCCCTAGTTTGTCTTTACATTTTTTTCTCACCTAGTTAAGCTCTGCATTTCTATCTCACCCTGGATTTGTTATACATTTCTGTCTTTCCCTAGTTTAGCTCTACAACTCACATGCATAACCCAATGACCAACACATTGGGTTTTCATTTCATTTTAGCTCTACACTTATGTTCATATTTTCATTTTGACTCTGCATTTCTATCTTGGCTCTACATTTTTCCTTGTCTCCATAATTAACACACATAACGCTAAAACTCTATTAGGATTGCATTGGTTTTTTCTCAAATGGGTTGCCCTATTTTGGATCACCCTTTCTATATTCAAATGGATTATGATCCAAGTGGATATCGGTGTCCACCCACCTTTTCCAACTGGATCAAAATAATTTTCTGGCAATTTTGGTAATTTACTATTTTTAGCAGTTTTTAACTTCCGGGACCATTTTGAGGGCCTAAATGAAGGTTTTTTGGGATCCATCTCCTCAATTATATTCCAAGGCTCTAATTGAGCCCCAAAAATTAATCACCTCGATGATACCTTTCCAACGAGCTATCATGCGCCCCAAATGAAGATCGTATGCCAAAGTTACGCCCCTGGGAAGTTGATACACCAAACTATCCAAAACGGGGTCCACAAAACTGTTGGTTTTTCATATTCTAGGGTTAGGGTTTGTATTTTATTTATGATAAAAAGGAATTTGGAGCCTCATTGTAAAATAATAATCTTGTGAATGCGAGTAACAAACACATCTCTTCTCAGAGACAAGCTGCCACCATTCTAGAGAGTCTTTCACTCTGTATTTTTACAGTCTTTGTACATTTTCGCTCATTAATAGAAAATTGTGTATTATGGTATCTCTGTGTTTATGTTTGCATATCTTATACATTTATGTTATATTATTGGATATCCGATATATCTCTGTACATTTCTTTATTGTATCTCCACTCTCATTTCGTGCCGAAAATAATCTGGATCAGTGGTGTTGGAGAAGGCTTCTCTTGATCGTTTTTCAGTGCATGTCCCCGACAAGGTTCGAGTATAGGAAGTTGGGTCTCGACCTTACATATCTTGAAGAAAATCACTCTCGCATGCCCAAGAAACCCTCCATGGCAAAATAAAATAAAAATGGCAGAGCAAACGATTATGTTAATCTATTGCTTGAGCAAGCTCTCACATGACAGAGGGACGAAATGATGGAGAATTTTTCCCACATCCTTCAATTCATGTCGATAAAAAAATGCATGTCTTCATCAAGCGACCAATTTGGAGGGACCTTGACTTTCAAGGTACAAGTTAATTTTGATAATGCCATATTTGAAGGACAGATAGATGCAGATGCCTTAGAAAAATGGTTAAATATGCTAGAAGGTTATTTCTTTGTTCATAATTTCTCCAACAGGGAAAAGATCACCTCATCACTCCTTAAGTCTCTCCCCTATGTCAAAAATTGGTGGGAAACTTACTGGGATCAAATTTCCATAGAGGAGTCTGGAATATATGGGGCTGAACCCACTTGGGATTTCTTTGTGGATGTGGTAAAGGAACAATATTATCTTGTTGGAAACTATGAGGACTAGTACATGAGATGGACCACACTGTGGCAAGAGAGGGGCCAAGAAGTTCTGGAGCTCACTAATACATTCCATACCTTGCACACCAAGCTAGGTATCAAAGACTCCGAACGAAATTTGGTTCTGAAATACCGTGGGACTCTACACAGATACATCCAAACTGAAATGAAATTTCTGGACATCTCATCACTCGGTGCTACTTATCGATATGTTGTTAAAATCAAGAAGAAATTTAAGCATGAGAAAAAATGGGAGTTCAGGTCTGCAAATCTGCAACAACCAAAGTATGATAAAGATGACCCTAAAAAACAGTCTCCCGAAAACCAGTCCAAGCCACAAGAAAAGAAGGGTCATGGAAAGATGAAGAAGGACACCAGAAAATGGTGTGATTTCCACAAAAGCCCATGGAACAGCACCGATGAATGTCGCTGAAAACAATAATTAGTGACCAAGATCAAAGACAAGGATCTGAACCTTGATTCAAAATCTGATTCAAAAAATATTGATAGAAGACAGATCATCGACACAGACCCCACTACTATTGTCGCGACCACAACAATTCAACTAGAAGAACCCGCAGATCCTGAAGAGGGGGGGCACCTTTTTGATTCACATATGTGGGTGAAGGGGACACAGCTGCATTATATTGTTTATAGCAGAAGCCAGAAGAACCTCATCTTATCATATGTTTTCAAACAGTTGGGATTGTCAAGAACACCACACCTGCAACCATACAACATCAAGTGGCTTCTCCAAGGATGAGATCCTCATGTCAGTCGACAGTGTCAGTTGTCATACGACATCCAACCCTTCAAGGATGAGGTATTATGTGATGTTTCCCCATTGGATGTCTGTGATGTTCTCTTGGGCCATCCATATATGTGGAAGCACCATGCTATCTATGAGTCTCTACCCCGTAGTGTCATTGTTACTCTGGGGGGTCATCTCTACAGGATACTAAAGGCAGTTCCAACTACTTTCCCACCTAAAAAATGACGCAACATAGTATCTCATACTACAAAATTCAGCTTCTTCATAATCTGTTCAAAAGGTGAACAAAAGGATACTGCAACCACTACAGCCTCGGCCTAAGCACCTTCTATCCAACAAAAGCAGGTAGACAAGAATTCAACAAAGGAAAAAGATTCCTTTTGCGCCGAGACATTTCATGTAGCCCGATTGGTTGAACAAATTCAACCTCGCCAATAACAGGTTCATGATAGCCTTCCACAGCGCAACGTCTCCAACAAGGCAAGCAACTCATCAAGATGCAGATTCGACAAACGTTTTTCCCTCTCCCCTGGTCACTCAACGCAATGGAGACCATTTCTTCCTAAGGAGGGAGGATTGGTCCAGGTGGATATCGATGGCCACCCACCTTTTCCAACTGGCTCAAAACAATTTTCTGGCAATTTTGGTAATTTACTATTTTTAGCAGTTTTTAACTTCTGGGGCCATTTTGAGGGCCTAAATGAAGGTTTTTTGGGATCGAGCTTCTCAATAATAGACGAAGGCTCTGATTGAGCCCCCAAAATGATTTTCCTCAATGATACTTTTCCAACGAGCCATCGTGCGGCCCAAACATAGATTGTATGCCAAAGTTACGCCCCCGGGAAGTTGATACACCAAACTACCCAAAATGAGGTCCAAAAAACTGTTGGCTTTTCATCTTCCAGGGTTAGGGTTTTGGATTTTATTTATGATAAAAAGGCCTTTGGAGCCTCATTGTAAAATCATCTTCTTGTGAATGCGAGTGGAAAGCACATCTCTTCTCATAGATAAGCTGCCACCATTCAAGCGAGTCTTTCACTCTGTATTTTTACAGTCTTTGTACATTTTTGCTCATTAATAGAAAATTGTGTATTACTGTATCTTTGTGTTTATGGTTGCATCTATGATACATTTATGTTATATTATTGGATATCCTAGATATCTCTGTACATTTCTTTATTGTATCTCCACTCTCATTTCGTGCCAAAAATAATCCGGATCAGATTACCTTGGCCCAACTTTCTCTAGTTTTATTTGAAGGGATTTCCTTGGGTCAACTCACCTTGGTACAACTAGAAGGGAATACCTTGGTTCAACTTTTCTGAGTCTGTAATTTCTCTTTGATTTTTTTGACTTGTAGGTGAATTATTTTGGTTGTGTATAATGCTATATTCTTCCTATTATTTTTTTGTTCTAGTTTCTAGCGTGTGCTAGAGAACCACCACCCAACCCATAATCCTATGTAAATTGTAAAACTAGAATACTAGTCACGCAACTCAAAACAAATAATCTAGTACAAAGGGTAAACTTTGAATTGTTTGTATTTTAGGTGATTCATGTCATGGTAATCATGCCAATTTATAACGAGAAATATTATTTCTACCCATAATCTCATGCAATATGTAAAACCCAAATTGTTGTTTTTAAGTAATTCATGTCATGAAAATCTTGCCGACAATATAATGGGAAATGTGTAGGCTTGAATTTATTGTTTTTTTAAGTAATTCATGTCACAACAATGATCTAGGAATTATAGCAAGAAATATTAGGTGAGTGCATGGAATTGATGGACAATAAAGTGGCAATAGGGTGAGCACGAACATGCTCACGCGTGAACACATGCACTTTTCTAGGAATGTGCTCATGTTCTTAATGTGACGGGCTCGAAAAACCCCAAACCTCCACCCATCATGCCACATAGGGATGTTTCCAGGAAAGCATGCACACTCCCAGGAATGTGTGTGCCTTCCCAAGAACACATGCACCTTTCCAAGAATGTGTGCACCTTCCTAGGAAGAGGAACGCGCATGCATTCCTGTCAAGCTCAATAAAGTTACCTATTGGCACAATGTTTGGCCATTTTAACCACCGCGCCTCACGTTTTAGGATTTATTGAGAAAATTCAAAGGAGATATTTTTCTCACCAAGCATACAAGAGATCATAACGTCGTATCGGAGACAATACATGTATGTATTTTTGATGAATTTCTTAAACTATTTATTTGCATGCTTTTTGTAATTTTTTAATTTAATTAAAAAAAAACCTAATTTATATGAAATCCCTTATTAAATTGCAGTAGAATAATTAATATAGAACTTGGACATAAACCAAAACCCCACACAACCACACAAAGGCACATAATACCCTAACCCACAACCAAAAAACATAAAGAAAAAAGTTGATGAAGGGTTGACCTCTTTGAGATCAATTGTTTGTGACTTAAGGAGTACAAGAGAGCCTAGCCGATTGTCATTGACCACTTCATTGGATGCCATTGTATCATCCATTGCAAATTCCCATGGGAAATTAACCAGTATTTATGAATACAATGATAATAGTTTTTACTATTA
>JZKD02S2256149.1:2170358-2188081 GCA_000966675.3 Picea glauca | reverse complement strand
GTAACATTCCACTTCAGTGCTCAAAGATTCAAACCTGTTGTAACTCCTTCTTTGTGTTTCACTAGGTCTTCTTGAATAATCCCTTTGTGTATAACTCTCAGAGTTGTTATTGTTCCTATTGTTAGCTCTACAATTCATAGCTTTATGTCCAAAATTATTACATGCATAACATAAATCAAAAAATATAGTTTGATACCTGGGAGTTGAAGATCTTTTGAAAGGAGGTGCTCTTATCAATCCTTCTTCTTATTGAGGCCTATCTGGCTGTTGTTGATTCTGAAATCTGAATCTTCTTGGTGGAGGAGTGTCCCTGTAATCTTCCTTGTATATCTTCCTATCCTCTTTGATTGTTTCTGCATAGCTCTTTGGATTTGTTTATTGCTCTATTTTTTTGGAGCTTGATCCCTTTTCTGTCTGATTGTATCCAAGTCTGGACTTGTCAAGATGAGATTTTTGACTGCTGATAATGTCATCCAGAACTTTTGAGCTATTCTGCATATTTTTCTTTTGAATATCCTTTCTTAGTGTGACAATCTCTACTTCCAAATTTCCAATGATCTTGTCCTTTTCTTCTAGTTGTTCTTTTAGTGCTTCTTCAATTCTTTTATCTTCTTCTATTTTTACCTTCAATTTTGTGATCATTTGTTCTAGTTCTCGAGTGTCATTTTTCTTGTCTAGTTCTGCTTGTAGTTTCTTGGTTTTCTTCTTTTCTCTTCTAATAACTTCTATGGCACACATTAATTCTTCTCGATAGTCAACTTCTGCGTCTTCAATTTCTTCTTTGACTTCCTCACATTCTTCTTCGGCTTCTTCATATTCTTCTTTGGAGTCTTCTTTGTCAGAGTCTTTTACTACCATGAATAGAACTTTTCCTGTCTCACTGTCACTGACTTCATCTTCATCTGATGATGAGATGTCTTCTTTGGTGTATAATATTTTCTTGAAAACGTTCTTTGTAGTTCTTTTGCATTTATATGTGTGTTTGACTTTTGAGTAACCTTCATCATTTCTCTTTTTCTTATGAGGACATTTGTTAGAAAAATGACCAATACCGTCACTTAAACCAAATTAAAGGGAGCTTACCTCTATACCTACCATTGCTTCCCTTGTTCAATCTTTTGACAAAGTTGGCCACTTCTTCATCATCTTTTGAGATGTCACTATTGCTGCTATATTATTCTTGTTCCTTTTTATTTTGCTTTGATCTTTTGGATGCCTTGAAGGCTATTTCTTTTACATCTGTATTTTCCTACTCAGTTCTCATTTCATATGATGTGAAGATTCCATGCAGTTCGTCCATACTTATTGAGTCTAGATCCGATCTTTATTCTAGTGCTGATATCTTAGGGTTGAATCTCATAGGAAGAGATATTAGTAACTTTTGAACAATTACAGATTCTTCAATTTCTTCTCCCAATCCTACGATTGCATTCACTATTTCATCGACTCATAAGAATTAGGCTATGATATCTTCATCTTCCTTCATTTTAAGTTGTTCGAATTGACCTCTATAAGTTTGAAGCTTTGTTGCTTTGACTTTTGTATCTCCTTCATAAATATTTCGAAGCTTGTCCCAAATCTCTTTAGCGGATTTACAGTGTGCAACTTTGGTGAATATCGTATCACTGAGACCATTCAAAAGTGCATTTGTGGCTCTGGAATTATTCTCACCGAGGTTTATTGCTTTGTCATTTGTTGGTGGAACTATTGGTATTGTGTATCCATCTACAATTGATTGCCAAACTTGAAATCCCTGTGCCTATATATATGTCTTCATCCTTATGCTAAAAAAAACATACTTATGTCCATCAAACTGTGGTATTCCATTTTTATATGAGTTGGTACTCTCCATGATCTACCTTTCAGTGGTTAAACTGATTTTTGAAGGAACCTGCTCTGAAACCAATTGATGGATTACTGAGAGGAGGGGTGAATCAGTAATAGCATAATTATAATCCCTTTTCCTCAAATGTTATATCAATGTAGAATTATTATCCAATAATGAGCAATAAGAAATAAACAATCACACACATACACAGTACACCAGTGTTTTACATGGAAACCCAAATCGGGAGAAAACCATGGAATACGTTTTCTTATATGTCTTGATGAATTACATTCATTGGAAGCACCAAATTCCTTTTTTTTCCAGTTGCAACTGGAAGGAGGCTCCAACCCCCTAGTTTCTCAGGCTACCACCTGAGGGAAGCTCCAAATCCCCTATTATCTGGCTACTACCAGAAGGAGGGTACAACCCCTTATGTTCTTCGGCTACAACCACCTGTCCTTGCCTCATTCTGCCACCCTGAAGTAGAAGTAGAATGATGGAACCACTATCAACTTGTCACTGTGAGATATACTATTGTACAATTGTATCAACCTGTACCAGTGACCTGTATCCAATTTGTACAACTACCCTATAATCAATATGTATCTGAATTGAACATGTATCCACAAAAATACAACAGATACACGACCTATAGTGATGCAAACCGCGTATGTACGCGCCCTATCTGTTATGAAATCTGCATATGCCTTATGAAACTAGGGTTTCCTTTCACTTGAAAACTTCTGACCCTCTGTAACTTCTTTCACATAGATCTGTAACCTGTCACTATATCCAGACTGTAATTGTACCTTGTGCATGCATCCTCATGCATAACCTCTACTCAAAGGCAAGTATGTCTTTCTCTAGTCATGTGCCATATAGGTATGTGTAATCATGAACAAGTATAATATCCCTCACATGATCTTAGTCATCAACCCCTTTCTGATATTGAACTTATCAATACATTAATAAATACAAGATCTCAACCATGTACCATAAAAATTTTAGCCATATGCCAAGAAATACAAGATGTGCCTCAACAAGAAGTATCAATGATAAATATACCAGCAATGTATTTCTATAGATCTGACTTATACAAAAGATCCCATGCAACCACTAGTCTCTCTAGGGAGAATCCTCAAATCTTGATTTCTAATCCTCATGCATACATCAAAATCCAACTATTCATAGAAATAAGACAGACCTTTTGAACCAATGGATGGATCAGATGTATCTGAGCACTCTAGACCTTCCTGGGAGCTTGATCTTAGAATCTGGAACCACTGCATCTTCATCTTCTCAAGTTTCCTAGCTTTATCAACATATACTCACCCTATAAACAGCTAGCCCGCACACATACTCACCCTATACACATCCAACTCACATACATACGCACCGTATACACAGACATCCTGCATATGCGTTAGAAAATAGGGTTTTATGTAATTCCCAGAATTTCGCCATCAACCCTTCATACTACTTCAGACGTTCGCCACTTCAGATGTATCCACAAGTATTTACAAGAAGCTTTACACAAGAAAATAGATATACAATATGTACAAGTGTGTTCTTAAAGAGTGAGCTTTGCCTCTTATTTATATCTTCATGTAGCATTACACTTTCCTTATTTTAGGGCTTCTTCATTTAAAATAACTTCTTTTGCAAAGCACTTTGACCCTTGGGGGCTTCTATAAGACTCATGAGGGGTTCTCCAACTTCATATGGTCATAACTCTCTAACCATGAGGAGTTATGTGACGTTACACATACCACTGGAAACGACATGACAAGCACTATCCATCTAGGATATTTTCCTTGACAAATTCACTGTCCTTCAACTCATTATTCCAGAATTAAGCATGGGTTCTCTTACTCTGCAAAGCATCTTCCCGTGAGGGTTTTCACCATAAGGGGACCACTTTGTAGTTCATCCATCTTTACTTCTTATCAACCATGACAAGACAATAATGAGTCATCTTTACATCAAACAATTTTGGGTCCATTACCCAAACCTTTGTGTTGCAGGGATTTCTTGAAGGGTTGACATCAATGACAACCAACCTTAATCAAAAACACTTTGGTTGGCATACTGATATTTTCCCAGGTTTTTAGCACTTATGTTGAGCAGGAGGTTGGTTCACACACGAGGCAAGTACATGATCAGTACATGGTTGCTTAGTTCAAAATCACAGACTACTTGGTTTCCATGCATTTTTTAGAGAGATATGTATACATACAGGTGTTGCTACTTCTTAGGAGGCACATTTTTTGTGGGTCTCCTAGAAGTTTGGGACAGTTCATAGCATACAGTATGAGTCCTTGCAGGATTCTAGGCCCGACGACACTTTTTTTGGGAAACATGTAGGAACTTCCTATTTTTGGCAGGTTCTGATCCAGGGCCTAGATTTAGATTCTGAGAGCATTATATTGATCCTTGAGGCATCCAGAGGCCTTTGGACCTTTTTCCAGATGATTTTCCCCATATTAATGTTTTTAGCAGGTTGAGTATCAGGGCCCGCATGACAGTTCTGATTGCATATTTGGATCCCTTGCGGAAATACGAGATTAATGAGTATGAAGTCAAGGGTATTCGAATGAATTTCTATTTTTGGCATTATTTATGTGGTGGTGTCATCCCAGCGATCCAAGGTGATGTGGACAATTTTCTAAAAATAGGACCAGGAATCTATTTTTAGAGGTTTTGTTTTTGGAGGGCCCTATTTTTAGAGGTTCAATTTTTAGAGGGTCCTATTTTTAGAGGTTTTTATTTTTAGCAGGTCCTATTATCCCCATTTTGTGGATAACTAAGGAGATTAGGTCTCAAGGCTCTCAAGTTGTATATATGGAGTGATGAGAGACTACATGACCAACAATACCCTTTTTCACAAATGGAAAACCTAATCACCACCAAATATGGTCACAGTTTTGCAAATGACATCCACCACACCAGCGAGATTCCAGAAGGCAGTGGGCCTTGCTCCATGAGGTACAAGTCAGTATTATGGTGAGAATAATTTCAATATTTAAGCCATGTGATTATGATGTATCTTAGATTACTCTATATTTCATGATATATGCTTGGACATTATGCCTTTTTCCCTGCTTCACCTTGGTGGTTGACATTGTGCCCTAGTAAGTGGTTTTACTTGGGGATGGGTTTTCTACTGGGAACTCCCTTAATGAAACATCGTACCATTCTCGACCATACTTACCACTTTCCATCATTGTTACCCTCCATTTCCTTATCTCTTTGGATTTTAGGTTCTATTGACCCAAGAAGGGGTTGTCCCTCATTCTATGGGAAGAAGGGGATAAAGTCCCAGAGGGGTTGATGTTGGGTAAAAGATAAAATCCTTGTATAAACCTTCCAGATGTGTCGCCCAAGGATCACCCAAGAAAGCAAGGAAACACTTATCTTTGAGTAAAGGGGACCCACATTAAAATAAATAAAACTTAAAAGGTTAGTTGAAGGATAAGAGGTCTCATCACGAGTCAACCTATCACATCCATGAATATCTAGTGGTATGACATTACCATCATATGGTCACCAAACCAGGGTAATGGCTCTCAATTGCATCATTAAGAGAAAGGGGGTCTCATCATGAGCCAAACTTCTCATTTCCATTAGGTGTTTGTGGGTGACATTGCCATCACCTGGTCACCACGCCAGGGAAGTGACCTTCAACCTATTCTTATGCTATATTGAAAGAAAATAAAAGAAATAAAGATAAAGGGCAAATTGATGGGCTTGGAAAAAGTGCATTTCAGATGAAGGTACCACACACCCTCTACAAAGGTACCCATGAATGAGATAATATGACCCCTTATATATCATGAGCCCTATGCCCATTGAGTCTTGAACCCAACCACTTCATCCACTTTACATGTCTTGGACATGGATCTCTTGGAAACTCTCCTTGACCTAGGGAAAGATATACCTAATAGGACACATCATCAACCCTCCCATATTCAAGCTTGACAAATCGCATAGTGTATTTGAGATGTTAATTGTTTGATATAGTGATATTTGATGCACATGATTAGATGGCTTATTTATTGATTGGATTCACTTATCATGATGTTATGACTTGAGATCCTTGGAGGGCATGCTCATTTGTCTTTGCAGGACCTAGTTGGTGGAAAATTTTGGGAGAACAAGCCTAGATTGTGCTTCCATGGGGCTACAAGCCCACATGTTGGATGTTAGGGGCCTGCATGTCGGATGAGAAAGATCAGACTTGGAAGGCATTGATGATGAAATGGATGACACAACCCAACCCTCACTTTCCAAACAATTTGCCCAAGTGGGGAAAACATCCTCTTTTTGAGCATGACATCATGTGTGGGGGGCTAGGGCATGGTGGTGAGATGATATACTTTGGCACTTGGACATTTTGAAGGGTTTGAGGTATTGACCTTGAAGTAAGACATTTGGATGCTTGACACATGGCTTTGGCAAGCCTAGTCACCCTCCTCCTACACCAACGACCTGTTCCTAATTCCAAAACGTCCCCTGAAGGGGCGACATCCTTCTAAATTAGGGTTTTATTTGTGTAAAAGTAAAATTTTAAAGGAATTGTTTAATATTATTTTGTAAAAGGGGAAATATTAGGGTTGTTAACCCTTAATTTTTTGTCTTACCCTAAAGTATGTGGAAAAACTATGTTAGCTACATTTTGTATAAATAGAGATCATAAGATCTCATTTGAAGCATAACTCTCCCTCATTGTGAGAGGACTTGATCTGAAATTTTTGCTACACTTGGATATTCTTGTCTCTTGTGCACTTTTTTATGGCTATATTGATGAATGGTTGATGGAGGAGTGAGCTACTAGCCTTGGATGATGTTTTTCTAGCTTTTATGGTGGATTATCTTGGCATCTCTCTTGATCTTGGTATGGTCTTTTACTATTACGCTATCATTTTTTTAAGTCAAGGATTGTTGTTCTAGGACCTAGGTGGGAAGTATAAGGGAATACACCCCCACCATAGTCTTCATCATTTTATGCTTCATCTCGTTGATTATACAAGGTTTTGCTAAGAGAAGTATAAGGGCATACACCCTCTTAGCTTAAACCCTAGCTAGAGAAACTTGCCTTCGGAAGTAAAAGGGATTACACCCCCAAGGAGGTAGATTCTATAGATCTTACATTATTTGACTCCATTAACCCAATAGTAAAGGCACTAGTCATACGTTTTTGCATTGGATATATAAAATCATTTCCTTGGGAAACACAAATTTTGATCTTTCGAAAGGTTTCTTGCTTGAAGTTGGTTTGCCTCATTGAGAGGAGTCTTCCCCTACTAGGGTGTCCCATCTCTCCCACTACTTCTTGATTATATTACAAATTACATCTTCAGCCATTAGAGCTACAGAAACCCTAACTCATTTGCTTGAATAACTCTCTTATCAACCATTGGTTTTTGCTCAAAGTTTGCACACTTATTCTCCTTGGTCCAATGCACTTTTTGGCAAAGTTTGAGGGGATTTTTGTGGCTGATTTTATTTCTTTAATACATTGAATGTTACATCCATAAGGCTGATATAATTTTCTGCAGAAAAGTGTTTACAACAACCTTATTTTTTTTGCTAGGATATTGGTCTTTCATCTTGAGTTTAGCTAGTCATTTACTAGTCTTTCTCTTGCATTTTCCACTTGATCTATGGAATTTATTGAGAAACTTATAGTACCATATTATTGTTGATATATATTGTTATATGTTGCTGCAAATTAGGGACAACAAGCTTAACTTGTTGATCCAATTAACATAAATCATTGCAATGTTTCTTTTCTTGTGTCTCATGTAGGTATTTCACCATTTGCAGGTTACTCAACACACTTGGAAACCCTTGGACCTTCCCAAGACTTATTTCCACAAATTTCACTCCACTTAAAATTGACCTCTAGGGGCTTCACTTTAATTTCCATCCATCTCCATCTCAATCCCCCTAGAGTCATCGAGATCACCTCCCTAGAGTGACCTAGTCACCCTTGAAGTGCGGGATCTACATTGAGGTGACATTGGGTGTAGGATTCCCAAGTTGTAGCACTTTCTTTATGGTTGGGTCGGGATTTTCCTAACCTACAACTTGTGCTATAAAATTTTGGCGTCATTTTTGGGGAAGATTTTGAATCTTCTTTGTACCCTAACAACACTTGGTAAGCTATCCCAAAGCCTTTCCCTTAGATTTCCTGGCGACACCACCCGAGGGATGTTCCATTTCCACCTTTCTTGATGAGTTCATTTTGAAACCCATCAGGCAACTCCACCTTCCCAGAATCCTTCTTTCCCCAAACCTTTCCCCCTTGGGAGGTTCAAGCCTTCTAGGGTTTACCAAAGAAGGCCTCCTCTCAAGTCTCTCGTTGCTAATACCATTTTCCATAATACCCTCCCTCTTGTTCCAATGGCTCACCCTTGGGAAAGGGACCTCTACAAACCCTTTAACATGACCAATATCCAAGGTTACCCTAACAAAATGCCAACATAAGTCAACAAGTGGTTGCCAAAGTTCTCAGGAAGCAATGTGATAACTGTTGAAGACCACATTTATGTCATGGGATGAGATATGGACAATGCAGGTATTTATCATGAAGATGTTTACATGAGACTAATCACCTCATCATTTACTGAAGAAGACTTTGATTGGTTCAAAGGACTCCCTGATAATCATAGCATGACCTATGATGTTTTTTCCAACTTATTCAAAAGAAGATGGTTGAGAAAAGTAGATGGTGGGACACTTAGGACTTAGTTCAATCAAATGAAGAAAAAGGAGAATGAAGCGGTGAGGGAATTCATTTCCATATTTGACAGGTTGTACAATCAAATTCCAACATATTACCATCCTACAATGTCATCAGTTCATCTCTTTTACATGAATTCCTTTGAAGGACAATTTTGATACATTCTTAAAGATAAAAATCCCACATCATTGGTAGAGGCTAAAGAGTTCAGTATCGAAATTGAAGAAAATCTGGTTGATTCAAAAATATAACCTTTTCAGTACCCTCATAACAAGACAACATCAAGGACGAAGGTTTCCAACAAAAGTGCTCCTGATCCGATTACTCTCTTGACTCAGAAGATAGACCAAATGAATACTCAATTTGTTCAGGTGAAGAATCAACTTATGAACCATATGACTACAGTGGAAAGAAATCAATATGATCCCAGAACTCATTTTTCCATACATTAGAGAGATGCCACCGGTTGGAAACCAAGACCTCAACATGAGGAAAAATCCTTGGATACTTTGAAACCTGTTGGGACAGTTGATATAGAAGATTTGTGTCTCACATGCCAAGAACACCACAGGGAAGACGAGTTCCCCCAACAAGAAGAATATTATCCTGACGATATAAACTTCATGATTTGCAATCTCAATGATGAACATGTTACTCAAGAATAGATCAATGAAGCCATGAGAATAGGAGAAATATAGGGGAGACTCTAGGCCTTAAGTAAATTGACAGATGATCAAAAGAAGGAACTGAGGAGGAGGGGAATTCTAACCTATAGAATAAAAAAATGTTTCATCCCCTCTGTCACAACTTGATACTCCTCTTCCACCAATAGAAAATGTGGCTCCAGCACCTCCACCGCCGGTATGTGAGTTGCTTCCTAAGACAACTCTTGTAGATGACATTCAATTGAATATAGATGTTGCAAACATGTTTGGAAAAATGAATATGGCGGTCCCAATGAAACTGATGTGTAAGATCCCTTATGTGAAAAGGGATATTTTGAAAATATTACAGGTACCAAGGAAGGAGGATCCTCCCATCATGTTAAACACTATGTATCTCGATCGACCAAGGGAAAAGAACCCTCCTTTCTATCTTTCATTAGGCATGAATAGCCTATGCTTGAACAACTGCATGCTTGATTCAGGGGCCTTAGCAAATGTCATATCATTGAAGGTAATGAAAAAACTTGGTTTGAAGACAAGTCGACCTTATGGAAATGTATGTGGTATTGATTCCAGAAAGGACAAAGTCCTTGGGGTATGTGAGGACATTGAGGTATTCTCGATTGATTTTCCACATATCAACATTCTCATGGACATAGTAGTGATCGACGTTCCAGATGCTTGGGGGATGCTTTTATCTAGGAGATGGTCTACTTCTCTTGGAGGTTTACTTAACATGGATCTCACCCATGCACACATTCCTATGGGAGATGGCACCTTTCAGATACTATACAATCGAGAGAAATTTGATAGACATGTGATGGATCTTGATGGTCCTGATTATGCTAGCGAATGTGAATATGATATACTCCCACAAACCATTGAGTGTGATCTGTCTGAGCTATCTTTTATGCAGTAGGACTCCATGGACATGCTTCTTCCATGGAAAGATAAATACAAAGACAAACTTGCAAAATAGCATGGTAAGGAACCAAGGTCCATCCAAAATTTGAAGAAGGAAGATAATAAACATGAAGAAATCATCAAAGATACAGTCCACATGGAGCCTCCACATGATAAGAATACACCTTGCATCGATTTCATTGAAGTAAGTCTTGTGCTCATGTGGGAAAAAAGAAAGGGCAAGCCCATATATGACCAAGAAGAAAACAATTCATGGATTGGCCCTTACATCATCAAGAAGAAGTCAGACAAAGAAAGGTACTATCTAACAAAATTCGATGGGAGAAAGATGCCACTACCAGTAGATGGGTCTCTTCTCAAACCTCACATTCAAGTCACATGACTTATTCAAGGCTTGTGCCCCACGTAAGTAGGTAAGTCATTTTTATTCTCTGCATTTTCATCTTGATTGCTCATACTAGTTTAGGTGCATTTCATTTTCATTTTTCTCTACTTGCATATTTATTTCATGCTTAGCCTAGAATTTTTTGAAAATCTGTCAAAATTTTCTTTTTCTTAGTTTAGTTGGCTTTGATTTATCATCATATGAGAACAAGGATGACTAGACCATCCTCCACTTGCCAATTTGATGTTTCCTTGCAGGCACAAGTCTACCAGGAGATGTTGTGGTTCTCATGCACTCTATGGTGAGCACATGTCCCCAAGTAGGAGCCAGATGTTATCCCCATTTTTTGTATAACTAAGGAGATTATGTCTCAATGCCCTCAAGTTGAATATATGGAGTGTAGCGAGACTACATGACCAGAAGTACCCTTTTGCACAGATGGAAAACGCACTCATCACCATAGATGGTCATAGTTTTGCAAATGGCATCCACCACACCATATGGCTTCTGGAAGGCAGTGGGCCTCGCTCCATGAGGTACAAGTCATTATTATGGTGAGCATCATTTCAATATTCAAGCCATGTTATTATGTTGTATCTTAGATTACTCTAGATTTCATGATATATGCTTGGACATTATGCCTTTTTCCCTACTTCACCTTGGTGGTTGACAATGTGCCCTAGTAAGTGGTTTTCCTTGGGGATGGGTTTTCTACTGAGAAATTCCTTAATGAACCATCAAATAGTTCATGGCCATAATTACCACTTTCCATCAGTGTTCCCCTCCATTTCCTTATCTCTTGGGATCTTAGAATGTATTGACCCAAGAAGAGGTTGTCCCTCATTCTACAGGAATAAGGGGTTGAAGGCCCAGAGGGGTTGATGTTGGGTAAAAGATAAAATCCTTGTATAAACCTTCCAGATGCTTTACCCAGGGATCACCCAAGAAATCAATGAAACAATTACCTTTGATTAAAGGGGACCCACAATATAGTAAAGAATGCTTAAAATTTTAGTTGAAGGATAGGAGGTCTTATCACGAGTTTACCTATCACGTCCATGAATATCTAGTGGTATGACATTAACATCATCTGGTCACCAAACCATGGTAATGGCTCTCGGTTGCATGGTTGAGAGAATGGAGGTCTCATCATGAGCCAACCTTCTCATTTCCATTAGGTGTTTGTGGGTGACATTTCCATCACCTGGTCACCATGCCATGGCATTGACCTTCAACCTCTTCTTATGTTATATTGAAAGAAAATAAAAGAAAGAAAGATAAAAGGAAAATTCATGGGCTTGGAAAAAGTGCATTGCAAACGAAGGTACCACACACCCTCTACAAAGGAACTGATGAATGAGACACTAACACCCCTTATATGTCACGATCCCTATGCCCATTGAGTCTTGACCTCAACCACTTCATCCACTATACATGGCTTAGAGAGGGATCTATTGGAAAATCTCCTTGACCTAGGGTAAGATCTACCCAATAGGACACCTTATCAACCCTCCCATATTCAAGCTTGACGAGTCTCATAGTGTCTTTGAGTTGTTAATTATTTTATATAGTGATATTTGATGCACATGCTTAGATGGATTATTTATTGATTGGATTCACTTATCATGATGTTATGACTTGAGATCCTTGGGGGGCGTTCTCATTTGTCTTTGTAGGACCTAGTTTGTGGACAGTTTTGGGAGAACAAGCCTAGTTTGGGTTTCCATGGGGCTCCAAGCCCACATGTTGAATATCAAGGGTTCGCATGCCGAATAAGAAATATAAGACTTGGAAGGCCTTGATGATGACTTGGAAAAAATAGCCCAGCCCTCACTTGCCAAACGATTTTCCCAGGAGGGGAAAAACGTACTCTTTTTGAGCATGACATCATGTGTGGGGGGCTAGGGCATGGTGGTGAGATGATATTCTTTGGCACTTGGATTTTTTCAGGGGTTTGAGTTCTTGACCTTGAAGTAAGACATTTGGATGCTTGACACATGGATTTGGAAAGCCTAGACACCCTCCTCCTACACCAGCAAATTGCTCTTAATGCCAAAACGTCCCCTAAAGTGGTGATGTCCTTCTAAATTAGGGTTTTATTTGTGCAAAAGTGAATTTTTAAAAGAATTGTTTAATATTATTTTGTAAAAGGGGCGAGATTAGGGTTGTTAACCCCTAATCTTGTGTTTTACCCTAAAGTATATGGACAAACTATGTTAGCTACATTTTGTATAAATAGAGATCATAAGATCTCATTTGAAACATAACTCGCCCTCATTGTGAGAGGACTTGATCTGAAATTTTTGCTAGACTTGGCCCTTCTTGTCTCTTGTGCACTTGTTTATGGAAATATTGATGAATGATTGATGGAGGAGTGAGGCGCTAGCCTTGGATGATGTTTTTCTAGCTTTTATGGTGGATTATCTTGGCATCTCTCTTTATCTTGGTATGGTCTTTTACTATTATGCTATCATTTTTTCAAGTCAAGGATTGTTGTGCTATGACCTAGGGGGGAAGTATAAGGGCATACACCCCCATCCTAGTCTTCATCATTTTATGCTTCATCTCATTGATTATACAAAGTTTTGCTAGGAGAAGTATAAGGGCATACACCCTCTTAGCTTAAACCCTAGCTAAAGAAACTTTCCTTGGGAAGTAAAAGGGATTACACCCCCAAGGAGGTAGCTTATATATCTATTACATTATTTGACTCCATTAACCCAATAGTAAAGGAACTAGTCATACTTTTTTGCATTGGATAAATAAAATCATTTTCTTGGGAAACACAAATTTTGATCTTTCGAAAGGTTTCTTGCTTGAAGTTGGTTTGCCTCATTGAGAGGAGTCTTCTCCTACTACGGCATCCCCTCTCTCCCACTACTTCTTGATTCTGTTACAAATTACATCTTCAGCCATTAGAGCTACAGAAACCCTAACTCATTTTCTTGAATAACTCTCTTATCAACCATTGGTTTTTGCTCAAAGTTTGCACACTTATTCTCCTTGGTCTAGCACACTTTTTGGAAAAGTTTGAGGGGATTTATGTGGCTGGTTTTATTTTTGTAATAAATTGAATGTTGCAGACATAAGGCTGATATAATTTGATGCAGACAAGTGTTTACAACAGCCTTGCCTTTTATTGCTAGGATATTGGTCTTTCATCTTGAGTTTAGCTAGTCATTTACTAGTCTTTCTCTTGCATTTTCCACTTGATCTCTGGCATTTATTGAGCATATTATAGTAGTATATTATTTCAGATATACACTATTTTATATTGCTGAAAATTAGGGACAACAAGCTTAACTTGATGTTCCAACTAACATACATCATTGCAAAGTGTCTTTTCTTGTGTCTCGGGCAGGTATTTCACCATTTGCAGGTTACTCAACTCACTTGGAAACCCTTGGACCTTCCTAAGAGTTATTTTCACACATTTCACTCCACTTACACTTGAAATCTAGGGGATTCACTTCGATTTCCCACCATATCCATATCAATCCCCCTAGGGTCACCGGGATCGCCTCCCTAGAGTGATCTAGTCATCCTTGAAGTGTGGTACCTACATCGAGGTGGCATTAGGTGTAGGATTTCCAAGTTGTAGAACTTTCTTTGTGGTTGGGTTGGGCTTTTCCAAACCTATAACTTGCGTTATAACAGGTCCTATTTTTATAGGTTCTAGTTTTAGCTACCGTTGTATTTAGTAGGTCTAGTCATCGTCCATGTAGTGCCAAGTGGCATCCTTGGAGGTCGACATGTGGCATTTCCTTAGACAGATGTGGCATCCACCTAGGATTGGCTGCATGTTCCTAATATTAGGGGGGTCGCATGAGTTCACTAGAGTTATCTCCGTCATGCTTAAGTAAATTGAACCTCCACTCTCTAGTTGACTTGGGTGTTTTTTCCACTCTCACTTCCACTCATCCTTTCTCCATTAACTCGCCTTCTCTCTCATGTAGTTGTACACATGGATATTTGACTAGCATCATGTCTCAATCAACTCAAACTAGTTGTCAATTGAATTTCCTTATGCATACCATGCGCCTCACTTCACCCCTCTTCTCACGCACTTCACTCATCATTCATTCATTCATGCACATTCAAACTCACACTCACACTCACTCATATCACTACTCCTCCATACATCCAGTTAGACTATTTTCTTACCCTCCTCATGTGTCCCTCTTAAATCCTTGAGATATGTTCCCTCACTAGCTATATATTGGAGGCTTTCCATAGGTTATTTCATCGGTTCTTTGTAGGACCAACATAGTGTCTCTCTCATTCTTCTCTCTCTCTCTCTCTCCCTTTTCTATTGGCGTGTCATTGAGGAAAGTAGTCATTGTACCGGTTGTGAGATTTCCAACTATGGCACAACCAACCCTCTTATAAAGCTGGATCAATAAATAAACTTGTGTTTATTGTTCAAACCTCTCTTCTTGACGGTATTGTGGTGAATTTTCAAATCTGATATTTCATTTCTAAACTATTTATTGTGATGGTATCAATCCTTTGAGTAGTTTTCTTTTCTTTTTCCAGTCTATTATCATTGTGCTAACCCTACAGGTTCCCTCCAAGTGTTCTAGATCAACTTTTTCCACCGTTTTGGACTGCTTTACTCACTGTCCAAGTAAAAACAACTCACTGATTTTTTATTTTTCAGACCTTAAATCAACCACAAGGGCACTTCATTATGCCTAGGGACTCCCCCAAAGGCTAGCATGGACTATCTCGAATATAGAGGGGTTTATCCTGTGACATCTAGGGCTATTTATCCTTGAATTAGCCAAGTTTTCATTGTTGTTATAACAGGTATATCAGCTCAATTGGAGGGTGGAAATTTGTGCTAACAAATTTGTGTCGTTGCCGAGGAACGCCAACCTTGGTAAAGAACGACATAAATGAGTTCTTACTCTAATTTATTTATTTATTATAATTCACTTGATGACTCCATAGTATCCAGGGACGCCTCCACATGGGACTTACACAAGAATATCTTTTGGTTTTGATTCCCTTACAAGGTCAAGTTCCGAGCTTTAACAAACTTTAATATCTTTTTTCTGGAACAAGACTTTTCTTTTTCCAGAACTCTTCTCGAAGTTGATAAGCATATTGAGTTCTTTGGTAGGTTATTTTTAACGAACACTTTGGTGAGTGCATTTTTGACATCTTCATCTTTGGTTTTATTTTCATCTCAAGCTTGTAGGGTAGCTACTGTGCTTTTTTCTATCGAGACTAACAATATGGATGTAGTTGTGAGGCCACCAGTAAGGTGGATATTTTATTTCTTTGAACCACTAAGTTTTGTTGCATTCTTGGATTATCCTCATGACTTTCCTGCACATAAATGGTTTAAACACATACCTTTGTTGGCAAGGAGGTTGGGAGAATCAGTTAAGGATCACTTGGATAAATTTTTACAAGTAGTGTGGGAATTTAATGTGGAACCTGAGGATGTGGTGATGAGTATTTTTGTGTCGGCCCTCGAGGGGGAGGCACGAGCATGGTACAAATCCCTTCATCAAGCTTCCATTGATGGATGGGATTCTTTGCAGGAGAAATTCATCGACAGATGGGAAAATACACGAGACATTTTCTTGTTTTGCACATTTTTTTCAGTTATTAAAAAGCATGAAAGTGAAACTATTTTCCAATTTAACACTCATTTTCCCAACTTTTACAATCTAATTCCTTATAGAGTAAGGCCTAATGAAGATGTTAATGAAGATGTTGCTTTGATTTACTATCTTGAGGCATTTGATGGTATTTTTGGTGTTTTCTCAAGAATGAAGACCCTCAAAATTTAGAGGAAGCGCAAGCTGTTGATATCAAGTTAGAAAGAAATCATCTTGCATCTTGTGAAATCCCTCCGATCCATGTCCCATACCAACTAGTGAAGGTAAATCCACTTGATGATATTCAACCATTGGTTCTTACAGAAGTGAAATAAGTCTGTGTTATTGAATATGAACCACAACTTGCACCATGTGAAGTTCCTAGAGATGAACAAGAGGGTGATAGCCCAGTTTTAGATGATATGGAACCAATGGCTGTACCAATTGAGTCACAAGCCGAGTTCCAAGAAGATGAAGGTGAAGATGTGATTACTCTAGAGTGTTCATTGGTTCCTCCCATTAGCGAAGATGAAAAAATTCAAGAGTATGAAAAGTTTCAAGAGGAGGAACCACGTGTTAACCAAGTAGAGATTAGTAAATAGGGGATTGCATCTATGCCCATCTTAGAAGAGGATTCATCCTTTCCTATCATAACAATGGTTCAGGAGTAGCTTGATACAATACCATTACAGCATGAGGAGCCACTTGTGGCTCAACCGGAGGATGATGTCCCTTACACTTTGCTTATTATTTTGCATCCCGAAGTTTCTCTTCGCTCTTCAAGATCTTGAGATTGATCAGTGCTTGGATATCAGAGTTCATCGTGACCCAGTTGAGTTTAGAATGACCGAGGTAATTCAATAGGTAGATGTAAAAAGTTTTGGCTCTCATGCATTCATGCTTGTTATCATTGGAATACCATGTTCTAAGTCCCAACCAGCCTTTAGTCAACTGACACCCTTTAGTTATGGATTCACCAACAAGTACTTCAAGGAGACTTTGGGTCATATGATATTTCATGGTTGGTCCCCTTGGAAGGTTGACCATGATAACCTTTCTCGTTGGACTGATCATCTGGCTACATGGTTACATTGGTCCTTTGAGTATGATGATTTAATCATGGTAGCTTGGAGATAAAAATTTTGGGTTTAGGGTAGTTGTCTTTCCTTTCAGCATTGTCTTTTGAATATTTCATTCTTGACAATTTTTTTATAGTATTAGGAAAACAATCTACATTTTCCTTCCAATGTCTTTTCCCTTTGGTTATCTACTTCAGTCTTTGCATAAGTGTCGTTGATTATTTCCTAGTCATATTAGCATGTGGTTGAGTCTTGTGTGTCTTTCCTTTTTATGAATAAATGGCTATCCGTAGCTGTTATTCCTGGGTCAAAATTTCAATGTCTATCTTACGCATGCCGACCTTTTGTGTCTATCATTAGAGTGAGCCTAGATGGGGATTCCATTTTTCATGGTCCTTGAAGTATTGAGCCTTTAGGATGGGTAGTTTGAGGAGACATATGATTGTCTTGAGTCATATTATATCTTATCTCCTAATGTATTATCA
>JZKD02S2256149.1:2153778-2170269 GCA_000966675.3 Picea glauca | reverse complement strand
CATCACTTCGCACCGAGGGAAGATAGACATCATTTCTCTTCTTTTTCGGCAGGTCATCTTGTATCGACTTCAAAAACATCATCTACAGGTGACCCAGAAGTAGACCACCTTAGTAGTTGTTAGCCTCATTGGCAGTTATTTTGCATCCAACAAGTTTGAGCATCATTGGGTCGTGATTGGATGATCCTTGCCACTGTTCAATTTCAGAACATCTTTCATAGTGTTAGGTTGTGCTCGTACCGTAAGACCCATTGGAATTATTGGTGGTGTTCCTTCGCACTTCATAGGTGTTTACATTATTGACATATGATGAAGTGACTTTTTCCCTTGTGTCGACATCGACACATTTACCACAGGGAGGAGTCTAGATTATCGGGTGGTTGCAGGTAGCGGATTCATATGAGACCCCTTGGTTTTCATCTTTCAGTGGGAGGATTATATATTTTGACTCCATGGCCCATTGGATAGGCTTTTCTACTACAGTTAAGATTATAGGTTGTTCATCTTCAACTTACAGGGACTTTGTATCCTTCCACATAGTTACAGAGGTATTTTGGTACACATTCCTCAGTTCATAGAGCATAATTGGTACATTTTATAGAGTTCTCATAGGGCATCAGTTTGATTATATGGACACAGTTATTCTTATGGTTCTCGACATCCCACAGGGGGATCCCGTCGCCTCAAGTCTCCATTGTTAACCCCTAGATTATCCCCTTGAAAATCTTTAGGGTTAAGAGCTAGCATGCAGCACTTTTGTTGGCATGCTGAGATTTTCCTAGGGTTTTAACACTTATGTTGAGTAGGAGGTTGGTTTACACATGAGGAAGGTATATGATCAGTACATGGTTGCTTAGTTCAGAGTCACAGTCTACTTGGTTTCCATGCATTTTTTAGAGAGAGATGTATACATACAAGTGTTACTACTTTTTAGGAGGCATGGTTTGAGTGGGTATCCTAATAGTTTGGGGCAGTTCAAAGAATACAGTATAAGTCCTTGCAGGATTCTAGGCCCGATGACACTTTTTTCGGGCGACATGCAAGAACTTGCTATTTTTGACAGGTTGTGATCCAGGGCCCAGATAAAGATTCTGAGAGCACAATATTAATCCTCGAGGCATCCAAAGGCCTTTGGACCTTTTTTCAGATGATGTCACCCATATTAGTATTTTTAGAAAGTTGAGCATCAGGGCCCACATGAAATTTCTAATTGCATATTTGGATCCCTTGCGGAAAGACGATATTAATGAGTATGAAGTCAAGGGCATTCAGACGACTTTCTATTTTTGGCAGTATTTATGAGACGGTATCATCCCAGTCATCCAGGGTGATGTGGATAGTTTTTCTAAAAATAGGACCAGGAATTTATTTTTAGAGGTTATGTTTTTAGACGACCCTTTTTTTAGAGGGCTCTATTTTTAGAGGTTATATTTTTAGCGGGTCCTATTTTTAGAGTTTCTATTTTTAGCTACCTCTATATTTAGCAGGTCTAGTCATCGTCCATGCAGTGCCAAGTGGCATCCTCAAAGGTTGACATGTGGTAGTTCCTTAGAAAGATGTGGCGTCCACCTAAGTTATGGCACATGTTCCCAATATTAAGGGGGTCACATGATTTCAATAAAGTTATCTCCATCATGCTTAAGTCAAACGAACCTCCACTCTCTAGTTGACTTGGGTGCTTTTTCCACTCATCCTTTCTCCATTAACTCTCCTTCTTGTTTCTCGTGTAGGTGTATGCATGGATAGTTGAATGTCATGATGTCTTAGTCAACTCAAACTAGTTGTCAGTGGAATTTCCTCATGCATACCATGCGCCTCACTTCACCCCTCTTCTCACGCACTTAGCTCACCATTCACTCATTCATGCACATTCAAAATCACACTCACACTCACTCATCTCACTACTCCTCCTCACATCCACTTAGACTCTATTCTTACCCTCCTCATGCATCCCTCCCTCTTAACTCCTTGATATATACACCCTCACTAGCTATATATTGGAGGCTTTCCATAGGTTATTTCGTTGATTCTTAGTAGGAGCAACATACTCTCTCTCTCTCTCTCTCTCTCTCTCTCTCTCTCTCTCTCTCTCTATCTCTTTCTCTCTCTCTCCCCCTTGTCTATTGGCATGTCATTGAGCAAAGTAGTCATTGTATCAGTTTTGATCTTGCCAATTATGGCACAACCAACCCTCTTGTAAAGATGGATCAGTAAAGAAGCTTGTGCTTATTGTTCGAACCTCTCTTGATGGTATTGTGGTGAATTTACAAATCCGATATGTCATTTATGAACTATTTACTATGATAATCTCAATCCTTTGAGTAGTTTTATTTTCTTTTTCCAATCTATTATCATTGTGCTAACCCTGTAGGCTCCCTCCAAGTGTGCTAGATCAACTTTTTCCACTGATTTGGACTGCTTTACACGTTGTCCAAGGAAAAAATACTCGTTGATTTTTGAGTTTTCAGACCTTAAATCAGACACAAGGGAGATTCATTGTGCACAGGGACTCCCCCCAGAGGCTAGAAATGCCTAGCCCGAATGGAGAGGGGTTTTTCCCATGACATCTGGGGCTATTTCTCCTTGAATTAGACAAGTTTTCATCTATGTTATAACAGGTATATCAACTCAATTGGAGGGTGGAAATTTGTGCTAACACGCCCAAAAATTTCGCAAGATTTTCCTTGAGTGATATTATCGTAAATATCTTGATATAATTGTGCCATGATCCAAAATTTCATAAACCCATGGACAATCTCGAAATAAAGCGAAAATTTGTTTTTTTCTCTCTCATTTTGCAAATAGAGCAAAGGGTTTGGACTCTGAAGAACAAAGGAGGAGGAGAGCACTTTTTCTTGAGCCAAGGATGATGAGGAGAGGGTTTTAATTTTCCATCATCATTCATTATGGAGTGGGGATTGATTCCCCTCGGTTGTGGGTGAATTTGCAGGTACGGGTAACAATTTCTACCATTTTCTTTTGGTTTTGTTTTTAGATTTTTGATAGGTTTTCCATTATCCATTAGTTTACCTATATCCTTCCACAAAGAGTTTTTGCATCAGCCAACATCAATTTATTATGGAGGAGGGATTGATTCCCATCGGTTGTTGTTGTATTTGCATATTTGTGTAACAATTTCCACCTCTTTATTTTTTTTGTTTTTTCAAATTTGTGATAAGTTTTGCAATGCCTATCAGTTTTCCCCCTTTTAGTTGAGCTTTAGTGGATTGTGGGAGATATACTATCTAGGTAGAATCTAGATTTGTTTGTTTTTATGCAAATTTATTGTATTTGGATTCTTCAATGTAGATTTTATTTTTTTTCAAATTTTTTTTTGTGCCCTAGGTTTAATCAGTACTTTAAATACTAAAAATGCCAAGAAATTTGGACCCTATGTGTGAATATGGTGAACTCGAGGGGGGGTTTAATAGACAAAGTTTGAACTGCAAGTTGCATGGGAAGGAAATGAGGGGGTAAATCACGTGATTGAAATATCACCTTGCACAAATTTCGGGACATGAAGTGGAAATTTTCCCAAAGGAAAGCCCATAAATCATTCATATTGCCAACAAAGCACTTGATGATTTGAGTATAACCAGAGATACTAGGGAAGTTTTGAAAGCTATATTTGGAAGGGGAGGAGGTGCAAGATCCGAGGGGGGAAGAAGTGATAGTGTTTCTTCAGCCTCACCTTCCACAATGCCCTTAACGATCTCATATTTTTTTGTTCCTAGAACCACACGTGGTGCAAAACCTTCTATCAGGTCAATTATTAAAATAAAGGAGAAGTAAGAGGTTGGCAAGCTTGTGGGTAAGTGTTTTTTGTGGAGTGACATTCCTTTTAACATTTCCAAGAACAACCCATTCTATCGACACATGTTTGATGCAGTTTATATTATTGACCTAGGGTATAAAGCCCCTACCTATGATGAGTTGAGAGGGCCTAATATTCAAAATGAAAAGGCCAATTTCTCTAGTAGATTAGAGGAGCTTAAGGCATCATGGAAAATCCCTAGATGCACCATGATGTCAGATGGTTGGTGTTGTCTCTTGACCAAGTTTGAGGGATTTTGGTCATGTTTGACCTATTTTTGGGCACTTCGACAGGCTGTCGAAGGTGGAGCGCAATACAAAGTAGAGATCACGGGATCTTAGTCCCTTTTTGGGTCCTTTTTGGGTTATGAGATTATGTAACGGGAATGGGATGTCAACCCATGGGTTTACCCATTCTTAGGCCTATTTTGTAATGTATAAATAGAGATCTAGGTAATGTAAGAAGAGGCCGCTAGTAAGTTGTAAGTGTGCTAAGTGCAAGCATGGTTTGAAGATGCTTTGTGCATACTGCAAGGGACTTGTAGAGCTAAGTGTAAGTGGTTGTAATAGGATGTGGAAGGCTTTGTGTTGTAGTGCAGGAAGGAGGATCTAGTGAGGTGCACAGATCTCCTGTCCTATGCAGAGTAAGGATTTTGTGGCTTTGTACATGTATCTGATTGAAGAAGCTAATAAAGAAGAAGAGTTGGTGGACGTAGCCCCGGGGTGGGGGTGAACCATGTATATGTTGTGTTTCTCTACTTTGTGTGATGTGTTGGTGTATTTATGTGTTATCTACTAAGTGATTTATATAGATAAATAGATAGATCTGTTTATGCTTTATGCTTATGATGAACCTGGATGCTATATCTGACCTATGTGAATGTGCTTAGTGCTTGAATCTACTAGATTTGATCCATCTACTTATGCTAAGAGATTAAATACATTAGATCAGGGTGAATGCTACGGTGCTCTATTTTATCTATGAAGTAGATATTGGTTAAATATTGATGAACTGATAGTGTTAAGTGCCCTACTAAGTATTACAATCACAGATCTGTGTCCCAGCTAAGGTTGTAGACACTGGAGTCCTGCAACCACCCCTTTCCCTACCTTGGGTGAGACTTCATCTGCTTCGCAGGTGTTGCCAAAAGGGCTGGTAGTTAGGGTTTTTTTGGTGCATTGTTGTAGCGTTGAACCCTGGGTTTTCCCCTATGCTAACAAATGGTTTCGTTGTCGGGACCTGAAACTGTGATTTTTGGGAACTGAGAAAGAAGAATCTTTGTACAAAGATTTGACTTAAAACTATGAAATCTCGTTGCATAGATCTGTTTCCCTAGTGCACAACATTCTATTGGAGTTGTGAAGCTCTGTGCCAAGAAAAAGAGGTCATATCTGAAATAAAGAGGTAAGATCTGCAAGCTTTGTTCTCTGATAAAGGTAAGAATAGTGAAAAGTTTTAGATCTGAAAGATTTGTGCTCTGTAGAAGTAAGATAAGTAGAAATTTTTGTTTCTACAGTATGGATCTAGGTATGTTTGATAGATTCTATCCTAGCCTAAAAACTAGGGCACTACTAAATGAAAGAAGATTTGATATTAGTTATGATAGGAATAGTGAAAGATATGTTATACCTATGCATAGAAAGAATAGTTGGACTAACAAATGGATGCAGGATCCTAGAAAGAATTTGTTGTAGGTTAGCTACTATGATCCTAGCGCACAATACAGGAAGGGCTAGGGATCATTTAAAAGAAAGAGAGGATTAACCCTCTGTTATAGTTGCAGAAGATCAAGACATCTTGCTAAGGACTGCCCTGGAAAAATACCTAGTTGTCTTTATTGGAAAGCTATGGACCATAAAGTATTGGATTTCCCTAGAATGATTGCTCGGCTTGAAGGAATGAACATGAGATAGGAAAAACCTAAGGCAGATCTAAAAACTAAGGTTATGGCAGAATCCCAGAAAGAATCAGAGAAAGTATTGATATAGATGAATGAAACCCTGAATGACCATCGACATGTCAGATTATCAGAGATATTCAAAGAAAAAGAATGCATTGAAGGAAGAATAGGAGACTTCGACATTGACTGTGTCCTGGATGAGGAAACATGGGTGAATGTTATGACATAAAGAACTTGGGAACTTTTAAGAAAGCCTGTTATGATTCCTTCACTAGGAGGAATAGGATTATTCCGAGGAAAGCTAATAAACCTATGTGGGAGGCTCGCTCAGATACCTATGAATGAAAATGGAACTTCGACAGAAGAAGATTTTGAGATTATTAGATTTACTGAAGAAAATGCCTCATTTACCATGTTACTAGGAAAACCTTGGATTGACAGAGATCAGGCCAGAAGGAAGGAAGAAGAAGAAGTCTTCGAATAGAAGAAGGAAAAATTAAAATATTTTATAACTATAAGGATTGCACACTTGATTGAAGAACAGGAGAACAAATCACAACCATTTAACAACAATGGCATATATGTTGAAGTTGCAAGAACACCAGAGGACTCATAGAAGACTGAAATACCTATCCCAGATAAAGAAGAAGTATTACCCTTAAATCCTAAGAAAGAATCTCAACAACATGAAGTCACTATGTAAAAAGAAGATAAGAATTAGAATGGGAAAAGGAATACTGAGACGAAGCTCACTGGAAAGAAGGCTAGAAAACTAAGTAAGAAGAGAGCTAAGATTGAAAAATTGCAGAAAGATCCAGAAAGAACTTCGCAGAAGGAAAGTTTGCAAAATTAGAGCTTCGTCGGGATATCTGAACAATGACACATGGCACTTTGCCGTGGCGAAGAAATATAGTCGTTGGGGACATTATAACCATTCAAACGATGCTTCGAACGGGTAGAAAGTCATTTATGGTTAGACAACTCGCCATCAGACCGTTGGAACTGCGTCGTAATGGAAAGAACCGAGTTAATGAAGGCTTCATACTCGTTGCAAGAGACATGTTGTCGAGTTACCTATTCATCCTATCGCACCATGCACAGAGAACACTTTTTATAACTGAGAGTTTGAGCCCACAAACTAAGTGGATTTTGCACAGTTATCATTGCACTCTTGTCGTCTATTTCATTGCAATGTCTAAGTTAATCTTGAACCCGATATCGTTAATCTCAAGTGCATATGTCTGAGGAGCTCAACGCAGTCGAAGAATCTGTGACAGAATTACTCCTCGACCTGGTGACTGAAAGAGTCATGTCGGAAAGAGGATTATCTGTAGGGTTCCAAGATTCATTCACAAGAACATTTCAAGCGTCTCCTTTGACTGCTCGTGGAGCTGGACCATCTCGGCCATCAGATGAAAAGCGAACCAAACACAGGGATGAATTAGAAAATGCCAAATTGATCCTCACCATATTACCCACTATATTCCACCTCTGAGCGGCGCAGTAAATAGAGACAGTGTGCCTAGATATTTTGAATACACCTTGGTCATTGCGTACCTCCCGAAGGGGATCTACAGAGTTTGAGTAGACCAGGACAAGATCGCAGCGTTGAAGTTCAACGACTTCAACCTCAGAGATCGAAAGGTCTATAACATGCTCTCCCAATACAAATACCTAACCAAGATGAAGGGAAAGAATTCTAAGATAATCCCCCAATTGTGGACGATGAACCTCTTACAGTCCACCCTGCTCAATGTCATGAATATTCCACACTTTGGTAGACACCAAGAAGTCAATGCATGTGTCAATCTTCTTATTTATTATTATCATGGCGACTATTTGTGGCTAAACAGTTGTATCATAGTTGACTTGACACTGATCAATCGGATCACAGGGTTGATTATGCAAGGACCTGATCCATGGGATTTTTACCCTGGAAAATCCATGGTTCGCGCTCTAGCACATAGGATCAAAGAAACCTACGACAATGTAGAGAAGGTAACATGAGGCTACAAGGTAGCTTCTATCCAGAGTGACGCAGTACACCTCGCCTATCAACTAATTGCAGGGAAGTTAGTAAGAAAGAACCAACCTACCCAAGTCACCGGCTTCATAGTCGACCTCGCAGGGAAGTGTGTGGAAGGCCTATAGATGAACTGGGTGAAGTACCTAGTGAACCAGTTGGAACTTGACTACAGAGAAGCGCAAGATCAAGGTCACAAAATCCATTTTAGTTGGATTTTGATCCTTATTGCATTCGTTGCCTGGGAGATGCCAGAAGGTGTGGCCTTCCTCGACATAAATCCATTTGAACCACTGGCCACGAAGTTTAGTACATTGTGGTATTCAAGCGATATGAATAAACAGTGGTAGTCAAATGTTGTTTTTCATACCTACTACAATTAGTTGAAGAGAGCCATACATTCAGAGCCTCGCATGACTCTGAACACTCTACACCACTTTAGGCCTTTGATGAAGTTCAACGTAGATCGACATTTCATTTATATTACAGTGTGCTCCGATGAACATAAGAAAAAACTTCAATCCTACTACAAGCTGATGGAGGAGGACCTAGAGGAGATCACTAAGGACTGGTCGACGGGCCTGCTTATTCTAGCAGATCTTGTGGAGATATCTGACATAGACAGCCCAGAAACAACGCATGATACACCCGGACCCAGCAGGACAAAGAATACCAAAGAGGCCCAAGAATTAGACAACGCATCCATGAAGAATGATTGCATATCACCAGAGTGAGGAGGTGATGGCGAAGAGTTAGATGACAAAGAAGTTGAATAGAAGCAAGGAGATGAGGTTGATCCCCTGAAGAAGAGGAAGGGTTCGCCTATGAAACCTTCCTCTCGAAAGAAATCGAAATCCACCATGACCAAGATGCAGACTGTCCTTACCTCTGATGACTTCAACTTCCTCATAGCAGCCTTGAATGATGCTTCACCGAAAATAGCAGAGAAACAAGAGGAAAAGCAAAAGGATATGTATGATAGAATAGAGACTGAACTCTAAGGGGTACAATAGACCCTACATTCTATCCTCGCAGTCTCCACTGCACCCCTGCCATCAGGAGAACTTGCGTTGGGAGATGAGCCATCCCAACTCCATCACCTAGTTGATACATTCGAAGCGTGCCTTTGACGAGAACAAGAAGAAACCCAAAAAGCCACCCAGGCCTTGAAGAAAATGCAAGGTGTACTTGTAGAGCAATGTAGTGCTGCAGAATAGGAAAATATTTCTCTCCAAGTGAAGTTCAATGAAGAGAAAGCACAGATACAACAAGGAAAGGAACAGTTGCTTGTAGAGAAACTTGAAGAGAAGGAAGCGGTCAAAAAATCACTTCACTTTGTAATAGTTGTAGAAATCAAGGTAGAAGACCGAGTTAGATAGCAAGTGGAACATCTTGCAGAAGCCATCCAGCAGCTACAACAAAGCATAGAAGACTTGGAGCTCTGCACTGTACCCGAAACCCTGTAAGATGTAAGGGACCAAAGAGAAGCAACTGCTTGCAGCACAGTTGAGAGACTAAAGGCCCTTGCTATGGAATGCAAGTAGTTGAGTGACCATGATGCCCTGAAAAATGAACAACTTGTTGAGAATCCAGAATTAAAGACACTGGAGTCGTAGCTCCAGGAAGCGAAGCAACAAGCAGAGACACTATAAGCATAGTTGAAGCTCCTGTCAGCTGTGGAAAGAATGAAGCAATCTCAAGAGCAACAAACAACCCAACAATAGATCCATGCTATACATAGAAAATTTATGGAAGTAACTCAAAGGATCCAACCTATACAAGACAAGGCTTACCAATTGTTTACAGAAGTAGAAGGCAGAGGAACAGAACTGGAACAAGTTATCACTGCAGCAGAACAACATCTAGAAGGACCTGTGAATGACGCATTCATCCAAGAATTTGTTGAACAAGAGGTCGTGACACAACAAAAAGTCGAAGCAGATCGAGCCAAGCTCGAGGCATTCGAAGCAGAACTAGTGAGACCAGAGTGACTTGGGATGAGTCATAGGTGAGTATTGGGGGCTTGTTGGCCCTTGACCAAGTTTGAGGGATTTTGGTCATGTTTGAATTATTTTTGGGGACTTCAACATGCTATCGAAGCTGGAGCTCAAGACGAAGCAAAGATAGCGGGATCTTGGTCCCTTTTTGGGTCCTTTTTGGGTTATGGGATTATGTAATGGGCATGGGATGTCGGCCCATGGGTTTACCCATGCTTAGGACTATTTTGTAATGTATAAATGGAGATCTAGGAAATGTAAGAAGAGGCCTCTAGTAAGTTGTAAGTGTGCTAAGTGAAAGCATGGTTTGTAGATGCTTTGTGCATATTGTAAGGGACTTGCAGAGCTAAGTGCAAGTGGTTGTAACAGGCTGTGGAAGGCTTTGTGCTGTAATGCAGAAATGAGGATCTAGCGAGGTGTGTAGATCTCTTGTTCTATGCAGAGTAAGGATTTTGTGGCTTTGTGCATGTATCTGATTGATGAAGCTAATAAAGAAGAAGAGTTGGTGGACATATCCATAGGGTGGGGGTGAACCACGTATATGCTGTGTTGCTCTACTTTGTGCGATGTGTTGGTGTATTTATGTGTTATTTTCTAAGTGATTGATATAGATAAATAGATAGATCTGTTTATGCTTTGTGCTTATGATGAACCTGGATGCTAGATTTGACCTATGTGAATGTGCTTAGTGCTTGAATCTTCTAGATGTGATCCATTTACTTATGATAAGGGCTTAAATACATTAGATCAAGGTGAATTTTGTGATGCTCTGTTTTATCTGCGAAGTAGATATTTGTTAAATATTGATGAACTAACAATGCAAAGTGCCCTACTAAGTATTACAATAACATATCTGTGTCCCAGCTAAGGTTGCAGACACTAGAGTCCTACAACGACCCCTTCCCTTACCTCGGGTGAGACTTCATCTGCTTTGTCGGTGTTGTTGAAAGGGCCGATAGTTAGGGTTTTTTTGGTGCGCTGTTGTAGCGTTGAACCCTGGGTCTGCCCCTGTTCCAATAACTGGATTAATTAGAAGGGTAGGAGCCTTCTTAACTTCTTGTTTAATTGTTCTAGGGGGACTATGTTTGTTATATCTCTTGATGCATCTTCACATGTTAAAGATGCAATATTATTATGTGAGTTGTTGGACGAGTTCATTCAGGAGGTGGGTCCATATAATGTTGTCCAATTCAAAACGAACAACGCTGATAATTATGTTGTTGTAGGAAGGTTTCTTAGGCAAAGGTATCCTACCTTGTTTTGGACTCCTTATGCTACACATTGCATTGATTTGATTTTAAAGGATATGGGAAAAATTCCTTATATCTAGGATGTTGTTGAATTGGCTAGGAGATTTATCGCACAGATTGTAGGTTGCACTAGAGCCTTGTGCAATATTAACCAATGGACAACACACCGGGAGGAAACCCATTGTCACCTTAGGAAAGGTCTTGGGTGAACCCTGCGGAAAGACAATGGAAAAGTCTAAGAAGGCCCTGGGAGGTCACGATACAAGGTCAAGAAAGGTCCAGAGGCTATGAATGGATGGAAGAAGGGTGAAGGTAAGGGTGAAGAGTAAGTCACCTGCAAAAAAATTTCAATTATGCCAAGTGTAAATAAAATCCAAGACCAATAAGTTAACCCTGCCATTGATCGTTGATGTGAAAGTTGTAGTCTTAAATACCAAGTGATCGTAATTTTAATATTAAGGCAATGTCATATTTGGCCAAATGAATGTGTATACCTATCAGGCTTAGGAAGAAGGATCCTCACAAGAGTGTCTAGTTGTTGTAGCCCTCAAATATACCTAAGGGGTTCTCACACCACCCTGGTACAAGAGGGTAATATTCCCGAATGTTGTTTTCGGTGCAATACAACAAACAAGATGACCATTGGGTTTGCTCAGTCGTTTCAAGGATTCTAGGTGGTCTCCAAGATAGGAGCACAATCAATAGTAGTGTTGTATAATGTGCAGTCGTTCAATGGGAGCCCCTCTATATACCTCTAAGTACGATGAAGCGACCGTGGTCTTCTAATATACGTCGAGGTATGTGAGAGAACTACAAGCCCCCGAGATACAATGCTGGTAGAGTAACTACTAATGAAAAATCATACATTTATATACGCCCAAATACATCTTTTCTAAGACCCCTAAGAAAATAAGTTCAACTTAGATGATTTGTTTGATTAAGCGCTTAAAATATTGATGGAAATTTTCCTAAATTTAACTCTTCTTAAATCAATGAGACAACCAAGCAAGGATCTCTTGAAGAAGATGAACCAATATCAAATCAATGAGATATACTTTGCACCAAAGCACCACAATATTTCCTTAACAAGCAAATATTAATTTCACAATTCTCCACAAAAGTACTTAGCAATAGACCATAGATTTGCTTGAAAGATGCACCATATTTATTAGCTGTTATGTAAGGCAAGAAATTAGTTTTCTTAACATTCAAATTTTTCCAATCAAATTCAGATTTTCTTTCCCACAAGCTATAGATAAAGGAGCAATTTAAATCCAATGTCCAAGAGATGATTTTAAGGAGTTTTTAAAGCACTTAGTAACACTTAACCAGATCTGAAAAAGTGATTTGCAGTAGTGGTTTGACCAAAATATCAGATCTGAAATTTCAAGTCAATCACCTCAATGTGAACCCAAAACATTCAAGAGGAAAGGCCCCAAAATAATTAACAATTTCTTCAACACATGGAATATGATTTCCTAATATTTTGGAGTACTTTAAGAAGCATGACCAGATATGAGATATGAATTTGCAGCAGTGAAATAAGCATTAAAACCACTTCAATATCATCCTAAAACAACTTTAAAAACTAGCTAAGACACCTAAGAATACTATCCAAGTGTTAGAAAATAGGCCCTAAAACTTACTTAGATGCAAGTCGTCCTAACTGTTAATTTTCTGCATAAAAATCCCTAATGGCTGTAGCTTTTAACCATGCCCCTAAAAAATTGGATCACTCAAAATTCAAACTAGCTATCTAGAACTGTAGATCCAGGCATGGCCTACAAAACCCATGTGCTAATTTCCTAAAATTAGTTAGAAAAAACACTAGATCTAGTAACCTAGAGTTACAAAAGTAAGAGAGGAGAAGAATGTGAAAGAGGGTTTAGAAAATGGGGAGGCTAGAGGCCCCAAAAAATCACCCTAAAGGAAAGATGGCTCACCCTAAGGGTGTGAATGTAGCTATGGAGTCAAATTCTCAATTGGTTGTTGTTTAATGTTTCTCAATGCAAATATTTCCCTTATTCGATGTAGATTAGTGTCTTGTCCTAGTGGGTGATGGAGTCAAAGAGCTTCAGGATGAGCTAGAAGAATGTTGAAATTGATCTCCCTTGTAGGTTGTAGCTTGTCACTATCCTGCAAGAGGGTTGGAAACAAATCACCTAGCCCACAAGAACTTTCAAAAGATGGATATAACCTGCTAGAGTGTTGTTAGTTTTACCTAGTCCCTAATGCAAGAAAAATATCCAAGAGATAAACTTCAAGAGGTGTATTTTATTATCTAGCTCTTGAGAAAAATCTCCTTACATCCAAACAAAATAATATCAAAGAAACTTAGAAAATGAAATAGATCTCACCAAGATTTTGTTGAGTAGATAGTATGAGCATTAAAAAAAAAGTCCACAAAGAGAGATCCACCACAAGGAATGTTTCTAAGCATTAACCATAAGATCCTCCAACCAAGGCACATCACATCCAAAAACCAAAAAGAAATCCATAGCGCATCATTGGGAGAAAAGAATAATAGTATTGAGAGGTGTCCAACAAAAGTTCTTCATCAAATCTCAAGTGATGGGTTTATAATCCTCCACTCACTTGGATTTGTCCACACATCAACCAACTTTAGGGTTTTCCTTAAGAATATTCAAGTTTTGTCCACTTATTAATCTCTTCTAGAGATTTCCTAAAAAATAAAAATAAAGTCCCTTTAAAAATATTTAATCCTCCTAGGGATTATCCACAATAAATATCCCAATTTAAATAAAATCCCACAATTATTAATTTATCAATTTATCCACTTAAAAAAATGATTTGACCTCTTTGACCATGCGATTTGGTAAAAAAGGGGATTTTTTATAATAAATTTAAAATAAGTATGGAAAATAAATTTCCATAATGCATCTTTGACCAAGCAAAAGGGCCCAATGATTTCTCCTTGAAGCATGCTATCATCCTTTAACCAAGGAAAGAGTCTATCGGCCCATTAAATTCCTCCATGAAGCAAGGTATTATCCTCCCTAAGTCTCACGATCTAGGAAAATGTTCATTTGGTGATGTGGAGTGAGCCTCCCAAGGCTATTTGAATAGTCAAATAATTAATTTTCTTCCTCATTTAATTGTAACGATCCTCCTTCTAGTGGAAAAATAAATCCCAAGGTCAAATCGATCTTGATGACGTGCACAATAATTTACTAGGAGATGATCAATTGCATTAAATTCCTTCTAGAAGGCTTCCAAGTGGCTTATACATCATAAAAATGCTTGACCAAATCATCACCCAACCTTCTCAATCCAAAAATCATCCAATGATCTGTAGGAACTGGTCAAACAGGGGTGACATCAAGGGTGACGTCACCCTAGGGTATGCAACGATTTTCCTTAAAATTCATTTGACTGAGTTGGGAACTAGGCCGATTCATTCAAAAATGGTGACAATGTGGCTTGTGAAATAACTTGGGCATCCATCAAATGAAAATGTGTCAATCAACTGAGGGTTAGCTAACCCTAGTGATGCCCGACAACAACTAGAATAATAATTCTTGGATCATCTGAATGACATGAAACTTGGAGAAAGAATGCAAGGCAAATTAAAACATGTATGTCTACAATGAAACAAATCACGTCAGCATGATAAGATAATCAACATAATATAAAAGTCATCTAAACCAGACCATTAAGCCCCATATTTATATTTCATCACAAGCTCAAGAAGGTTATACAACCTACTAAGCCAAGGTATAAAATTCTATCACATACCCATAGAGACCAAACTAACACCTAAGTATTAAAAATATTTCCCAAATATTGTGTCGTCACTGTCATGTAGTGATTATAAAATGGTCATGTGGTTAGACTTCAAGGTTAGGCAACTAACATACAAGGGACGGTAGTATCTCATTCATGGGTGCCTTTGATGAGGGTAGACTACAGACTTGGTTCTTGTTATTTGTGAGGTGATACCTTCCAAGCCCTTTATTTTCCTTTTACCACGTCTAGTCATGGGAGATAACCCAAAGAATATGTAGCTCTCTGACGATATTCCTATGATTGACGACCTTTTACTTTTTTTCTTTTCTTTCTTTGGATAATTCATTTTATTTTTCTTTTGTCTTTTCATGTTGAAAAACACATGCTTAAATGCTTCAAACACCCCAGAGACTATGTAACACCCTGGCAATGTATCTGCAAATGCTACGAGACTGGGAGAACCTTTGCATAGGTAACCAAGGCATGATTTTTCTAGTCTCCCTCTGAGCCTAAAATCTCCTTCTTCCCATAGTATGAGGAACAATCCCTTCTTGGGTCAGTTTATATAACCTAAAGAAATGGATATAATAGGGACTAACGAGATGGAAAGTGGTAAGTATGATTGGGAATGGTATGATGATAGATTCAAAACAAATCCCAGTAGTGATCCATTTTCCCCAAGAGTAACCCAATCTCCCAAGGACCTAAGATAATAAGTCAAGTTATGACAGAGGAAGAAGTGTAACCAACGATCTAACGACTAGTAGTTAGAAGGGACTCTTTGGAACAAGCTTAAATGCCCTAGATATTAAATTGATACTCACCATGATGATAGACTTACCAACTTGTAGCATGCTTCTCAAGGATGTTTGATAGGCCTGTCCAAATTCCATGGGTATCATATGCTGCTAATGCCACTAAGAGATGCTCACACTTAGAAAGAATATCTGGAGTTCATATTTGCAAGTACATGCACATCTTCTGACTTTCCGTGTTTTCCATCTGGGTACCTCTAGATTTTCTTTCTAGAATAGTTATTCGTCGGTGGGGGATAACAAGAGAATCACAAAATTTATATATAATCATGTATACATGCTTAGATTAATGAGAAGATTCACAAATTATAGGGAGTTGGTGTGTCTTGCAATCACATGTTTTTCCACTAGCTTCATATCTCTTCGGTCTCTCCTGTCTTGTATGTGGGTGGTGAAGAGAATGCTCCTTTCAGATGAGTGGCATGTTTTATCATTTAGCCGTAAATTGGAGTTGGAAGTCATATGCAGGCTATGTTAAGGAAACAGTGAGGAATATTTTTACCTTCACAAGAAAAAGTGAAGTCCTAAGTTGTCCCAATAAGAGATTAAGTCCCATCCATTGATCTAGTAAAAGATCTAATGGCTGGTGTTGGTCACTATAATTGCTTAATTAATTTTAAACAACCAAGTGAAACATAAATTATCAACCCAGGGAAGTCTTTTGTTTCAAAGATAGCTGCACACTATATATGCTCAATTCCAAAAGCACTTAGTGTTGTAGTAAAGAAAATCATTCTATCTATACTTGCTGAAGTGAACTGAAGCTCTGAATTAAATCACAGGAAAGAATTCTCCCTATTGCAATTCCTTATAGTTCAATTTAAGAATCTTGGATTACATTTTAAAATAACATTGCAATGGGAAAGAACAATTGTCTTGCAATCAGAGAACAGGACCCTTACTCTCAAACAGAGGCTCAGTATTAACACTCTTTCATGAAAACAA
>JZKD02S2256149.1:2081495-2097523 GCA_000966675.3 Picea glauca | reverse complement strand
CCCCCAATACTGGGCTCACTAGCTAGAAGCCAGAAATCAAAATAAGATCATACATGAATGAATGAGAAGAGGCCCTTGCCTTTCCTTTATACTTTTTGGCTCACCTTGTCCCTCCCAGGTGACTTTCATTTTATTAATATTTAATTAATTAATTAAATCACTTTAATTAATTAATTAACCTTTTTCTTTGAAAAGCTCCTTATCTCTCCTTGTGGCTTTCCTGGCCACTGAAAGTCACTTCTAGCCATCCCATCCTGTAGTGTTTCTCCTCCCAATTCCAATGAGCTATTACACTGAGAGGTTCCTCTAAGTAATGTGCCCAAAATGACCTCTTTAGTGAATTCCATTGACTTATAGCTCAAAATAGTCAAAATCATGGAAATCGTCGAAATGCAATGAAACCAAAGCCAACATGTGCAGAATGGCTCTTAATGATGGAATATGATCATTAATGCAAGCTAGACCCAAAAATGCCTCTCAAATACCCTTGTACTCTCTCTAACACCCATCTGGCTACTCTGGTCATCATAAATCTCTGCCCTATGATGATATCCCAAAGTGGGGACATTACAGACAAAGTCTTTCCTATTGTCTATGAGCCTTTAGCCTGGTTAGGAATCCCTTTACCCGGGTGGAGTTTAGTCCTAGCTCGGGGTTAAATCATTGTTGAGAGTGATGAACAATGTGGTATAAGGTTGGGAGGTTCGTGGAAGGTCTTCACGCAGTTGGTGATATTCTTTCAAAGATAAGTGTTAGCTGTGTGATAAATTACAGGCTGCGTTGTTATTTACGTGTTTATTTTTATGGGTTTATCCTGTGTGTGTTTTATAATTGTCTATATAATTATGGACATTTCTTGTATATTTTTACTTTCATATTAGTATGAATATGTGAATTTACATAATGTATTTATTTGTTTGTGTTTTATATGCAAAGCTTCTGCAAGAGTTCTGTGTGCATATGTTTTAATGGCATGCAATCCAAAAATTTATGTGGCATAGCTTAGTTGGTTGCTGGGTATGTTACAGTATGTTCCATAGAGAGAACAATAAGAGTTCTCTGGTGTAGTGTGGCCCGAAATGGATGGACGAGGACGTTACAACATGGCATCAAAGCTTTAGTTTTCAACACTGAGCCTGGATGGGCCGAACAAGTTGAATTGACATGAAATTTCAAAGAGGATTTATTTCGAAGTGGCCAAATTTCGAGTTGCAGAGCGTCCATGGTAAATTTAGAAACAATGACGCAGAATTGGGAAAAGCCCCAATTTATGTTTGTTAAATTCATGGGAAAATGGAGAAATTTGGCCAATTGGTGAGATATTAATGGTTTAATATCTGTTCTAGCAAATTTAGACCTGGAGTTGGTCAAATTTGAAGTTACAGTGAAGCCATGACAGATGGAGCGAAATTAGTAATTAAAATTTCCAATTCATGAATTGATTTTTGGGTAAATTCATTCCAAAAATGTCAACCCACAACGATTTTTCGTTATAGAGGCTGAACTGGTGTTATCAGGTTGAAATTGAACGAATTTCATAGTTGCAAAATGTCTATGGTAATTGGGAGAAAGTTAAGAAAAAGCCCCAATTTCTGCAGCGAAATTGACGAGGAATTGATGCACAGTAAAAAAAAATCTTGTGATATGTGAGAATTGGGCATTGTGCAGAAAAATGTTGGAGTGCGGGTGCACGCGGTAAATTTTGGCACCGTGCGGAACAATATGGTGTGTGGGTATGCGTGGTAAATTTTGGCGCCGCATGGAAAAATATTGTTGGGTGGCTGGGCACACTAAATTTAGCATTGAATGGTTTGCACATGCAAAACAAGGTGTGCACAGTGTAACACATAATAATGGCGTGTAGGGTGTATACAGTATTGGCAGAGTGCAGAGGAGTTTAGTTGGTGTGCACGCAATATGGGTATATGTTGTCGCGCGACAATTTAGTATGGTGCGTACAGAGTATTGATGTGTGGTGGAGGCATACTAAACTTGGCATGGTGCAATGCGTAGAGTGAATTGTGCGCGGACTACCAGCGTGCTATACAAAAATACTGTGCGCAACAGGTAATAGTGCAAGAACCAAAACTGTGCGCAGTGGATATTGTCATGCGACACAAAAGTAGTGCGCGTAGGTTATTTGTGCGACAGAAAAGTGATGCACAGTGGTTATAGGTGCGCAAAGAACGATTTACCTTGTGGTGTTTCTATGCATGCTATATATAGGCATACAGGTTGAAATTTGTGCACACAAAGTCGTCTGAAGGGCAAACAACAGTGGAAAATCAGCGGATTTCTGCAACATTTTATATTGATTGAACGTCATCTTTTTGCAACACGTTTTTGACGGCCTTAAGAGCATTTTAAGAAACTCAAAAGCCACGAGACAAAGGTGTACCAAAGGTGCACTTTGTCTTTGCATATCAAATAAAAGAGCTCGGAGAGAGATTTCTAATGGTGTAAACTTTTCATCCAACAGAGCTTTTATGAGAAAGTTACAACACAAACAGTGGAGGGTAAATTTTCAGACCTATCTAACTTCAAAGAGCCATAACTTTCTGCTCCAGAATCAGATTGAGGCACAAGAGTAGTAAATGGAAATATATTGAGCCATAGAATATAGTCCCAGAGATGAATTAAATTCTTGGGTGGGTTAAGTATGTTTAATATGGAAAATAAGGTACATGTAGCATATCAGTTACAATATGGCATTTTGGCCTAGAAATTCAGCCGGCTGTAACTAGCATGCTGGAACCCAGAAAAATGTGAAACTTGGAAAGAATGTCCATAATATGTATATGAGGAAACCCAATTGATATCCTACAAAAAATCCAATGGTGTAGGTGAAAAAATGCATAATTACAGCGCAAAGTTGCGCCAAGTTGAAAAATGAACAAAAAAATTAATGGGCAATTTTTTAAAAAGCCATAAATTTATGATCAAAACTCGGAATTGAGCATGGGAGAAGACATTGGAAAGGTCTTGGATAGTGGAATATAATTATCCACCCAAAAAATTGATGGGAATTCAATTTCTAGGAAATCAAAAGAGAGAGTTTTGATATATTATTGAACCAAAATGGTTCATAGTTTTCATGAAATTGTTGAACACAGTTAGCCTGACAAAGTTTTGTTGGCTGCAGATTTTTTCACATTTAACAACAACTAGATCAGATGAAGATCAACATTGAGTCCAGAGTCTATGGAAGAGGCATAGGGGACTTATAGTCAAGAATATGATACCAGAGGGATTAATGTCCATTTGGGCATTGAAGGAACAAACTCCTTTGGACATGGAGATGAAAGGAATGAAAACATGAATATGGAAGAGACCATTAAAAATTTACAAAAGGATGTCCAAATCCATAAAGCTGATAAAAAAAGGCTTATGAAAGCCAAGGAGAAGTAGGATGACTTCAACATGAAGTTATTTTAGAGCTTGAACATAATAGAAAAGAAATTGGATAAGGAGAGTGGTTCAAGCAAATCAAGAAGTCACAGGCCTTCTGATGAGAAAATAAAAGCAAGAAGTGTTAGCAGACATCACCATCACTCCCTAAGGAATTCCAATAAGAGGGCACACAGTAGCTCAAGACCATCCCCTATCAGAAAGCACAACAGTTCTGGGGTGGATGAGCTATGAGGAGAAATGAACAAAATCAAACCCCCTACATTTGATGGTGAGCACAAGAAGGATGAAGATACAGAGACATGGTTGTTGGGCATGAGAAAGTATTTCCAATTGCATAATTATTCTTCTCATGCAGAAGGTAGAATTTCCATCTATCAACTCAAGGGAAAGGCATCCATGTGGTGGGATCAACTTGTGCAGGTGAAATACATTAAAAAGATAAGTGTTACTTGGAGGGAATTCAAGAAGTATTTTGAGAAGAAATACTTGACTAAGAGATACTATGACAAGAAAATGAAATATTTATTTGAACTCAAGCTTTGAAGTATGACAATAGATGAATATGAAAGAAGGTTTTTAGAACTGTTGAAGTATGTCTCTTTCATCAAGGACAAGACAATGAAGATTCAAAGGTATTTGAGTGGATTACCATAATTTATCAGTGAAAAAATACAGTATGATGATCCCAAGACATTGGAGGAGACCATAAGGTGAGCTAAGTGCCTATATGATCAGAAAAAAATAAGGCCAACTTTCCAAAAATCTTGGGAAGACAAAAAGAAATTCAAGATGGATCAGAGGAAGAAGGGAACTAAGCCACCATTCTTCAGAAATAATCCACAAGGAAAACAAACTCCTAAAGAACCCAGAATGATTGAGATAGGGGGTCAAAGGCCAAGGCAACCACCTATTCAATGTTGGGGTTGTAAAGGAAATCATATGTACAGAGATTGTCCTCACAGAGGTGAAAAAGTGAGAACTGTTCATAATGTTCATCAAGCTGAAACAATGGAGGACATGGGCAGAAATGTACCAAGGATCTATGCATCCCTAGACAACAAGCAAGCAGAGTATCAGTCACATATGATTGAAGTGGAAGGTATGATCAACAACCAAATCATTGCTATTTTAATTGATTCAGGAGCTAGTCATATTTATATAGATCCTAAGATGGTGGAAAGTTTTCATTTACCGAGAAGCAAGAATGGAAAATCTTGGTTGGTGTAGCTGGATACAGGAGCCAAAAGAAAAGTTAATGAGATGGTTAAGTCATGCCTTATGGACATGAATGGACTGAACACCAAGGCAGATTTGAACATATTATCTTTAGGTTCCTATGACTATCTAATTGGGATGGATTGGTTGGACCAACATCATGCCCTCCTAGAATGTCATAACAAATAATTTACTTGCTTGGATGAGGAAGCGAAACTAAGAAAAGTGTAGGGAATTCCTAGGGAAGTAACCATCAGAGAAATTTCAGCATTACAGTTGAAGAAATGTTACAGGAAAGGCTGTCAAATATTCCCAGCAGATATGGAAGAGACACTTAAAGAGAAGCTACCAAATTTGGAAGATTATGCAGTCCTAGAATATTTTGAAGATGTGTTTAGGGAGGTACTAGGACTACCCCCAAAGAGAGATATTGATTTCTCTATAAATTTAATGCCTGGAGCAACTCCAGTGTCAAAGACTCCTTACAGAATGAGTACACCAGAGTTGAAGGAGTTGCAAATGTAGCTTGAAGAACTTTTGAAGAAGGGGTATATATGCCCAAGTGTGTCACCTTGGGGTGCCCCAGTCTTGTTCGTGAAGAAGAAAAATGGAACACTAAGATTGTGCATTGATTTCAGACAATTGAATAAAGTGACTGTTAAGAACAAGTATCTGCTGCCAAGGATTGATAATCATTTTGATCAATTGAAGGATGAAAATATATTTTCAAAGATAGATCTCAGGTCAGGATACCATCAGGTAAGGATTAAGGAGGAATATATCAGCAAGACCGCCTTCAGGACAAGGTATGGTCATTATGAGTTCACAGTGGTGCCATTTGGATTGTCAAATGCACCAACTGTTTTCATGTGCTTAATGAATGGTGTTTTCCGAGAATATTTAGACAAGTTTGTCATTGTCTTTTTGGATGAAATTCTTATATATTCTAATTCAGAAGAATATCATGAACATCATTTGAGGATGGTTTTGAAAGTATTAAGGGAGCATCAGTTGTATGCAAAATTGAGCAAGTTCTCATTTTATCAGAAGCAAATTCACTATTTGGGACATATCATTTCAAAGGATGGGATAGCAGTGGATCCTGAGAAGATATAAGCCATTAGAGAATGGTCAGTGCCAAAGAATGTGACAAATGTGAGATCATTCATGGGCCTTGCAGGATACTACAAAATATTTATTGAAGGATTCTCAAAGATTTCACACCCAATCACTTCCTTGCAAAGAAAGGGTGTGAAGTTTCAGTGGACATTGGATTGTGAAAATAGTTTCCAACACTTGAAACAATTATTAACAAGTGCTCCAATAATAAGGATTGAAGACCCAAATGAAGGCTTCATTGTATGCACAAATGCATGTAAAGAAGGACTTGGTGGAGTCCTCACTCAAAATGGGTTTGTTATATGTTATGAATCAAGGAAGCTGAAGGAGCATGAAAGACACTATGTCACTCATGATTTGTAGTTGGCAGCCATAGTGCATGCATTGAGGAAATGGATACACTACCTCACGAGGAAAAGGTTTAAGTTGAGGACAGACCAGAATGGTCTAAAATACTTATTTGATCAGTCAACTGTAAATGCTAGGCAAAGCAGATGGTTAGAATTTCTAAGTGAATATGACTTTGACATAAAGCATATCAAGGGGAAAGAGAACAAAGTGGTTGATGCACTCAGCAAAAGAGTGCATGGATTGCATGCTACATCCATTAGCATGTACCGATCAGATTTGAAAGACAAAATTATAGAGGCTGCCAAATCAGATTTGCAATACAAGGAATTAATGGAAAAATTACAACAAGGTATTTTGCAGCAGAAAATTGAGGAATATAAGCTAGATAATGATGAAATTCTCATGTGCAGGGGAATAATTTATGTACCAAATTCTAATGAATTAAAAACTCTAATATTGGGATAAATGCATAATGTACCTTATCTTGGGCACCCAGGATATCAGAAAACTATTGCATATGTCAAAAGCCAATATTATTGGCCAGACATGAAGAAATAGGTTGTTGATTTTATTGCCAAATGTTTGGAATGTCAAAAGGTAAAGGCTGAGCATAGACACCCAGCTAGTTTGCTACAAGCATTACCCATTCCTGAGTGGAAATGGGAAGTTGTAACAATGGATTTCATTACCAAACTGCCCAGAACAAACAAGCAACATGATTCTATCATGGTAGTGGTGGATAAGCTTACTAAAGCTGCCCAATTTATTCCAGTTAATCTCACTCACTAGGCAACAAACATTTCTGATTTTTATATGAGATAAATTGCTAGATTACATGGCATACCCAAGACACTTGTGTCTAACAGAGATCTAAAATTTACCTCAAAATTTTGGAAAGGGTTATTTATTGGATTTGGAACAAATTTGAATTTTGGTATATCTTATCATCCATAATTAGATGGATAAACAGAGAGGGTGAATCAAGTGACTGACGATATGTTGAGGATGTATGTGATGGATAAACCATCAAAATGGGAAGACTACTTACACTTGGTAGAGTTTGCTTATAACAATGGGTACCAAGCATCTCTAAAGATGAGCCCATTTGAGGCACTTTATGGCAGAAAGTGAAACACACTAGTAAGTTGGTATAACCCAACAGATAGAGCAGTGGTTGGGCCAGATTTGCTCAGGGAAATGGAGGAGCAGATGATAAAAATAAAATAGAATTTAAAGGTTGCCCAAGACAAGCAGAAAATATATGCTGAAAAAGGCAGAACTCACAAGGAATTTAAAGTGGGTGACCATGTATTCTTGAAAGTGAAGGCCAACAGAAGTCCCCTGAAGTTGGGAAACTATTCAAAACTGGTAGCTCGCTATTGTGGGCCATTTGAAATCCTAGAGAGGATTGGTCCAGTTGCTTGTATGTTTGCATTGCCTGCATCTAGGTCTGTTCATAATGTATTCCATGTTTCATTACTAAAGAGATATATACCTGATGCTAATCATGTTATTGATTGGAATGTGATTTAGATGGAGCAAGAAGGCGCTTTTCAAGTGCATCCGGTACACATTTTGGACCGGAAAATCAAATAGCATCGGAATCGAGCCATAGGGCTTGTAAAGGTCCAATGGACCTTGTACACTCCTGAGGATGCTACTTGGGAGCATGAGGATGCAATGCGGGCAGAATACCCGCATCTTTTTGAGGATTTTTGAATTTTACTGTATATGGGCACATGATGCACTGAGGACAATGCATAAATAAGGGGAGGGGATTGTAATATCCCTCGACTGAACCTAATTGTAAATGTAAATGAAAATGTACTTTAGTTGGTGAGCTATTTGATATAATTTTGTATGCACCTTTCATGGCATAGTGTGTGCATGTACTGCACAGTAAAATGATGAAGTGTGTACATTCTAGTATACCGCGCGTAGCATATTAAGTGTGTGCGATATTGAGGCTTGCAAGCCTTTGTGTATAGGTTTTGTTTTATGGCCGGTGAGCCAGTTATTATAAGTTGGGATGGTTATGTTTTGGAATTAGGCCAGACAGCCTAGATGTTAAAGGGAAGTGCGCCTATTTTTGTATATGTCTCATGATTAATATAAAATACATCGTTGCGCGCAGATCGACCATGTTAAAAGAGATGGGGGACTAAACTCCACTAGTTAGGGAAAGGGAGGGCCAAAAGTTAAGGAAAAGGTCTAAGCTAGGGATCTTAAGCCAAAAAAGAATATTATATTAATATTTCTTAAATCATAAAGTATGGATAATTATTTTATCCTATGTTCTAAAGTTGGGGACAAGTGGGCCAAAGTAGCTCCCAACATGAAAAGTATCAAGTTGGGGAAATGCATACATATTGTTGGGAATTAGTTCATTTTCCCGAGGGGGAGCATCATCTTTTCCATCATTCCTTCCATCATTCAATCATCCAGTCAATCATCCATGAGCATTCACACACCAATGGGATATCCTTCATATCTTCATGACTGTACCTAAACATGTATCCATAGCCATACCTGTTTGTGTAGCTGGTTAGCTTGGGAGATGGACTGAAGAAGCGGGTTGTCAGGCCCATGGAATATTGAAGAGGCGGGTTGTCAGGCCCGTGAGAAATTCTCTGGGTGAGAGAATTGTTGGGAATTGATTTCCTGAAGGTGATAAACTGTAGCTATAGTGCTCTGAGACTTCTTGTCTGGCCTGTTGCTGAAGCCCGGAAAGGAAGTGGGGCAGCCGAAGGACTATTGAGCAGAGAAGGGGCACACTTCCTAGGTGGGACAAGCATGTGGTGAATGAAGGACTGTAGGTTGTTAGTTTGATTTGGCACCTGAGACATAGTCTTTCCTGTTGTCTATGAACCTTTAGCCTGGTTAGGAATCCCTTTACCTGGGTGGAGTTTAGTCCCAGCTCGGGGGTGACTCACTATTGAGAGTGATGAATAGTGTGGTCTAAGGTTGGGAGGTTCGTGGAAGGTCTGCACGCAGTTGGTGATATTCTTACAAAGATAAGTGTTAACTGTGTGATAAAATTACAGGCTACATTATTATTTACATGTTTATTTTTATGGGTTTATCCTGTGTGTGTTTTATAACTGTTCATATAATTATGGGCATTTCCTGTATATGTTGCATGTATATGTTTATTTTCATATTAGTATGAATCCGTGCATTTACATAATGTATTTATCTATTTGTGTTTTATATTTAAAGCTTCTACAAGAGTTTTGTGTGCATATGTTTTAATTGCATGCAGTCCAAAAATTTTATGTGGCATAGCTCAGTTGGTTGTTGGGTATGTTACAGTATGTTCCACAGAGAGAACAATAAGAGTTCTCTGGTGTAGCGTGGCCCAACATGGATGGACGGGGACGTTACAACTTGTAGATAACATTGTAGAGAGCTATAGGAAAAATTTGTTGGGGTTTTCTACTTTGTCTTCTTTAGGAATGGGAGTGAGGAAGGTAGCGTTGAAAGTTGGGAGGACTTTTTTGTATTTTTTGGAGTCTTCCACTGCTTCCCAGAATTGTTTCTCTATTACTGGCCAATAGGCTTGGTAGAATTCCACTGTGAATCCATCAGTTCCAGGATATTTCCCTTTTGGCATCTCCCAGATCACTTGCTCCACCTCTTCCATGGTGACTAGCCTCAGGGCTTCATTATGATTTTCATTTATCATTTTTGGAATATGCTGGGTAATCTTTCTAATTGCTTCCTTTCGATTCAACTGAAGTTCTTGCATTAGAGTTCTTTAGTATTGAAAAAGTTTTGATCGGATATCCTGGTGGTTGCTTAATTTGTTTCTGTGTTGGTCTTTTAGAGAGATAATTATTCTCTGATGTCTTCTTTGAATCATCGAATTGTGGAAAAACTTTGAGTTTCTCTCCCCTTCATGTAGCCGTAGGACTCTTGATTTCTGTCTCCAGAGTATTTCCTCATGCTTATCTCTGGTTGTTATTTGGGCCATGAGTGAGACTTCTTCCTCTTGTAGCTCCTGGGAGCACCCTGAAGTGATCATCTGATGTTGTTTTTGCTTCATTCTTTCTTGTATTTGTTTTTTGTCTTGAAATATGTTACCAAATTCTGATTTATTCCATATCTTGATTGGTTGTTTTTTGTCTTGAAATATGTTACCAAATTATGATTTATTCCATATCTTGATTTGTTGTTTCAGGTTCTTCAGTTATTGCTGGAGTCTAAACATCAAGGAGCCCGAGTTGACTGTCGTTGCCTTCCACTAGGAGGGAAAGTTAGAGTGGAAGGAAGCATCCATCAGTGAGAAGGATTTGAAGTGGAAGGGTCGGTTCTTGGGGCTTGCTGGGATGTTGATGAGGAGGTTGATGGGTCAATGGTTCGATCGATGAAAGGGGATAATGGTGGCTTCTATGGCGTAGTTTCTTTGAAGAAGATATTCTGAGATGAGAAAACAATCCATACAGGAGACTATATGGTGTTGGCCAACTTGTTGGTTTCTCCAAGTAAAGGTTCCATTAGTGGTTTCCCAGTCTACTAGGCCTAGGTCGCTAATGGTTTCTTAAAATCTTTCAGAGTCTTGATCCAGTCGGTTTAAGCCTCCTCTTTTCTCTGGGAGAGAAGGTATAATGTTAAAGTCTCCCCCTATGATCCAAGGTTGGTTTTCTAAGAGAGGAGCTATAAGGGAGAGAGACTGCAGAAAGGTTAATTTATCTTGCAAAATTTGAGGTCCATAGACATTGGTGATATAGCCAGATTAGTCAGATCCGATTGGTTGGAATTTGGCTGATATACTACGTTGGGTGGTGAAGAATGAGGAGAAAGAGATTTTTCTAGGGTTCCAAAAGATGCCAAACTAGCTGATGCCCCTTTGGCATCTATTTCTATGACATTTCAGCTTCTCCATCATTTGGTGGCCATTATTTCCATAGTTATGGATGTGCACTTGTTTTCTTGTAACAACATTATAGAAGGTTTTTCATCATATATCAAGGTCTTTAAGAATATTTGCTTACTCGGGTTGTTAAGGCCTCTTACATTCCATGAGATGTATTTCTTTGGGAATATTGGGGGTGTGAAGAGAATTTTTCCACCATGCTCTTAATCCTTCTAGAATGTAGAAGAAGTTTCCCCAATTCTTGTAAGAGTTACTTGTTGGATGGCCTTCCTCTTTTTTTGTCATCTTTTGGCGCCTTGATAATTTCTTTGCTTGGAGAGTTCTTGATTCTTAAAGATGCAGGTACAGGTTTCTTACCTTTTTGGGTCACTTCTCCTTTCTCTTTATTCCTTGATTTGATCAAGGAACTTTGCAATAGTCTGATTTGTTGATCTGGTATCGAGTGTTCCTCTTTCCATTCACATGCCACTGTTATGCCTTGCATATCTCGATCTTCTAGATCCATGTCTTCTAGTTCGTCCTGCTCCACCTTTAGGGGTTCAGTGGGGACCATTGGATCATTTTGGTCCTGTATCTGGGGGTCAGACTTAAGGGATGAGGGGACAAGATTGGATGGAGGGTTCTTTTCTTGTCCAGGTTGGGAACTTGGTTGGGTCTCGACCGAGGGGATGGGGATGGGTACTTCTTGCTCTAATAGGTTTGCTAGAGAGTTGAAACTGCTACTGTTGCAGGGGCCTTTGGGGTTGAGATGGGTAGGTATTTTATTTTGGGATTTTTGCTTTGCTTGGACTTTTTCAAAACTTGCCTCATCCTTTTCTGATTAGGGATTGGGGGGATCTGTTTTCATATTCAGGGGACATTCCTGGAAAAGATGTCCATGAGCATGGAATGTTTTGCATCGAAAGGGGATGTGTTCATAATACATGGTATGGAGCCAGTATATGTCCCTATATCTAAGGCATATTGATGCTGGCAAAGCTTTGGAGACATTGAGGTAGAAAAAAATATGGGCATAGGAGGTATAGTGACCTTGATGGGTGGCCTCTGCAATCTTGACAAAGGATCCAAGAGTGTTTCCAATACCCTCTATAATTTTCATGCGCTAGTACTGCTATGGGAGCGAGTAAAATTTGATCCATACTGGAGCTGAAGTGAAATCTTCCTTTTCTGGGATGAAGTTCTCTTTCCAAATCCGTATATATAGACTAGAAGAGTTGAATAAGTATGAGCCTCCTTGGAAGACTCTTTCTTGGTCTTCAACCAGGTTGAAGATGGCCGTAAAGAATCCTTTGGATCCCAATTTGAGGGAGACATCCCCTTTGGGCTTCCATGTGGCTTTGATCCACCACATGAGGGCTTTCTATGATGGAAAAAGGCCCATGAATTTTCATATGAGGGCATGATATTACATGTATTGGATGTCCTCCCCCAGGAGGGGCGATAGAATTTCATACTGTAAAATTTCCACTGTTTGCGAGATGCAAGTTGATGGGATTTTCTTGTCAGCTTTTGAGTTATGAGATGGGAGCGATTCCGAGCTTGTTAGGGATTTATTAGCTTCCTTTGTCTCTTTCATTTCCATTGGGGTAGGTGAACTTGAGGTGTCAAGAATGAGGGTAGGGGTCTGGCACAGTCGGTTTCTTCCAGCGACTACATTTCGGAAAGAGGGGGCGAATCCTCCTTGAGTGAGGGCCGCCAATGCTGGTTCGAGACTCGTAGGGATGATTTTAAGGATGGAAATTTATTTTAAAATGTAGAACCTTGGCAAATCTTACTAATCCTTCATATTCCAACTATAAAATGTTTGGTGATATTTTTGTAAAAATATTCAAATTTCTAAGGATTTTATATAGTTTGTATAAAATTTTGGTGATTTTTAAGGTAAAATAATTTTATCCTATAGAATTTGGGCGAAACATTTTTAGAATAGCGAATCTTTTTTTGGGAAAAAACATGGAAAATTAGCCCATGAGAGAAATTTATCCCCTAAAATCATCCCTTTTCGGGAGATCAGATTAAGGTTGAAAGTTGCAGACACTTTTTTTAGCAAAAACAAATTATTTCTATGGTTTGGAAGGACATTGTTGATCGGAGCTCTAGTTTAAGAAATCTTACTATTATTATTGTTCTCAAGAACTCATTATTTCATATCAATAGCTAATTTGAACTCTTTAATATTGCTCTATTCTCAACAACTTATTTTTCCCCAATATTTAATCTCAACAACTATTTTGAAACTGTTTCTTAATTCTTTTCTTAATTCTCATTCAACAGTCACTTACCTCCCCAAATATTTATATTCAAACCTCGACACTCTTCTCTGACATATGATCTTTTTTTGTCCTTGATTATGGGTGGAGTGTCCACTCGAAACATTGGATGTTTCAAAATTTCATACACAATTTTATCCAAAAAGAATTTCCAACACTTGGAATATTTTTTGGTCCATCGCTCATGTTCAATCATGGAGGGTGGATTTTAATCCAGAGTACCATGAGTAGGCTAACTATTTGTTGTAGCTGGAGTTTCCAAGCCTATTGACCGATATTTGGTCTTTTGTTGATTTGATTGCTTGCATATTTGGTAATGTGCTTATTCCAGATGGATGACATAACTTTTTTAGACCAAATCCATGGGTCTATGTGGAGGTGGATTTGAAGTGAAATATTCCTCCCTTAAATTTTGTTGGAAACTTTGATGGAGTCATGCAACATAAGTTTTGGTACCTCAATCTATCATTGACAGAAGATGATAGTGATAATGAGATTCAAATCTATCCTCTATAATATGCCTCAATCCCCTCTAATGCTTCTATCAATGTTGAGTCTGTAGTGTGGCTAGGCATTGAACATAGGTTGGACAAAGGAAAAATTGGCTATCTTGTTGTAGCTATGATCTCAATAGGTTGAAGGAGTATATTCATTTGATGCTTGTCTTTTCACAAAACAATAGCATTGGAAATTACAATTTTGTGGGCTCTTCTTGAAGTGATAGGATGTCTTTCATGTTTCTTTAATTATTTGGATCATTACTTCATTGTGAGGTTTTTTCTTTTAGCATTAAAGGTTGTTGGTTGCAAAGAGAAAGTTGATCCACTGTTGATAATTGACCTTCTCTTTCCATAAAACTCAAACCGATGAAGTCTTGAAACCTGACCTGAAGATAGAGAAGACTTATTGGCTACCATGGGCAAGTAACCAATAGGGTAACCCATCACAATGACATAGTCATTCTTTCATTTCAAATGGCACAGTGAACAAATATCCTTGTATAGTACAGAGGAACAAAGGTCAAAAATAAATTTCGCAAAGGATCCGTGTTGGTGAACTGAGTGGGCTATAAGTCCCTTGTTTACGATCAATTAAGGACACTATTGATCCTATATATGTGAACTTCTATAACCATATTCATGTAGAGGTGGAAAAATGATGGGAAAAGATAAATATTCCACCCCATGCCTTAGCACATGTCCATACACCAAAATACTATTCTACATATTGGTTGGAAGCACCGACGGTGTTGGTGGGGTGAAGAGAATACCACACATGGATACAAAGGTTCATAGTGGTTATATGCAACCATTAGACAAACTTGTCTTAGATGGGCAATGCGATATCGATTAACAACAATTAAGAAACTACATTTATGAGAAAGAAATATTTGGTTATATCCATGCAAATGGAGATCAAGAAAAGATGACTTCTCTCCAATGGTGGAACATGTATGGGGGTTCTACCCAAAAATTGTAGCATTTGGTGACATAGGTGCTTTCACATATTGTGAACACTTCTTCCATGGGGATGTTTTGGAGCACCTACAATTTCATACACAATGTCAAAAGAAACAAGTTGAATGTAAATTGGGAAGAGAGCCTAGTTTATGTGCCTTATAACTTGTGGTTGTTGTCCCTTTATTGTGAATCTACATAGATGGATAAAACATGCAAGACTTGAGACAACTTTCTAGAGGACAATTTGGAGGATGGAGCATCGGTTTTGGAGAACTTAGAGATTTCTCTTTTTTATGATGATGATCATGTTGAGATGCCACTCCCATCCACTATGATGGTCACCATAGAGAGGACTGTAGCAATAATATATTAAGGTTTAGTGTCATATTCACAGTTAACTCCACAACCACAACTACATGGGGGTTGTGGTGGTGCCAAGAGGACGGAAAAGTAGATAGTAGATTAGAATAAATATTTTTATTTTTTCACTTCTTTTCTTGTCGTATCAAACTTTCATTGTATAGAGTATAGACTTTGTTGACCACCTATTTTGACTAGTTATCAACGTCACGTACCATGAAGATATGTACCTTGTGGTATAACAAGTTTGAAGACCTTTGTCTCAACAGGGAAATTCTGCCCCCAGAACTTCTTTCTCTCTCCACAGAATGTTCGCTCCCCTGCACGGGGAAATTTTGTAATGTAACATGTTAGAATGGGTAAAATTTTTTAATTTAGTGGCCTAGTAATTTATCATTAGGGAATTTCTTTCATCAAGTGTTTTTTCCCTTGGGTAATTAATTTTGTTTTTTCAACAATTTTAATTACTTGAGTTTTTCACTCAAATTTCCTCCAAAGTGGTGAAATGTGTTCTAATGATCAATCCCAATAGGTGAATAAGGGATGAAATTGGTGTATATGATAATTCTAGATATCTTCTAGAGTCTTGCGGAATTCCATTAAGTTTTGATAGGATTTTTTAATAATTAAAATTTCCGTAAATTGGGAAATTTTTAATTATTTTTTATGTAAAATGTAAAAATTTGGTTCTTGGGGATTTTGTATAGGGGAATGGGTACTTAAATCAAATGGATTATAAACCCCTAAACCATTGGACCAAGTTTCAGCTCATTTGGACAAGTTTTACTAGGTCAACGTCCATGAGGAGTCTAAGTCAGTAAAAAATCAACAAATAATTGACTAAATTAAAAATGTCAAATATTGCCAAAAGTTGTAAAACATGAGAAAAATGGGGAAAAGTTTTTCCTAAGTCATTTATATGTAGTATGGGGTCCAATAGATCAAATCCCCCCTTTCCTACCTCTT
>JZKD02S2256149.1:2056933-2077940 GCA_000966675.3 Picea glauca | reverse complement strand
GGATCATCTCCCTAAGACTTGGTCATTAGTGCATACTCTAGAGTGTTTTTTTCACTTGGTCAATTATATCTTGCTTTTTAGCAATTTATAATTTTCTAAGTTTTTTCACTCATTCGTCTAAAGCTAGAGTGTGTACTAATGGTTAGGCCTTAGTGTGCTTTGTCCGAGTCTAGTGTCTAATGTATATTACCATGCTAATCATTATTCTACAGTCTTATGGACATGGATTACGTTGCTCTATTTTTTTTTAATTGTTTTAATAAGTCGTAAAATTTCTTGTAAAACAGGGTTTTTACCTTGTAAATTGGTGTAATTTTAAAAAAGTAGTACAAGAAGGTGTTATATGCCTTGGTGGGTATCGTTTTCTAACCCAAAATACCCCTTTTACCCATTTACCCCATTTTCGAGAAAAATAGTTGACTTTTTCTCATCAAAAATCATTTTTACTCGAAAAAGGTGAATAAAAGACAAATAAATCAACTCCCTATTATTAAGGAAACATGTCCAAGACATGTTTTTGACTTGTCTGCAATTCACTTAGCCTCACTAGCTGTCAATGAGAGTTGATTGCAAGTAAAGGAGAGTTAAGTGGTGATTTATCTTGAGTTGATGGAGATCCCTATGTGTGGTGTGTCATTCCTCTCAAGAGGTGGTGCATTCTCCTTGAGGGTGCCAATCCCAAGGAGAGATGTACCTTTCTTGAATTACTTGACTTGTGGCAAATATCTATACATCCATATGGCTCATCCATCTTGGGATTAGTGCCCTCCCCCCTTGGGAAGTGCACCCCTCTTTGTTATTTACGCAACCTTCCTCTCCTCTCTTTGGTCAATGAGAGTTGGGCTCTAGCTTGTTATTTGTATTGTACTTTTGGAATAAAGAAGACTTTGGAGGTCAATATGGCAGATTGCATTACTTGTGTGGATGCTTGATGTTCATGTTTAAATTTATAAGGTAACCATAGCTCAGTTATTTGCATTATAATTTCGTAAGTTGGACTTTGAAGGGGTGTTGTCACCCAATAGGAAAAAAATTTCTAACCTAGTTTGTTTTTTAGATCTTTTTGTTATTTTACCTATGTGATTAAAGATTTGCATGCAAATTTCGGTTAATTAACATGCTATCTAGATTTCATGTGTAGGGAGCACCAATATTTAATGGATTGTTTGCAATTGTATTAAGTTTGACAAGTCGTCCTCATACTTGGAGAAGTGGCTAATTTGAGTTCAATATTCCACAAGCTTCAAGTCTATTGAGAACAAAGTCCCCCAGCTTTCACCGAAAGACTCCATAGCCCAAGGATTCCCCATTCCAAGCTTCTCTCTCTCTCCTTCTAAAAAAAATAAAACACTTTCTTGATACTTTAACTTGGAATGCATAAGTAGATCTTTATTTTAATCGTAAATCAGAAGTATATATTACTTTTTCATTGCATGCATGGTAGATCTAGTTTGCAATTACAAGTTTTCATTAATCTAGATCTAGCATAGACGTTTCTTCTTAGCAAGTATTTTACAGTTAAATCTCAAGGCCAGAAGATAGTTTCAATTTTAAGAGCTTTAAATTATATATTTGGAAATCTTAGTGCCTTATTGTTTGTTGTCCCGAACAACAAACAAAAGCCACTAAGAAATCTAGCTTCCACTTGCTTTCTTGGTTGATTTTTCTAATGTTTCACATAGCTTTCACTTGGTAATTTTTGTGCAAAAAACTAACACCTTTTGCAAGCTGTCCAAAATAACTTTTGGGAATATCTTATCCACTTTAGCTTGCTATTTTTGCAGATTTAATGAACAGCCAAGGGGAAACTCTACCCAATTTTCAATGATCCAGAGCATACGAGATCACCCAATGCACCTAACCTTCTTAAACTATTATTTTTCTCTCTATTTGTAAGTTTGGATGGTCTTAATCAAACATTCTTCTAAAAATATTGTAACTTAAAAGAAACACTGGGATCACTCACTAGGCCTCTCATCCCCCCACTCCCGGGGGGATTGTCTCAATTTTTTTCGTTTTGTTATTTGCATGTGTTCCTTTTTATTTTAGCAAGTTAAAGTAAACCTAAAATAAACCCAAACACTGCAAAACATTTAATTTCTTAGATTAGTTGTATTTACTTTTGTTTCATTTAACTCCTAGAATAATATTGTGCTTAGATTTAATCAACCTTAGATTCTTTTATTAGGGACTATTGATGTTTTGGTAGCTGCAGGAGGTATTAACCTCCAAGTGTAACCTTTGTAATTAGATTAGAATATTTCGGAAGTGAGAAAACCATTAAACAGATGTATGAAACCCTAGAAGAGAAGTCATCCCAAGGAGAATAATAATAAAGAAATAAGAAACCTAGAAAGATAAGTCGGCCCTGCAAGAAAAGTCAAAGTAAATTATATTTTCTAGAAAAGACAGGTCGGCCATGTGGGAAAAATTCACTGGAAGAATAAGTATAAATAAGGTGACACCTTAGCTCATTTGTACACTCACTCACTTAGCCAGTGTGCAATTCTAAGGAGGAACAACAGTGGGAGCTAGGGAACAAGTTTGGAGAGCTGCAGTTGCAATTGGAGAGGGCGCAAGTATGGAGGAATGGTGTAGCAATTTTTCTGGTATCTCTCTTGTGCTACTCTTGGTGTAAGGTACACTATCTTTGTATGGTTATTGTGTTGCTATTGCAACATTATTGTGGCTAGGGTTTATCTGTTGGTTCTAGTGTAGACTTGCCAAAATTATTCTAAGTAAAGGTTAGTGTGCTCGGGGCTGGCATATGTGAATGCCTATGGTTGGGTGACAATGGTGTGACATTGCCTATGGTTAAATGAGCATACCAAAATTTTAACATGGTATCAGAGCTAGTTTCCTTCATAACAGTCTAACCGCTGAAACGAATATACTCAGTTTCCCCCATTGTCAAGCTCGTTGAGCACTTACTAAAACCATTAAGAAGATCACCTAAGTAGGGTGCATATTTCCCCTTGATCAGATCTACAATTTCTAAAGTTGCAGTGTAAATTCCTTCGCACCAATTGCAGTGTCAGTTGTAGCACTAGTTAAACACCAGTTGCAGTGCCAGTTGCAATACCAGTTGTAGTAAAAGTATCTGTGAAACGTTGGGCCTAATTTTTGGTTTTCCTAGTGCACCTTAACCTAGCGCATCTCCAACTACCTTTAGATTACAAGTTGGAGCACCTTTGAAGTTTTAAGGTTCATGATTGCTTGCCAATGTTGTCGTATGGTGCCACTGCCTGTTGATGCTACCATAAGTATGTACTTATATATGTTTAAACTGTATCACTATTTTGAGTGTCATTCCAGGAAAAGGGATCTCTTGTCCAAGCAACAATCATAGATCTAGAGGGATCTCAAATACAACATATTCAAAGGAACAACAAACTCTAGGCTTGATTGTTTTCATATGCCTTTAGTTGTTATGGAATTATTGTGATGTTATGAACAACTATTTGTATTTTGATATATTGAAGTTATGATTATCATACTAACCTTTTTTCAAAGTTAAAGCTAGAAACTAACTTTAGTCAAAGTATTAGATTGATTAAGGTTGAGATTTTAGTGTTTATTTTCATTATATTCTCTAACTTAGATTTCTGTCAAGAAATCATATTGTCTTAAGTACAGGGGAGAGGTTGAAGAGAATACGTGTCATCTTGAGTGAAGAAGACTCAAAAGAAAATAAAAAACACTCATTCTTGAAGGTAAGACTCCAGGTTCTAGGTTTGATTTATTAAATTAATAAGTTTCCAATTTGCACATATCAAGTTTGATAATTGCTACATTACTAGTTGTAACAACAATCCTTGAAAGGTTCTATTACTGCTAGAAGATACTTCTTGTTTTTCTTCCAGGCATGTCACCTTGGTAATAATATGATGATTACCATGAGATTGTCTTTTATTCTTGTTGACATAGATATGTTCTTATGAAAATGCTATTATACTTTTTGTTCTTGTTGCTCTTGTCTCGGGAAGGTTATTTTATAAATTCCATGGAGGTTACAATGAAGAAATGATTGATCACAACACTAGAAGAGTGTTGTTCCTATTTCTTATTATTGTATTTTTATTTGGGCTCTTGTTCCAAGCAGGTCACAAGCAATAGCTCTGAGAAGGAGCTACTATGACTATTTGTTCTCGTTCTTGTTTTTATTATTATAATAGTATTATTCTTATCTATTTTTTTCCCTTTGTTGTCCTTGTTTCGAGCAGGTCACAGATGATTCTTTGAGGGAATCTATAGTGACAGTTAGAGGAGACAACATATTAGATGATCTCTAGTTTGAGACATGGAGTAGACTATCTAGATAAGAAGTTGTATACATGACCGTATACATCCATGTACCAAAGAAAAAGAAGACGAAGAAGGGTAATTTTGCGAGATACAAAGTATCTCATATGGAGATTGATTTTAAGGAGAAGAAGGCTCCAAATATGACCAAACAAATCCCTTTAGTGCAATTGATCACTCTTCAAATCATTAGAAAAAGTTAGTAGATCCAGAAGGGCCTACCCAGAATCATTGTAGCAACCAGGTAGACACCAACATGTTCCCATGACACTTTGCAGGATGCAAAGCCATATATAATTGATGAGCCATATCATGAGGAGTAGATGGCTCCACCAGTGGTGAGGCAGGAGACCCCACCAAGTACTAGCTCAGAAGGAGCTAGAGTTTAGAGGGAGTCATCCCTCACGATCCAATAAGGAGGAGAAGCCTCCCCATGACCATTCATAGGAGACTTCAGAGGAAATCATCACATACATAGGGAGTATATGGCTCCAAAAATTATAGAGACATAGAGTGAGCCTGATCTCAACAAGAGTCAGTGTCTTAGAGAATTTAATTTAGATGGGAGAGAGACGTCTTCCAATATTGATAGACAGTTTCCATGAGTTCAGGAGGCTAGATCGAAGATTTAGAGGCTTTGAGGAGATATGAGAGCTCTTGGGAAGATTCCCTAGTTTCAGTGACAAAGGAGGAAGCCAGTCAGAAGGACTTGGATATGGATTTTTTTTCCTTGAGACAAGAAGGGAAGTTAGTGGTGATTTCCAAATTTATCTACAAGATCAAACATGTTTTTGATGGCAGCATAGAAATGTACGAATCTGGATTTGTGTCCAAAGTATTCTCCCAACAAGAGGGAGAATACTATGACAAGACACTTGCTCTAGTAGTCAGAAGAAGTATACATAGAGCAACCACAAGATACATGAGAAGGAGTCTCATGTCTGTATATTGAAGAAATATTTGTATGGGCCTAAGCGAGAACCCAGGACATGATATGATAGATTAGACAAGTTTTTCATGAGCTTGGGATTTACCAAGAGTAAAGAAGATTCCAACATTTACTACAAGATTGTGGATGGTGGACCAGTGATATTATTGTTATATGTGGATGACCTATTTCTAATAGGAGACGAGAATCTCATCACTAAGAGTAAGAGGAATCTTGCTGCAAAGTTCGAGATGAAATAACTAGGCATGATGCATTACTTCTTAGGTATAGAAGTATGGCAGAAACCTGATGAGATTTTCGTGTGCCAAGGAAAATATACTATAGAGATTCTAAAGAAATTCAGAATGATGGATTGTAAATCCATGCCTATACCGATGGCGATGAATCTAAAGTTATTGAGTGATACATCTTCAGAGACAGTGGATGCTATCATGTATGGACAAATGATTGGTTCATTGATGTACTAGAAAAACATGAGGCCAGATATATGTTTTGCAGTGAAGGCATTGATTAAGTACATGGTTGAGCCTAGACATGTTCACATGATTGCGGAAAAACATGTGATGAGGTACCTGAAAGGTATAATTGTTTATGGACTTAGATATATCTTGGATCGTGAGATAAGACTGCAGGGCTATAAAGATTCATATTGGGTAGGTAGTGTCATAGATCGAAAGAGTACATTCAGATGTTGATTTCATGGCACAGTAGGAAGCAGACTGTGACACTCAGTTCTGCAGAGGAAGAGTATGTAGCAGCGTGTTCAGCTTGTGGTGAAGCAGTGGATTCAGAAATTGATTACAATATTGTTTGATCTTGAGTTAGAGGTGACCTGTATCCTTTGTGACAACCAGAGTTGCATAAGGTTTTCAGAGAACCCAATGTGTCATGACAGGTCCAAGCATATTGAGATAAAGTACCAATTTATTCAAGAGATGGTACATAAGGGAGTAGTGAAGCTCTAGTATGTCCCTATCGAAAAAATGGTAGCATACATGTTGACTAAGCCTCTATCTAGAGTGAAGTTTGAGTACTTTAGAGCCAAGCTTGGTGTGGTCTAGAAGGAATTTTCCTTGTGAGAGGGAGTGATGTGTTAAAAATGCGAATCCAGGTGTAGAATAGTGTGGTGCAGTAACAACAGGTTCATGTTCAGGCACTAACTGTGGCACCAGTCTTCCTGACCTCACACAAGGTTAGTAGACACAAATCCTTTGGGGAGGGCATGTGTTCCCAGATTCATGAAGTGTAAATCATGGATCCTTCGGGGAGGGCATATTTCCTTGATAACTGGAGGGCCAACCTGTGTGGTTGGAGGATGAATAGCCTGGGGATAGTGGTCGGACTCTGGGTCAGATGATGACTAGCTTGGGGCTAGTGGCCAAACTTTGGGCTGGATGATTACTAGCCTAGGGCTAGTGGCCAGACTCTAGGCTGGATGATGACTAGCCTGGGGATAGTGGCCGAACTCTCAACCAAATGATTCCTAGCCTAGGGATATATAGGTAGTGTGTGCACACTACATCACCTAACCCTCATGGTTATATGCATGGTCTATGTGGGGCCAGAGGACTGGTGTGCCAATCAGGGGACTAGCCTGGGGATAATGGTCGGACTTTGGGCCAAATAGTCCCTAGCAAAAGCCAAATTCCCAACATTGTGTGAGCTAGAAGAAAGTCCCTCCATGACTGTTGAGCCCACTGATGAGATGTTGGTAATTTATTGGATGCTATGAGCTGACGAGTAACTAGTTATGTATGAACTAGATGCTAACTAGTAGTGTCGAAGATGATTCCCAATTAGAGTGATGATCAATAGCATCAGAAGTTACTATCTGGAGTGCCAACCAGTACAGTTGGAGGTGATTGCCAACTATTTTGATAATATGTGGCTATGCTACTTGTTACATGATTTGTTTGATCATGAGATGGCCATGTGGCCATGCCACTTCAAACATGATCTATTTGATCATGAGAAATCTTGTATGGCTATGGTGATGCTACCTATAGACTAGTATGCAAGACCATGTGAATCTTTCCCATGCCATGTGAGATGGATCGATGTGTTTGAGACCACTGCATGAAGAACACATTAGTTAATACCTCCCTAGCTAAGAGGGAGTGTTGATGTTTTGATAGTTGTGGGATGTATTAACCTTCAAGTGTAACCTTTGTAGTTAGATTAGAATATTCTGGAAGTGAGAGAACCATTAAACAAATGTGTGGAAACCCTAGAAGAGAATTCGGCCCAAGGAGAATAATAATAAAGAAATAAGAAACACATAAAGAGAAGTCGACCATGCCAGAAAAGTCAAAGTAAATTATATTTTCTAGAAAAGATAGGTCGAGCGTATGGGAAAAGTTCACTGGTAGAATACGTATAAATAAGGTGATGCCTTAGCTCATTTGTACACTCACTTACTTAGCCAGTGCGCAAGTCTAAGGAGTAACTGCAGTGGCAACTAGGGCTCAAGTTTAAAGAGCTACAGTTGCAGCTGGAGAGGGCACAAATATGGAGGAATGGTGTAGCAGTCTTTCTAGTATCTCTCTTGTGCTTCTTTTCGTGTAAGGTACACTATATTTGTATGTTTATTGTGTTTCTGCTACAACATTATTGTGGCTAGGGTTTATCTGTTGGTTCTAGTGTAGACTTGCCAAAATTATTCTAAGTAAAGGCTAGTGTGCTCAAGGGTGGCATATGTGAATTCTTATGGTTGGGTGACAATGATGTGACATTTTCTATGGTTAAACGAGCATATCAAAATTTTAACAAGGACTACGCCCCTTGGTTTCACTAGGAGTTAGCCTAGATGGAGGAGTCGAGTCTTAGGAGACAGCTACCCGACTCAAGAATTTCCCCCAATGCCACACTCGATGGATTGAAGATTTATTCCACGTGACCTGAGTTGTGGATTAGGATGCAACATAATTGGCGTCGTTGCCGGGGATAAATCTTGTTATTCCCGGAATACGACTTTTGTTTTCGTTTATTGTTTTTTTTTTATTTGTTTGATGCATCTTGTGTCTTAGAAATAGACTCTATCATCTTGAGACTCCACTACAAAATAATTTAACAAAGTATTCTACAATAAGGAACTCACAGGGTTTGGTTAGCTTCATCCCTGAACCTAAAAATGTTTATAGGAGGAGGTTGAACAAATTTGCTTCTCGTAGGATCCTTGATAATCTCGAATCTAAGTCCATTTTTGATATTCATTTTTTTTGTATTTATAATTCTAGTTTATAAATGGATCATTTATATAAACCATGTGATTTTTATGCAATAAATGGTTATCCTCATGTAATTCCAAAAAAAGCTTTAGATAAATTACCTTCTTTTCAAGGTAACAATGTTATAAATGCTAAAACACATATAAAATATTTTATGCATTGTGTCAATAAATGGTGTGGCAATGCCTCACATGAAGATGTTAAAATGAAACTATTTGTCTTGTCTTTAGAAGAAGATGCTCATGACTAGTTTTCAGAAATTGTAGATAATAAGTTTAAAACCATAAAAGAGTTGATAGATGCCTTAATAGAGAGATGGAGGGATAAAAAGATCATCGTCATTTTTTATCCGCTCTGAACACTATAAAGATGAATGAGAATGAAACTATGGAGGAGTTCAACAAGAGGTTTAATGAATTAATCAGTAGTCTTCACAAAGACATCAAAACTCCAGATGCCTCCATACTTATCTACTATATTGAGGCCTTCAGTGGTGAAATGTGTTATCAATTCAGAGATAAAGGACCAACGAATCTTAAGATTACCCAACAGACAACTATAAAAATTGATAAGAACATGCCAGCTTCAGGAAGATCAAACTTACAGGGATTCACAAGGGGTAGTTCTTCAAAGCAACATGAGCCTAAAGATGCAAAGAGAAAAATTGTTTGTTCAGATAGTAAGGAATCTTCTAGTGCCCCCCTAAAAGAACTAAAAAAAATAATTAAATCCATGGAAGCCATGGAAGCCAACCATTCTCTTCAATTAAAATCGATGGAAGAAAAACATGTAAATCAGTTGAATGCCATGCAGAATTGCTTGATCTCCATGGAATGATCACAAGCAAATAAATTTCAAAATAATTCTAATGAAATATGGAAAAAGAAGGGACCTCCCCAAGATCAAAGGCCCCCTAATCGGTTAGAAATTACAAATTCTGTTGACCATGAGGCTCCTCCTTTTTTCAGTGCTTGCAATGACTTCCATGAAGAATCCACCTGTTACAGATTATGTCAGATAAATGAAGGTAGGATGGCAGAAGCAAATAAATATGTATGATATTCAAATCATTCAAATCAAATCAATAATATGGGAAAAACTCATTCTCTATCCATGTTTCATTGGACACAAACAATGGAAAGAAGTCAGAATTTAGAGGATGTGATAAAGAAATATGACAATGTAACTAAGTTATTTGGCGAAAATCCCACACCTGAGCAGATCCTTGAGATGGCAAGGAATAAAGGAATAACTTACCAACGGAAAGGGAATGACAATCCAGTTAAACCATATCATAACATTCCCACAATAATAAATCCTCCCACATCAGAGTTAAGCATTGACTTGGGTAGTTGGGTCTCTAATGCTAAGGTTTTGGTTTCAGTAATAGAGCTAATAAAGATTCCATCTCAAAAAGAAAAGTTGTTAAGAGCCATTGAGGGTCCCAAAGAGAAAAGTGTTGAAAGACACAAGAAATATTATGAAGATGCCCCTATCATTCTGCAAGGCACAAATCATAATAGAGGAAATGGAAGTCATCAACCATTCTTCATCTATTTGTCAGTAAATAATCTGCGTCTTCAAAACTGCATATTAGATTCAGGTGCTTCATCAAATGTCATGACTTGGAAAGTCACAGAACAATTAAACTTGAGGTTTGCAAGACCGTATCATAATGTTTGTGCCATGGATTCAAGATAAATCAAGGTCCATGGACTAATTAAAGATATTCAAGTACATTTGGCAGTCTTCTCAGATATTTAAATGTTGATGGATGTTGTTGTCATAGATGTTCCAGATGCATGGGGTATGCTCTTGTCATGAAAGAGGGCTGCAAGTTTGGGTGGAAGTCTTCAAATGAATTTATCTTATGACACCATACCAACTTGTAATAATACATTTGTCAAACTTCATAGAGAATAGGAAAAGAGGTACCATGTAGAAGACCCCAAATACCCTATGAATGAGTTAGTTTAAGAGATCGAGGATTTGGGAAAATATGCAATATTGACCAACTCCTTAACACCCATTAAATAAGAATATAAGGAAGAAAGAGTTGATGAGGTCTGGGACACCATGGAAGGATTTGATGGTTTATTTCTTGAAGACATTCCTAGAGAAATAAACCTTGATAAAGTACACTTAGAATCAGGAACTAAGTGTGATGTGTCAGTAGTGTCAGTTTCAACTTTCTAGCTATCATATGAGTTAGTGAACGGTCAAAATGAAATAGAAGCAATTTTTGGGCCATCCATTCCATATAGCTTAGAGCCTTGGAAAATATTCAATGATGATGAGAAGATATTCAATAAACATGAAAAGTGTAAAAAGAAAAAAGAAATAGAAAAACTGGGTGATGGCATATAAATGAAAGATGAATCAGATCAAGATCCTAGGATAATAAAAATTGGAAAATGCACTTCAGAAAAAGAAGGAAAAAAAATAATAAATTTTTTGAAGGATCATAGGGATGTTTTTTCCTTTATTCATGATGAACTTAAGGCTTACAAAGAAGATGATATTCAGCATACCATCCCCCTTAAAGAATATGCCAATCCTTTCAAGGAAAGTTAAGACATGAAAATCATAAGTTATTCCCTAGGGCCCAAATGAAGATTCACAAGATAAAATTCAAAGAAAGACTCATCATATGGTTGAGTTGGATGAAAACCAAAAGAAAAGTGTTCCATCAAAATATCAGAAATCAAGGTAAATACCGGAGTCCCTTTGACAACTCATCTCATCCAGTTGGTCGACGTAAAGCTAAATCTGTGAGTGAATGGGCAACTCCTCAAATTGTTCCTCTATGATAACATCTGATACCCAAGGGGCATCCGTTGTAAAATAGTTTGAATCTAACCCTTATATATATATGGGTGTGTGTGTGTGTGTGTGTGCAACTTGTATTTTATTGATGATTTCTATATAGTTCATGTGCCACTGATAATTTTTTGGGGAGACATTTGCTTATTGTGCAGATCACATATTTTGAGGTTCTCGCATGCTTTCCAAATATCAAGAACACGTCCCCATATGGAGCCAATTGTTACCTCCATAGTTTCACCATGCAATATTGATGATGATCCGCAAAGATTGAAAAAGGCACTTGTTCAAAATCAGAGTGCAAAAGTCCAACCGAGCATTATGGCCCCTTAAATTTTCTTATTCTTCTTCTTTTATGCACGTTCCATACCCCGATGGGGGAAATGTAATAAAATGTGTTATCATGAGGAGTTTATTATGTAAAAGGATTATCTCCCTAAGACTTGGTCATTAGTACATACTCTAGAGTGTTTTTTTTCACTTGGTCAATTATATCTTGCTTTTTAGCGGTTTATAATTTTCCATGTTTTTTCACTCATTCCTCCAAAACTGGAGTGTGCACTAATGGTTAATCCTTAATGTGTTTTGTCTGAGTCTAGTGTCTAATGTATATTACCATCCTAATCATTATTCTAGAGTCTTATGGGCATGCATTAGGTCCCTCTAGGATTTTTTAATTATTTTAATAAGTCGTAAAATTTTCTGTAAAATGGGATTTTTACCTTGTAAATTGATGTAATATTAAAAAGGTGGTACTAGGAGGTGTTATATGCCTTGGGGGGTATTTTATTCTAACCTACAATACCCCTTTTATCCATGTACCCCATTTTCAAGAAGAATAATTGAATTTCTCTCATAAAAAAATAATTTTACTTGAAAAATGTGAATAAAAGGCAAATAAAACAGCTCCCTATTATGAAGGAAACATGTTTGGGACATGTTTTTGAATTGTCTTCAATTCACTTAGCCTCACTGGATGTTAGTGATATTTGACTGCAAGTAAGGGAGAGTTAAGTGGTGAGTTCTCTTGAGTTGATGGAGATCCCTATGTGTGGTGTGCCCTCCCTCTCAAGAAGTGGCGCATTTTCCTTGAGTGTGCCAATCCCAAGGATAGATGTGCCAACCTCTTGAGAGATGGCACCCTATATACCCTTCTTCACTTGAGTGGTGGTGCCTTTCTTGAGTTACTTGACTTGTGGCGAAGATATATCCATCCATATGGCTCATCCATCTTGGGATTAGCACCCTCCCCTCGGGAAGTGCACCCATCTTTGCTATTCAAGAAACCTTCCTCTCCTCTCTTTGGTTAATGAGATTTGGGATTTATCTTGTTGATTGTATTATATTGTTATACTTTTGGAATAAAGAAGACTTTGGAGGTCAATATGGTGGATTGCATTGCTTGTGTGGATGCTTTATTTTCATGTTTAAATTTATGAGGTAATCGTAGCTTAGTTATTTGCATTATAACTTTGTAAGTTGGCCTTTGAAGGGGTGTTGTCACCTAGTAGGAAAAAATCTTCTTAGCTAGTTTGTTTTTTAGATCTTTTTGTCTTTTTACATATGCAATTAAAGATTTGCATGCAAATTTTAGTTAATTAACATGCTATCTAGATTTCAAGTGTAGGGAGCACCTCAGTATCTCCTCATACTTGGATAGGCATCTGATTTGAGTTCAATCTTCCACAAGCTTCAAGCATATCAAGAACAAAGTCCCTCGGCGTTTCACCGGAAGACTCCATAGCCCAAGGATTCTGCATTACCAACCTTCTCTCTCTCCTTCTCAAAAAATTAAATACTTTCTTGATACTTTAATTTGTCATGCATAAGTAGATATTTATTTTAATTGTAAATCAAAAGTAGATCTTACTTTTTCATTGCATGCATGCTAGATCTAGTTTGCAATTACAAGTTTTCATTAATCCAAGTAGATCTAGCACATGAAGTTTCCTCTTAGGAAGTATTTTACAATTAAATCTCAAGGCTAGAAGATAGTTTCAATTTTTAGAGATTTAAATTAGATATTTGGAAATCTTAGTGCCTTATTGTTTGTTGTCCCGAACAACAAACAAAATCCACTAAGAAAGCTAGCATTCTTCTTTCTTTCTTGGCTGATTTTGCTAACATTTCACATAGCTTTCACTTGGTATTTTTTGTGCAAAAATCTAACACCTTTTGCAGGCTGTCCAAAATCACTTTTGGGCATATCTTCTCCACTTTATCTTTCTTTTTCTTCAGGTTTGATGAAAATCCAAGGGGAAACTCTACCATATTTTCGAGGATCCAGAGCATCCACGAACACCCAAGGCTACCTAACCTTCTTCCAATATCATTTTTCTTTCTATTTGTAATTTTGCATGGTCTTAAATCTATTAAATACCATAAAAAATTCTTCTAAAAATATTGTAACTCAAAAGCAATAGTGGGATAACCCACTAGGCCTCTCATCCCCCCACCCTCGGGGGCATTGTCTCATTTTTTGCGTTTTATCTTTTGCATGTCTTCCTTTTTATTTTAGCAAGTTAAAATAAACCTCAAATAAATCCAAGCACCACAAAACATTTAATTTCTTAGATTAGTTGTATTTTCTTTTGTTTCATTTAACTTCTAGAATAATATTGTGCTTAGCTTTAATCAACCTTAGATTATTTTATTAGGGACTACCCCCCTTGGATTTGTTAGACGTTATCCTAGACAGAGGAGTAGAGTGCCATGATACAACTGCCTGAGTCGAGACTTTCCTCAAAGGCCACATCTTGTGGATTGAAGATTTCTTCTACCTGACCCGAGGTGTGGATTAGGCGACAACACACCCTAAAAACATGCCCTGCTACTGTAAAATCAATTGTCTAGAATACACCAAGAAAATCTACATTCCATATTTGCTATGAACAAGTGAATAATTTTAGACAAGATCTCCAACCATTCCTAGACAACTTTGGCCTTTTTTGCAGATTTAAAAATATGCTCAAGAGTCTTATTATGCAATTAAAAATCACATATAGGTCGAGGTACACCCAAATGACAAGGCACTTAGCAAGGGCATACGTCCATGCTAGCATAGACTAATTAGGCTCCGGAGGCAATTTCAATATTGCTTGAAGTTGATAGAGAAATGTTTTGGGTTGTAGATTTAATATCGAGGCTGTGCTCAACTATCTATAGCCACTTGTTTGCTTGTATTTGATGATGTAATCTCTTTACAGCTTGGCCCAATCCTTCCTTAATCACTTTGGAGGTTTATCCCCCGACTTGAACAATAAACAAGTAGAAATTAAAGTTAGAATTTTATTGAAAAGGAACTTGTCAACATTATTTAATCTAAAGGAATGGATTCAACTGAGCCTAAGGAACCTAACCTTTGGTTTTAAGGAGAATATATCCTAGAGGATCTTAATGCCTATACAAAAGAAGTGCAAGTTTGAGATAACTTGTCAATATTATTTAATTTATAGGACTTGATTCAACTGAGCCTAAGGAATCTAACCTTTGGTTTATAAGGAGAAGATATCCTAGAGGACCTTAATTCCTATATGAAAGAAGTGTAAGGTTGAGAACCACAAGTTCTCAAGGAGAGGCTTGCCTTTGTCTAAGATAAGAGGGATATTAATAGAGGTATTAGAGAAAAGATCCACAAATCCTACTTGAAATCCTCATGGATTGAGTTAAAAGAGCCTTGAACTCCAAAACTTCATAACTACTTCCACACTAACATGCACTTCAAGGATGACCTCATCTATACTCTATGATTTTTTATCAAAGATGACATCATCTATACTCTAATGATTTTTTATATCGTAGTTACCTTGTAGCTCAAGATCCCTCTAGCCCAACTTCATTTTTTTCCCCAATAGGTTTACATGGAGATAAATCATCAACTTAAAAGGGAGCATTCCACTTGTAGACTATGTATGAGGGAACTTTAGTAAGAGATTTATTTCTTCTTCAAATTCCCTGTCTATATTATGAAATTCATGATTGTTGTCCATTGGTTTACAAAAATGTTACATTTATTGTGTTGGAAAATACATCATTGAGGGTCAAGAATATAACTTATTGACAATGTCAGGGAAAATATTGGAAAATATCATAAAACTTTACAAAAATAATCATATTTTTTCACTTTTTGAAACATCTAAAGAAACAACAACATCAATCAAACACATTGCTACATAAATATGAAAATAAAACTGATATATAAGATGTGTAAGATGTCAAATGGTACATCGCATGTTGATATTGAATTATGATACTTGTCGTGAATCCTAAGTCCTAATAGGATGATACAAAATCACATCAAAACAAAAATAAATGTATCTCATGAGATGAATCATCAGGCATCTAGATAATACAATTATAGATGCACTAAGGAATCATCAATTCCCTCTACGCATTTTATGGGAAAAGGTCACCACTCTTCCTCTAGAAGTAGTAGGTGGACATGTTGGGGATGAGCCTAAGGAGGAAGGTGTAACTATTGGGGCTAAGGTGGAAGGTCTTGGGGATAAGGTGGAATTCAGAGTGAGATGTCTTCTCCTAGCTTTCTGTCTCTGTGGATGTGGTGGTTGTGATGCACTCCCAATGTCCTCCTCCTAATGTGTCTCCATTGGAAGTGGAACATCCTCCTTTGATTCTCCCTCTTCCTGCAACACATCGACATCCTAATCCAACCAGTTGTTGGTCACTATAATTGCTTTTTAATTAAACAATCGAGTACTACATAAATTGTCAACCCAGGGAACTCTGTTTATTTCAAAGTCAATCACACACTGTATATGCTCAACCTCAAAAGAAATCTAGAGTTGTAGTAAAAGTACACTAATCACGCTTTGCTTTGAACAGACTAAAGTTCTATTTTGGATTACAGAAAAGTAATCTATCTATTGCAGAGTTTAAGATTGAAGGAAAATAATTATCAGAAGAATCCTGGATTACATTAAGAAACATCAACTTAGGAAAAGCATACTGCAAAGGAGACTAACTATTCTGTAATAGAGAACATGACCCTATTCCTCAAGGCAGGAATCTTCAGCACCTATCTCCGACTGTAAACTCATTACCAATCAAAATGATCAACTAGTACTAAAGGCTTAACTATCTTGTAACAGAGAACATGACCCTATTACCCAAAGAAGGAATCTTCAACACCTATTTTTGACTACCACACGTTCACAAATTCATCAAGCAGAATTATAAATTAGAATGATTAACAATTACCTAGGAATAGATTGTATGAAAGCAGTGTAATAATTAGTGGAAACATAGTTTTAGCAAACATAATTTAAACTATTACGTACAGAGAATAGGACCCTATTCCCCAAGCAAGAATCCTCAGCACCTGTCTCCGACTATCTCACTTTCACAAATTCATCAAGCAGAATTACCAATAGAAATGATTAACAATTACCTAGGAACGATTTGTATGAAAACAATGTAATAATCAGTGGGAATGGAGTTTCAGCAAAGCATGAACAAAAATAATGCTAACACACTATAGAACTAATGGGTGAATCTTGTGAAGAAGGTGGGCCCTCTCCTTCTCACAAGATTCCCCGGGAACGCAAGGAACTAAGAGGAAATGCTCAGAATAATGTTTTATTCATCTGTCAAATGTATCAAGTTACAATATTCAAAGTAAACACGCTCCTTGTTTGTAATTTCTTTCTAGCTAAAACCTCCCCTCCAAGAATCCCCTTCTAAGGCTGATTTCTCGTCTATTTAAAGAGGAGAATCCACCCGATACAATAAACATAAGATCCTATTCCTATCCTGATCTAATCTTCTATGCTGGAATAGAATATTCTAGTCTCCCGTAGCAACATGTTGTTACAGTAGTTGGAAAGGTGTTGGTTTGAGGTACAGTTGTTGCGGCCGGTGTAACGGCTTCTTTATTTATCTTCTTGTTACTGCTGTTTGTAGAATGTTGTTTCAGCATCACAAATCACGAACTATTCAACAACGGGATTTGCGTCCTGTTTGACTGTTTCAGCAACATGGTCTCAAGCAACAACGATGGTTGGTGCTAGCTTAAGGTACGACTATTGCGGCCAGTGTAACAGCTCCTTCTTGTTGCTGCTATATGTGAGATGTTGTTCAGTGTCGCAAATCGTGGACTGTTTCAGCAACGGGATTTGCATCCTGTTGACTATTTCAGCAATGTGATCTCAAGCGACAGCAAAGGTTGGTGTTGGCTTAAGATACGGCTGTTGCGGCCAGTGTAACAACTCCTCTTACTGTTGTATGTGAAATGCTGTTTTAGCATCGTAGATCATGGGCTTGTTGACTATTTTAGCAATGTGGTCATTCAAGAAGCAACAATATTAATCTACAGTTTGAACTGTTTCAGTAACTATATATCTCTAATTAATGGCTAAGTGTGAGAGTAATGTAAAATTACATGTAAAACAAATTAAACATATAGAAAAGAGAAGAAACATTATATACCTTTGGGGAAATATATTAATGTGATAATATGGGCTTGAATATGAGTGGGAAAAGGATGTAATGATAGCAAAAAGTATGAGCAAAAAGGTACATTATAGGGTCCTAACATCCCCCCCAACTAAAAAGGTTGCATGTCCTCAGGCAACTTCAATCTGAATCAGAATCTAGATACCGACTTTGGGCATGCAAATTACTTTAGCAGTAGCTGTGGAAAGTACTGTCTGTTAGGGCTCTGAATCCTTGAGCCTGTTGTAGCCTTTGCCAGGTTGTTGCTTCAACTTTTTTGGGAAACTTATGATCAACATGATACTTCTCTGCTAGCATCCACAGAATAGGAAAGTGGAACTGATAACCTATCCACTTTTTGGCACATTGCTGAACACATTTGATGTAACTAGGTATCCGAGAGATTGCTACCTTGAGATTGGTGGGACTAAAAGGATTGTGTTCTTGCCTTTTCTCAGAAGATTGTTTCCAAAACATGTTATTTTCTTGTAGGGCAACAATCTCTGTGGATTTAATAGACTGTTGACAATCCTGAAGTACTGTTGTTTGTAGTTGCCGAGTATATTGAATCATCCCTGGTTTCTTCAAAAATTGATAATACTCTGCAACAAAGGTGGCACCGTTTTGTGGTTCTAGCTGTATCCAGAGGAGGTCGTTATCTTCATTATGCTTGGTAGCTAGGAAGTCATTCTACCATGTAATCTGATTGTTACGTAAGGAGGTGAATTCCCGAATCTAGATATCACCGACAAGAGGGTTAAGGTTAAGCTGTCGGTTCTCAGGGATAGCCTCATTATGAAGATATACCTCACATAGTAGGTGTTGATCCATTGTAGAGGCTTCTACAAAAGTTTTAACAAAATCTACTGGGTTCAACAGTACATAGGGTCTATCTTCTTTGATTGATTTAATCTGAAAAAATGTAAGTCGTTCTATGAGGAAAAGAGAGTAATTTTAGGATGGCTTCTTAGTAGCCAACAATTTTTGTGCCAAATCAAACATCAGGAGCAATTTACCTTTTAGCTCTTCATTCTGATTTTTATGGGCACGAGATTCTTGGCGTGTTTTCTCCAGAGATTCCCAGTTTGAATAGATGTGATTTAGCCAAATTAGTCTGTGCTTCTGTAGGTTTTTGTCCTATGTAACAACAGACTCTTTTTTCCATTTGTCCATTATTGTCTGCTCATCCCATGGTTGAGTTTGTGTTTCAGCATCACAAGTGATAGGGTGAGGTAGGGTCTGAGTGGCTCGTTTTATAAGAGTATGGGTGTTGGTCTTGCTAGGAGAGGTAGATTCATCAATAGGCATTGTTTGTACAGCTTTACTAATAAAAACAAGGGCTTCAGATGTAGCAGTTGTTGTAGGCCAGGGTTCATTTTGGATTTTGGAAGGTCCTACTAGTTCTTGTGTAACAGTAGGGTGTTCTTATTTTTTGACTGCAAAAGTGGTAGGTGCAGGGGAGGCTCCAGGCATTGGAATTTGAACTATCTTGTAGCCTTCTTGATAATAAATGTCCCCACATTGACTGCACATATATTCTCTACATTGATCTTCTTTTGTGTTTTCCTCTGTCATGGCCACTATGCAAGCTAAGTTATATAGTTTAAGTTCCCTGTTGTAAGCTTCCTTTACCATTACTAGCTCTTATAGGCTTCTAGTTCAAACTTTAGGAACTCATTCTCTTGTAAGATAGAGGCCATTGTTGGTTCTAGTTGTTGATATTTCATGGATGTATGAAGAGGGGTGATTGGTTCTTGTGTAATAGTCACGACCACAATAGCTGGTTCTTGTGGGGCAACTATAAGATCAACAACTGATTCTTGTGCTTCAGCTTCTTGATGTAGAGAAAGTAGTGTTGCGGCACCCTAGGCATCTGATTCCTGTACTTCGAGAACAAAATCAGCAGCTGGTTCTTGTGTTTCAGCTACTGGATGAGTAGTTGGTTCTTGTGTTTCAGCTACTTGATGAGTAGTTGGTTCTTGTGTTTCAGCTACTTGATTTAGAGAGGATGATGTTGCAGCACCATGGGCCTCTGGTTCTTGTGTTTCAGTTCCCATGGGTGAAATAGGTAAAAATTATGGAGTTTGGGAGGGTGGAGGTATACGGGCTTTTAGCAGGATGGGTTGGAAGTTTAGGGTAGTAGCTGCTCTTGTTGCAGTCCTCATTCGTTTTCTTTGTAAAATGGAAGGAAAAGTAGGAATTTTCTTCTTTCTTTTACATGTGGGTTTTTCCTCAATGATAGGGCAGGGAGGGTTATCAGGTTTATCTGCTTCAGAATCATCGCTAAGGATATAGACAGTAGGAGTAGATGATTCTGGTAAGTTGTGGGGCGGGCTTGGTATGGTAGGAGGGTTAATTGGATCAAATGGGTCTATAAGAAAATTAATAGGTATTTCTAGAGGGTCAGGAAGGTTTTGTGGTTGTTGTTCATGAGGGCTTTTAGGAAGTTCAACAAATTCCTGAGGTTCTATGGGGGGGTTGTTTAGGGGAGGGTTTTGTTGGTAAAAACCCTTTTGGATGAGTAGTTGAACGAGACGGTGATGGGTGAGGGAAAGGGTGGGGTTTTTAGCCTTTTTACAGTAATGCGACATATTCTTAAGACATCCGAGCAGATAGTAAGGGATATTCACCAATCTAGCATGTCGTAAATGAGATAACAAGACAAAATCATACTGGTAAACTACCTGGTATTGAACTTCATAGGTGAGATAGTGCTTGACAAATTCTATAACTTTTGGCCAAGGAGGTGGCAATGAGCTAAGTCGAACACCCCAACCTTTAGGCTCAACTTGTTCTCCTGGCAAGAGAAAATCCTGCTGGGCATTAAGGATAATGTGTTTGTAGCTGAACCAACGAATGCCAGTGACAAGAAGACCCAAAACATGTTCTATATCATCCTCTATGACTGGATTCCGAACCCCTTGAACAATGGAATGGTATTCTTGAAGATTTCGAGGGAATTGAAGAACCTGTTGTTGATTGAATCCCTGGAGTCTCTGAAAATAACTCAGCCAACCTGCCTGCTGAAAGATTTGATAGACTTCTGGATACAATTCTAGCAGGGTTGTCGTGGCGGGTTCGTATCGTATAACAGGGCCTCCCATAGCTAACAACTTATTAGAATGCACAGTCAGAGAGTCAGGTGACCGCTTCCGAACAGAGTAAGTTTTGTGAATGAAGACATGCAAATGGTGGTGAAAGAAAACAAAATGATGGGTAAAAAGAATGACGGTAGTCGGTTCATGTGAAATGGTGG
>JZKD02S2256149.1:2000860-2056807 GCA_000966675.3 Picea glauca | reverse complement strand
TAAAGTTTACATACCTCACCTTTACCTTTGATTTGTACTTCGAAACAAAGTATAGTGCCTGTACATAATGGATCTGCAGTAACCATGGGAGAGACTTTGGATTTCTTAGAGGAATTGTATCAAGGGTTTGTTTAATAATGAGAGAAGGTCGTGAAAGGACAGAATGAAAATAGAAGGATTGAGAATGAAAGAGCCGAGGCAGATGTTTTTATTGACAGGGAATGTTGAGAGAGTGGTGTTTCAGCAACAGGAGAAGAATGGAAAATATGTTTGTTGGAGAGTAATGTTTTAACAATGGAGAATACTGCTTGAATAAATAGTGTTTCAGCAGTGGTGAAATATTGTTGAATAGTGGTGTTTCAGCAATGGGAAAAAAAATGGAATATTGCTGAATAGTGGTGTTTCAACAATGGGAGAAAAAAGGGAAAATCTTGTAGAGTAGTGGTGTTTCAATAACGGGAAAAATGGGAAAATGAGGAAAATGTTGTTGAGTAATGGTGTTTTAGCAACGGGAAAAATGGGAAAATGAGGAAAATGTTGTTGAGTAGTGGTTTTAGCAATGGGAAAAATGGGAAAATGAGGAAAATGTTGTTGAGTAGTGGTATGAAGAAAGGGGGAATAGTGCTTCACAAAATGAAGCTTGAATCTGTTTGAAGTAAAATCATCCTTTCGGCGTTTTCTTGGATCGAGAATCTGCAAAAGAATCAATTGTAACATGTCATTCCTTGACAGGGATTATTAGTAAAAGAAATTTAATCTAATATTAGAGAAATTAAATTTGAATTTAATTGCAATGAGGGGCAGGAGGCTCCTCCAAAAAGAGATAATGTGAGTCTACCACACATGTGGCCTTAAAATCTTCTTTGGAAATGGGGCGCTAGTACAGACGGAGTCGATGACCATTCACTAATAATGGTGTTTTAGAGTCATTAATTGTGAGGAGCCTTATTGTTCCATTGGGGAAAATAGTGTCCACTTCGTAAGGTCCAAGCCATCTTGTACGTAGTTTCCCTTGAAATTATTTAAACTGAGAATCATACAGTAAAGCCCAATTACCTTTTCAGAATTGTTTATGCTTGATGATTTTGTCATGCCATTTTTGATCTTTGTTGTTGAATCATAGTTGCATGATGAACGACATCTAGTCTTTTTTCATCTAATTCATTAAGCTGTTGCAACCTAGCTATCTGTGCATCGGTCAAATTAGGGTTAACAGCTAACGCAGTCCTTAAGGTCTTGATTTCAAATTCCACAGGAAAGACAACACTCTTTCCATAAACTAATTCATAGGGGGAGAATCCTGTAGTATTTCTCCTGGTAGTTCTGTAAGCCCACAATGCTTCAGGGAGCCTTTGAGACCAATCCTTCCAATTTTCCTTCATTGTTTTTATGAGAATGGCTTCTATTACTTTGTTTGTGCTTTCCACCTGTCCATTGGCTTGGGGATGGTATGGTGTAGTCATCCTATGATGAATATGATATTTTTGAAGGGTGGATTTAAAACCATGAGAGGTGAAAGGAGGTCCTCCATCTGTGACTAATTCTCTAGGCACTCCAAATCTGATAAAGATATCTTCAAATAGGAAATCTAGAACATCTTCTTTCGTAGCTCTATGGAGTGCTTTAGCCTCCACCCATTTGGTCATATAATCTGTGCAAACCACTATATAAAATTTTTGATTGGATGGAGGGTTAATGGGTCCTACAAAGTCTAAGGCCCATCTTTCAAATGGTTCAAGTACTACCTGGGGATTTAATGGCATTTCATCTCTATGATTAGGTTGACCCATTCTTTGGCAGTTATCATAGGCCTGAACATATTTCTTTGTGTCTTTAAAAAGTGAGGGCCAATAATAACCCATCCTGAGAATTTTATGTGCTGTTCTTTTATCAGCGAAATGCCCTCCACAAGGGCCATCATGACAAGCTTTTAGTAAATCATAAACCTCATCTTCTCTAATTTCTTGATCAAGTCCTGTGTGGAAAAGACACCCACTTATCCAGCTATACCGAGCACTTTGTTGAATGATTCTTCTTTTCTCTCGGTGGGATAGGTGCGGTGGTAACTTCCCTGCAACCAAATAGTTAGCGATGTCTACATACCATGGTGAGTGAGAAGATACTGCAAATAGATATTTATCAGGAAAGGAATCATCTATTGGAGTATTATCATCAAGTGTTAACCGAGAAAGGAAATCAGCAACTACATTTTCTTTTCCTGGTCTATCTACAATTGTAATATCAAATTCTTGTAATAATAGTAACCATCTGGTGACTCGGGCATTTGTGACAGGTTTATTCAATAAATATTTAATAGCTGAGTGATCAGTATGGACAAAAGTAGAATAGCTAGTGATGTAATGTCGAAATTTATTAATAGCATAGATAACTACTAAAAATTCTTTTTCAGTAATTGTATAGTTAAGTTCAGCATGACTCATATACTTGATAATAAAGTAGATGGCATAAGGGAGATGGTTTTATTCTTGTCCCAAGACAGCTCCTATTGCAGTATCTAAAGCATCAGAGGATATATGAAAGGGAAGTGTCCAATCAGGTCCTCTTCGAATAGGAGTTGTAGATAACTGATGTTTGAGTGCATCAAATGCTTCCTAGCAAAGCGTAGTCCACTTAAATTCAATATTTTTCTTAAGTAATACGTACAAAGGAGAAGCCATTTTGGAATTTTTTTTGATAAATCTTCTATAGTATCCAGCATGTCCTAAAAAACTTCTCACATCTGTTTGGGTTTTAGGAATAGGAAGGTCTTTAATGACTTATATCTTGGATGGATCTACCTGAATTCCTTGAGATGAGATAAAATGTCCAGGTACCACTCCTTCACTCATCATCATATGACATTTTTCGGTGCTTAAGGAGAGGTGGGCTTGTATACATCGGTTAAGTACTTTCTCAAGGTTTTGTAGTGCTTCGTCAAACGAGACACCATAAGGGGTAAAATCATCCATAAAAATTTCCATAGAGTCATTAAGCATATCAGAAAAGATTCCTATAACTACTCTTTCAAAGGTTGTTGGTGCATTACATAGTCCAAATGGGAGGACTCTATAAGAAAAAGTTCCCCAGGGGCTAGTAAAAGTGGTCTTATCTTGGTCTTGGGGTGCGATTTTGATCTGGTTATACCCACTGAAACCATCTAAGAAAGAGAAGAATTTCTTCCTTGACAAATTATATAACACCTGATCAATGAATGGCAACGGAAAGTGATCTTTTTGAGTGGCTTTATTTAAAGCTCTATAATCTACACACACTCTCCATTTCCCATTTTTCTTAGGAACTATTACCAATGGGGAAACCCATTCACTGTCAGATATAGGATATATAAACCCTGCATTAAGCAATTTTTGAAGTTCTTCTTTGAGAATTTCCCATAGATTAGGGTTCATTCGTCGTTGAGGTTGGCAGATTGGTCGACAATCCTCCTTGATATAGATACGATGAGTGCACAATTCATGAGAGATTGCGTTCACATCTGTATAGTCCCATGTGAATGCTTCCTTATGTTCAAGAAGTAACTTCATTAATCACTGTGTTTCAACAAGTGTCAAGTTAGGGTTTATATTCAGTGTTTTGCCAGGTTCAATTTCTACTGGTATACCTTTAGAAGAGATGGTAGATGATGTTTGTGGTGGGTCTTCAGAGTTAAGGTTTTGCTGGGTATCTGGATCCAAGAGTGCAGTGAGTTGATTATGTGTTTCTGGAGTCACAAAGGAGGGTTCACAAATAAAATTATTAATTACTTCATCCTCAGTAGTGTCTTTAAGGCTTAAGGCTTGTCCGATCGTCAAGATAGGTTGAGTAGTTTGATCGTCAAAATCCACCCATAAGGAATTGTCATTATTAATCAAGGGTGTGGCGTGAGGGTAGAGGGTAAGATATTTGGTCTCATATCCATTGGAAATTATCATTGAACTGGATCTGCAACTAATAAAGGCATATGATGTGGCTAGCCAAGGTCTACCCAAAATTAGGGGATGACCCCCCAAATTTGTTTTAGGTTGTAATACCACAAAGTCGGCTGGATAATTCCAAGACTCAACTGAGATGATTAGGTCTTCAATGGATCCTTCTAGTTTGATTGTAGAAGGGTCAGCTAATTCTAGAATGGTTGGGGTATCTCTGATTTCATTCTTTAGTTGTAACAGTTGTGAAGTTTCAAGGGTCATAATATTGATAGCAGCGCCTAAATCTACCAAAACTCGAGGAATTATTGTTTTTCCAATTTGTACTATGACAATAGGATGGCCGGGATCACCATATTTAACAGGAAGAGATTTACCCAACATTAGTGCAGACAAATCACCCATGACATGGACTGTCAGGGGCTCTTTGGTTTTCCTACCAGGTTTCTTAACACAAATGTCTCGCATAGTTCTGGCATAGATTGGTACATCTCTTAGTGCTTGTAATAGTGGAATTTTGACATAAAGATTATGTAATTCCCCTAGAATATTGAAAGCAGGTAGCTCAGGCATTTTAGTCAAGGCTAAACGCTCAAGGAATGGTGGTTTTGTTGTTTCAGCAACAATGTTGGAGGACAATTGTACCTCTTCAGGTACATCATTCTTTTTGATGTCTTCTTTATTGGAATCAAAAGGGGTAACATCATCAATGATAGGTTCTACTATTTTTCCAGATCATAAGTGAATATCATTACATTGCGCTGGGAAAAGAGAAAGTATTGGATGGTTTTGAATATCAATGCACTACAGAACCTTATTATTGGGGTTAGGGTTAGGTTGTACAGGTAGTTGGGGCCTCATCATTTGATTGTTCGGTGGAGTACCTGATAGTAAAGACAGTGGTTGCTGAAATTGTGCTTGAAATTGAGGCAATTGATTTGGGAAAGGGGGTTGTTGACTTCTCCAATTTGGATTCCATTGGTTAAGGTAGGGTTGTTGTTGTGGAGGCCAAGGAGTCCACATTGCTGGGTCTACAAAGGGAGGGTTTGTTTGTTGCATGGGTGGGTAATTCATTTGATTGAGGGGTGGGTATTGCATTTGATTAAAGGGAGGGTAATTTGCTTGAATAAAAGAAGGATAGTTATTCCAACGATTAGAATATGTAAATGGCATATTGGGATTCATACCTTGTCCCCATGGATGCCATTGCCTTCTCTGTGTCAACAGATAGACAGCTTTAGCTTCTTCATCAGTTGGTTTTAATGCTCCTTTGATTCCTGGTAAAGAAGTTCATTGTTGAGTTTCATGATCCTTATCACAAATGGTGCAAATTGGTTTTTTGTCCAATGGGCATTCCCTTCGTGGGTGCTTATCTTTGCATTTGGAACAAAAGATGGACAGAGATGCTTCTACTTCGACTTGCTTCTTTTGAATCTGCAAGGTGTCAATTTGTGAAGAAAAAGAACTTAACATTTCAGTTTTAAAACCTTCAAGTAAATTACCTATTTCAGTTGTTGTTGCTCCTCCACTGGCTGATTTTTGAACTCTTGAAAATGTGGTATCCCTGTTGTTTGATCTATTCCTTGCAGCTCCTCTTGAACATCGTTTGCATAGGTTAACAATTTCATCATATGATTCTTTAGATATGTCCCCTTTACCAAGCATATTCAACATATCTATACAGTCATCCCTTATGCCTTTTAATAATATTGTTTTAAGAATATCTTTACTTACATCGGGGTGACTGGATCTTTGTAAATTATACTGTACCCTTTCCACAAAGTCCTCCAAATTTTCATCCTCTTTCTGTATCATCTTGAATAGTTCCTCTCTTTTTTCTCTTGTTCTGAAATAGTCTTGATATTTGTGCATAAATTTCTGTTTCATCTGATCCCATGTTGTGATTACATGGCCTCCAAGACTCATGAACCATCTTAATGCATTTCCCTTTAATGTTTTTGGAAATAGCTTTAATTTTTGAGCATTGGAAATGTAATCATAACTTCTGCATAATATGTCAAACTCGAAAAGGAATTCATCAGGATCTTCTGAAGATAAACCATGAAAGTTAGGTAAAGTTGAAAGTGGAATATTTTTCATGGGAGCTACTCCTCTAGGAAGATCACAAATAGGAAATCCTAAGGTAGAGAAAGATTTTTCATCATTTACCTCTCCTTCAGGACCTGCTTGTTCTTCATGGTGGAGTTCTTCATTATACTCATCCATGGTTTCTTCTGGTTGTTCCCCTGCTGCACTTGCTCAATCCTCAATATTTTCTGCTGGTTTCTCAACTGTTTTAGGACTCCAAGTCTCTTTCCCCATTTCAAAGTTTGCTTGAAACGAAGGTTGAGGCTTTGGTTTTCAAGAGCTTGGTCACTGAGGAGCAACAGATTCATATTTTGATATGATCTTGTCGATAAAATTCTTTCTTCCCCCCTTCCTCTACCCCTGCCACCTGTAGGGTCAATTTCTTTGGGGTCTCCACGTCCTCTCATGCAATCTATATATCTGAAAGAACATAAGTGCTTTTGAAATCTATAATTGCCTTCCCTGGCAATGGTGCCAAAATGTTGGTCACTATAATTGCTTTTTAATTAAACCATCAAGTACTACATGAATTTTTAACCTAGAGAAGTCTATTTATTTCAAAGGCAATCACACACTGTATATGCTCAACCTCAAAATCAATCTAGAGTTGTAGTAAAAGTACACTAATCACGCTTTTCTTTGAACAGACTAAATTTCTATTTTGGATTACAAAAAAGTAATCTATCTATTGCAAAGTTTAAGATTGAAGGAAAATAATTATCAGAAGAATCCTGGATTACATTAAGAAACATCAACTTAGGAAAAGCATACTGCAAAGAAGACTAACTATTCTGTAACAGAGAACATGACCCTATTTCTCAAGGCAGGAATCTTCAGCTCCTGTCTTTGACTGTAAACTCATTACCAATCAAAATGATCAACTAGTACTGAAGGCTTAACTATCTTGTAACAGAGAACAGGACCCTATTCCCCAAAGAAGGAATCTTTAGCACTTGTTTCTGACTACAACACGTTCACAAATTCATCAAGCAGAATTATAAATTAGAATGATTAACCATTACCTAGGAATAGATTGTATGAAAGCAGTGTAATAATTAGTGGAAACAGGGTTTCAGCAAAACGGAGTTTTAGCAAACAGAATTTAAACTATTCCGTACAGAGAACAGGACCCTATTCCCCAAGTAGGAATCTTCAGCACCTGTCTCTGACTATCACACTTTCACAAATTCATCAAGTAGAATTACCAATCGAAATGATTAACAATTACCTAGGAACGATTTGTATGAAAACAATGTAATAATCAATGGTAACGAAGTTTCAACAAAACAAAGTTTCAGTAAAGCATGAACAAAAATAATGCTAACACACTACAGAACTAATGGGTGAATCTTGTGAAGAAGGTGGGCCCTCTCCTTCTCACAAGATTCCTTGGGAATGCAAGGAACTAAGAGGAAATGCTCAGAGGAATATTTTATTCATCTGTCAAATGTATCAAGTTACAATATTCAAAGTAAACACGCTCCTTCTCTGTAATTCCTTTCTAGCTAAAACCTCCCCTCCAAGAATCCCCTTCTAAGGCTGATTTATCCTCTATTTAAAGAGGAGAATCCACCCGATACAATAAACATGAGATCCTATTCCTATCCTGATCTAATCTTCTATGCTGGAATAGAATATTTTGGTCTCCCGTAGCAACATGCTATTATAGTAGTTGGAAAGGTGTTGGTTTGAGGTGCAACAGTTGCGGCCAGTGTAACATCTTCTTTATTTATCTTCTTGTTGCTGCTATTTATAGAATTTTGTTTCAGCATCGCAAATCACGAACTGTTCAACAACGAGATTTGTGTCCTATTTGACTGTTTCAGCAATGTGGTCTCAAGCAGCAGTGATGGTTGGTGCTGGCTTAAGGTACGGCTGTTGTGGCTAGTGTAACAACTCCTTCTTGTTGCTACTGTATGTGAGATGTTGTTCAGTGTCGCAAATCACGGACTGTTTCAGCAATGAGATTTGTTTCCTATTGACTGTTTCAACAACGTGATCTCAAGCAGTAGCAAAGGTTGGTGTTGGCTTAAGATATGGCTGTTGCGGCCAGTGTAATAGCTCCTCTTACTATTGTATGTGAAATGTTGTTTCAGCATCGTAGATCACGGACTTGTTAACTGTTTCAGAAACATGGTCTTTCAAGAAACAACAGTATTAATCTACAGTTTGAACTGTTTCAACAACTATATATCTTTAATTAATGGCTAAGTGTGAGAGTAATGTAAAATTACATGTAAAACAAATTAAACATATAGCAAAGAGAATAAACGTTATATACCTTTGGGGAAATAGATTAATGCGATAATATGGGCTTGAATATGAGTGGGAAAAGGATGTAATGATAGAAAAAAGTATGAGCAAAAAGGTACATATAGGGCCCTAACACTAGTCATGTTCCTCCTCTATGAAAACCCTTTCAGTCTCCACCCTTCATGGACTTGTGTCAATCTCATCCAATGAAATGGCTTCTGTGTTAGGAACTTTGTCAATTTGGTTCACCCATAACATGAGATTGTAGTAGACATAGACCATGTAATGGACATATATCTTGTATGAGGCCCATATTGTAATTAGAGGATGGTGGAAATAAATTAAATTTAATGAAATTATAAAAAATAAAAAAAAATTTAGTTTGAACATTTATGACTTGTTTCGTTTTCTGGAGTGTATTTTTCAAAGACACTCTAGTTGCGCTTGCACCTTGAAGAGATGCAATTTTGATTGAGCAATCAAATAGAAATTTTTTGTAACTTGGAGACTCTTTTTCCATAGTTTTCCCACCAAAAATTGACAACAAATAAACAAAAAGGAAAGCCAACGAATTAAATTTACATCAAGTAACAAATAGATAGAAAGGAAAGACATTAAAATTTGAAAGTTTGTAATGAATTGTACTTGAAGTTTACTTGGCATCCTAGTGGTCTTGTCTTGGACAACTATTTAGTAACCAAATGTCCCAGCAACCAACATATATATCTCCATTTGTTTGGAAATAACTGAGTGATCACTAGGAGTCAACACCATCCATTGAACACGTTGAATAAATCCATGGATAACCTCAACATCAAATTTAAAACTGTTATCGCAGGATTTGTACCTGTGCAAAGCCCACCACAAGATCCCCAAATCTTGCGTAACTATGGAAGAAACTATCACTGTCACCTAAGTAGGATCTTACCTCGTTATAGTGATGGAAGAGGTCCACCATAAGGGAGGCTTCCTTGGTGACCTCAAGGGATCGAATAACAAGTTTATTCCCCAATCCTACCACCCCCTATCTTGATTATTGATTAGTTGGTCTAGGTCTAGGAAAGAAAGAGAGTTTGAAGGGTTATTGTTGTACCTGCCCGGAACAAGAAACAATTTGCAGCATATATATAACAATTACGAAGATGAAGTATGCAACAATGACCTCTCTAGACACTAGATAAATTAAATTGTACTAAGGTTGTTGCAAATTACATAAGCAACCTTACAACAACACTAAATGTTTTGTGACAACAACAAGAATTATTGCTCAGAAACACCACAATTGACCATAAAAAGTAAGCATTCAACCAATTGAATATTATCCAATTGTTAGAGGTGATTTCTGAATAAGTTAATCCACTTATAAGTAGGTGTATGCAACAAATAGAGGTAGTTTTCAGTGGTTGTAGCAAATTTTTGTAACAACGACAATAAATATTGTAAGTTTGCTAGGGTTAGAGTTAGTAGTGTTGATGTTTTGGTTGTTGCGGGAGGTAACCTATGACTTAGAATAAAACATTTTGGAAGAAAGTGAACCATTAAATAGATGTGTGGAAACCCTAGAAGACAAGTCGGCTCCACAGAAAAAAGATAAACAAAACAAATATTTACTAGAAAGTTAGGTCGGCCCAACCAGAAAATTCACTGAACATATTAATATAAAAGAGGACGTTTTAGCTCATTTTCACACCTAGTTTGAGTGCAAGTCTTTTGAAGATCTGCAGTTGTAGCTACAAGGAGGAATAAGGGTGCATGTTCATATCTTGGTCTTGGTCTCTCTCTTGGTGATTCTCTTGGTTACATTCTTGGTGATTCTCTTGGTGACATTCTTGGTGATACTCTTGGTGATATTCTTGCTAAGTATGTGCAAGTTTGAGAGAGTAGTGTTGTTGTAGCTATTGCAGTTGTGTATGGTACATTTTATGTGGATATGGAGACTCTCTCTCTTGTGCACTACCCTTGGAGAAGGAGCACTCTACTTGTCTTGGGTTGTTGCTGCAATTAGCAACTAGTGTTTGTTTGTTGGTTATTGAGTAGGCTTGCTGGAATTATTCTAAGTAAAGGTTAGTGTGCTTGGGGGTGGGATATGTAAATGCCTATGGTTGGGTGACAATGATGTGACATTGTCTATGGTTAAATGAGCATACCAAAATTTCAACAAGTAGAGCACTTGAAAGAATAGGAAAAGGGAATTTAATATATACTTTCACCACAAGATTGATTCTAAACTAATGTAGTTATCATCCTAGGGATTATGGAGTCTAAATGCATTACACTTGAAGATTGATCTAATTTAAGCCAAGATGTAGAGTTTAAACCTTAAGGTGCAAGCATGTTTGGGCCTTAGGATTTAGACTTTGAAGAAAATATATCTATGGTGCAAGCACGTTTGGGCCTTAGATATCATTTTCCCTTCTTATAGATTCAACCAAGTCAAAGATCAAAATTCTAGGGCTAAAATCCTAAACTGCTATCACTTTAGGGCTTTAGGATTCTAACCCTAGTAAGAACAATTTACAAATTTGGACAAATAAAACTTGATGAGAGGAATAAACACTTATGTTCCTGTCTTAGGGTTTCAAATAACAAGATTTCTTACAACAAAATACCAATTTCACCATTTACATTAACAAAACACCATAGAATTGTAGAAAATTACTTACTTTATCCAAGAAACCAAGAGCATAAAACCCTAATTGTAGAAATATCCATCTAAAATCAGCAAAACATCCACAAGAGATCTCCTTCAAGAATAACACATGTGATATAATGATCAATAGACCCCAAAAGGCCAAAAATTTTAGAAGTAATCACCCCACAATGGTGAGGAATGATGATGGATAAAAGAGCTTCTTATAGGAGGCTATCCTAGAATATTTTTCCACATAAAATTCCAACATGAAAATTGAAGTGGGACTGACCCCTCATTTATCCTTTACAAAATTCTAAAGTGCAAAATACATCATGTAAAATTCAACACGTGTGAGACATCAAGCCTTCCTATGAAGAGTGAGGGACTCCAAAGGCCATGTGGAATCATCTAGAAGTGAATCCATGGCAAGGGAATGTCTCCTCTGTCATGGTCATGCCAAATCATCACCAATACCCAAATTTTCCACCAAAATCGTAGCACCACCAAACCCTAGAATATGATGTCATGGACAAACAAGGGTGACATTAGGGGTTTAGGGCACTACATCCTGGCTGGAGGGAGCTACATCTTGCCTCTACACGATCTCTAGTTTTCCACTGCTGCAACATCCTTGATCCGATGGGTAAAAATATCTGGGGGCACTCTTCCCAGATTATCGGCTTTCAGCCCATTTGTCTGTCATCATGACCCAATTTGCTCAAACCAAGCCCATCTATCCATCATAAAAGGTTCCAAGGATGTGAGATTTGATGTTTGAAGGTGGTGAGTTATTGGATGACTCACTACTCTGTACCACACATTCCCAAGTCATGTAATAAAGGCACAACGTCCTATGTACAAGCCCAGGACATCCCTCAAAGAACCATGTAAGGGCCATCCAAAACAAAGAAAAGTATAATACAAGGTTAGACAAGGTTTAGAAGAAACATTAGTCCTTAAAAAATTCAAAGTAATTTGTAACTTAAGATATAATCCATGTAAACAAATCACCTCGGTATCCACTTCAAGCATCACACCAACCGAGGATTCCATGTGAGTTGACAAGTTTAAGTATGGGAGGGCCTTCATCCAACCCTATTGGGTGTGCCAAAATAGATATGAAATAAAAGAAACCAGGCAAAGGGACAGGTCCTAAGGGAAGCAAGAAATAAATAAACCCTTCAAAAGTGCAATAGTGATATGGTTTTAGGGCTTACTTCATGGCTTATGGTGTCATTGAATCCATTTCTATGAACGTCTTTGTAGAGGGGGTGCTTGATTGGTTGAGATACCCTTTCCTCTATACTTTTTGCATTCTAAACATCTTATTTTCCTTTTTATACCCAGTTATCATTTGCAAGTCCCCTTTAAAAGGTTTCATTCTTCATTCATTCATTTTTTTACTGGGTCGCAGTCCTTTATAATTTGGTGCATTCATTCACATCTAAACATGGGTGATTACCATTAGAGGGAGTAGAGCTCAAGTTGGCCTGAATGTTTTATGGTGGCCTTTATAATTTATAACATAACATAGACACATAGTAGTTGCATCAACCGCTAGACCTTCAACCTCTTCTTCTCATGAGAGAATGGACCTTTACCGATTACTGAAGTTTAGTGCACTATGCAAGGCTCCGATATGGAAAGTGTTAAGTATGGTGGGGAACAGAACATTACCCTTATGAGGTTGCCCTAGTAGTACCCATTTTCCTTGTGAGGTGACAACACAGGACTAGGGCATAGAAGCTGAACACTAAGGTGAAACAAGGCAATTGACACAATTTCCCAAGCTAGTTATCCATTATCCAACTTCAACCAAAGATCTTCACTCACATGCCCAACAAATTAAGCACAATGCTTTGCATGAAAGAAGGGCTAACATACTATTGAGCCTCTAAATTGACATCCCAACTACCCTATTATACTCCTCATCTATACCTTTTTGGCTTACCTAAGCTTGGTTAAATGACAAAGAACACGACCATTAGCCATTGATGAGGTAATAAGGTAAAGTATAATTGAATTCGTGCATTTTGTGGCTTATTGAACTAGGAAACTAAATGTTTCATGTACTAATGTTTTAAATTGCCATGTAAAAACTTTGACCTCTAGATGAGTCCATCATTTCTGTATCAGCTCAGCCATCCAGTACTTATGCGCAAGATTGCCACTGTCTGAATCCGGTATCAAGCGCACCTTCCATTCAGATCCGGTACCGAACCATCCACTGTCGTGATCCGGTACCAATAGCCACAAACTATTCTAGTCTGGTACCAACCACTTGCATACTGTTCGGATCTGGTACCATTTACCAAATCTCACCTGTCACGATCCGGTACCAATACAGGAAGCGGAATATACCAAGTTTAGCTCCAGATCATGCCCAAGATAATTGTTGGATGTTTGTTGAATCATCAAAGCTCTAGCAAGGTTATGTTAATCTAGTTTGTTTATTGTTTGATCCTCATACACTTCATGTCATGAGGATGAAGCTTAAAATATGTAACCGAATATATAAATTTGACAATTGACTGATCTGCTAAAGATTTCACCTCCTTGTGTTGCACGACTAAGACTATTTAAATAGTCATGGCAAGGATGGTGGAGGTAGTAGAGAGTTAGCATAAAACAATATGTGAAGCAGTGTTACATATTACAGAATAGATTTTGAGTTGAAGTTTAATAGAAGGATGTCAATTATTTCCAGGTCTTGATCATTTATGAATGAATGTGAGTTGAGTTGTTAGCATAGTTTAATTCTATGTTTTGAAATTTGAGTAAGAGGAATGTGTGGATTGAAAGAAAGCTTACTGTGGACTCCAGTTGCTAACCTGTTGAAGCGGCAAGTGCCCACTGTCCAAAAAAGGTCAGCATCCTTATAGATTAGTGTTAGCAATTGATTTCAATAGTATAAATGTTAGACTAGATGAAGCTTTGATCTTTTTAGATGATAGCAGTATAGTTCAGTTTAGTTTTTGATTGCTTAAAGATCTTTTTTTTTTTTGCATATGCTTTGTTTTTGCTTTTATGAATTTGATTTTGTTTCATAGACATAAATGTTGGCAGCAGTAGTCAGACATATTTGAAGGAGAACTAGTGAAGTTCACAACAACACATTGTGAACCACAACATACTCAGTATATTGATTATTGAACTACCCATGCTATGTCTTGATGATTGATGTGTGATTTCCCTTTCAGAAGTGTGATTGCATAGTTAGTTTTCTAGGTCAGATAGCAGAGTTGATCTGTCAAAATAAATCCGAGGTCTTTTGCAGAGTTGTCACACATTTTCAGTTCCAAATTTAAACAAACTTGGCACCCTGATACCACTCAATTATATAATTTATCACCATCTCCCTCAGAGAAGGAAGAAAGTACTGAACTTGTTGAGCTTAGCCCAGGAAAACCTTTGTATATCAACTCTAGTTTGGAACCAGAAAAAAAGACACAAGTAATTGAAATGCTCCAAAGACAATTTGATGCCTTTGCATGGGATTATGCAGACATGAAAGGAATTCACCTTGACACATGCACACATCATATCTACACTAATGACCAAATCATCCCAGTTAGACAGCCTTAGCGAAGGATGAATCCAGCCCTTAAAGATATTGTAAAAGAGGAACTACAAAAACTCCTTCAAGCCAATCTCATATACCCCATTTCAGATAGTCAATGGGTGTCTCCACTTGTCATATTTCCCAAGAAAAATGGTAAGTGGATAATATGTGTAGACTTCAGGGAGTTGAACAAAGCCACCCATAGGGATTATTTTCCCTTACCGTTTATTGATTAGGTGTTGGATACCTTGTCTGGAAAGAAGTATTTTTCGTTCCTAGATGGGTTTAGTGGTTATAACCAAATAAAAATAGCACCCGAAGACCAGGAGAAGACCACTTTCACCTTCCCATGGGGAACCTATGCTTATAGGGTTCTTCCTTTTGGAGTTTGCAATTCCCTAGCCACTTTTCAAAGGGATGTCCTAGCCATTTTCTCTGACTTGACCAATGATTGCGTGAAAGTCTACATGGATGACTTTACAGTCCATGGAAAAGACTTCCAAGAAGCTTTGAACAGTCTAGAAAAAGTCTTGATTAGGTGTAAGTAAACTAATCTTTCCCTAAGTAATGAAAAGTCAAAGATGATGCTCACTGAAGGTATTGTTTTGGGACATCCCATCTCTGGTTCTAGAATGAGAGTTTATCTGGCAAAGATTCATATTATCACACAAATCACAATACCTTCCTCACAAAAGGAAGTTCACAACTTTTTAGGGCATGCTGGCTACTATAGAATATTCATTCCGAATTTTACAAGCCTAGCTACCCCTTTATTCAAGTTATTATCTAAAGTAGCCGAATTTAAGTGGAATGATGAATGCCAAATATCTTTTGAGATTCTAAAACAAAAATTGTCAACTACCCCTGTATTAAGAGGACCAAATTGGTCCCTTCCTTTTCATATCTGTACCGATGCCTTAGACACAACCCTTGGGGCAGTTCTTGGACAAAGGGAAAATCAAATGCCTTATGCTATTTACTTTGTTAGTAAAAATCTGTCTCCAGCTAAAGTTAATTATATGGTCACAGAAAAATAATTGCTAGCTGTGGTCCATGCTATCAATAAATTTAGACACTATATTACAGGATATAAATCTTTTGTACACACTAATCATTTAGCCATCAAATTCTTAATGAAAAAACTTGTAACAAATCCTAGAGTTACAAGATGGTTGTTATTATTACAAGAGTTCAATATCAACATTATTGATAGACCTGATAAGGATAATCTTGTGCCTGATTTCTTATCTAGAATGATTCATCTGGGAGATAACACACCAGTAGAAGATAAATTTTCTGATGAAAATTTATTTTCTATTTCTACATTCATTCCTTGGTATGTATATGTAGCTAACTATATTGTGACAGGGAAGATGCCTCAGAAATTGTCGTCTAGAGAAAAATAGAAATTAATTCAGCTAAGCGCAAACTACATGTGGCACGATGATTGTCTCTGCAAAATAGGACCAGATTTGGTAATCAGGAGATGTGTAAGGGAAGATGAAATTCATAATATTTTGCAAGCCTTCCATGATGGTACTTGTGGAGGACAATTCACAGACAAGAGGATCGCTTATAAAGTTCTGTAATGTGGTTATTATTGGGCTCATATTTTCAAAGATGCTAAAACCTACGTATCCAATTGTGATGAATGCCAACGAATGGGTAAGACTACTGCATGAGACCAAATGCCACTTCAAGCCCAAGTAGTCATTGAGCCCTTCGAGAAATGGGCATTAGATTTTGTAGGGCCCATTAACCCTGCATCTAAAAAGAAGAAGTACATACTTGTATGTATTGACTATGTGACTAAGTGGGTTGAAGCAAAAGCTTTACCAGTTGCAAGTGAACAATCAGTGGTATATTTCATTTTTAATGACATCTTTACTATATTTGGTGTACCTCAAGAAATTTCAACTAATTAGGGAACTCAATTTACCTCTAATCTAGTCAAAGCTGTTACAGAACAGTACCAAATTAAACACAGGAAATCTACACCCTACCATCCATAGGAAAATGGACAAGTAGAATCTACCAACAAAGTTATTGAGTCCATTCTTACCAAAACAGTACAACTACACCACAAGGATTGGGCTGACAGATTACTAGAATCCTTATGGGCTTATAGAATCACCTGGAGGAATACAACAGGACATACACCCTACAATTTGGTGTATGGGAAGCAGGTACTTCTTCCCATAGAATTCCAGATAAAAACCTTCAGGACTGCAGTACAATTTGGCATGAACTTGGATGAATCCCAGCAACAAAGACTCTTGCAGCTTAATGAGTTGAACGAAATTAGGCAGGAATCACTTCAAAGAACCACCCTCATTCAAGAGCAGAGAACAAAATCACATGACAAGTATCTCAAAAAGAAAAATTTTTAACAAGGAGATTGGGCCCTGTTGTATGACAACAGATTCAAGAACTTCAAAGGTAAGTTAGCTACTCGTTGGATGGGACCTTATGAAATTGACACTGTCTATGATAATGGTTCAATCAGGATAAAGACAATTAACGAACAAATGACACCAGTACTTGTAAATGGTCATAGGTTGAGAATTTATAACAAACCCCTATCAAAAGAGGAATTTTTGACTCGTATACTATAGAATTTAGATATGCAGGTGATCAGTAAGGAAGGATACCTTCCTACTGATCCACATTGATTGATTGGTTTATTTTTAAACTTTTGTAAATAGGTGTGGATTGTGTTTTGTTAATAAGCTGAAGGTAACAAGGGATTCTTACCTCCTTTTTTTTTACTTTCGCATTTTATCTTTTTAAGTAGATTTCTATAATTTATTTGATCCTTCAAGAACTTGCTAAACATCATTTTGTAGGCATCAATAATACTCTGTTCTACTCTGGTACCAGAAATCCTGTTATGGTCTGGTACCAGCAGTCCTGTGTTGGTCCAGTACCAGAAGTCTGTCCTTATATGGTACTATCAGGACACATCACCTAATTGAAAAGGAATGCTACACATATTTCAAAAGCTTATGTCAATTAATATGAAGTATGAAGCCATGCAACAACTACTTAAGATGGAACCAAGAAGCCGAATGCAACATCAAATGGTAGCCCTTATGAAGCAATAATTTATTTTGGTTATGTTGCTGACTAAAGGGAAGTATCTTTAATTTCTTTTGGTTTTGTTTCTAAAAGGAAGAATTTTTAATTTCTTTTGGTTCTGTTGCTAGCTAAAAGGAAGAATTTTTAATTTCTTTTGGTTCTGTTGCTAGCTAAAAGGAATTATTTTAATTTCTTTTGGTTCTGTTGCTTGACAAAGAAGACATAATCTTTACCTATGATTGTTAAAAGAACCATGCTTAATCTGCTTCAAAGTCTAGAGGTTGCCTTTATCTAGTATTTCGGCATGATTAAAGGGATAAAAACTATATTAGCCTACAAGTAACTATCTCACCCTAGCTAGACTTCAATAGTATTCATTGGATTATCTTTTCTAAAGAGTAACATATGAGTATATGAACACTCTCTATCATGGGAACACTAGGAAAAATTTTATGGAAGAGGATGTATCAGTACCTTAAGGTAACTTTAGGTCATTCTCTTATGGACAAACTCAGAAAAAATTATACATCTGAATCTAATGTGCAATACATAAGTTTATTTTTCCTTCAGACAAATCTTTAAAGACATCCAAATAAGAGAATATAACTTCCAACCCAATACCATCCCAACCTGTAAAAAGGTTTTGAGACGAGCCTCCTCTGTCACCATGCAAAAGCACTCTTTAATAAAAATAGAAATAGGTGACTATGGACAAGAAGCCTCTGATGGAAAAAGGGTTTAAGAGACTAACCCGCCGGGATATTGAGCAGGTCTGTTGGCAGCGGGTACCGGTCTATGGTATGACTAGGCAAACCTATCAGGGTACTGAATAGGCCTATTGGAAATGGGGCATTCTTCCTAGGGAAGGGATGTCTCTCACTAATTATCACAACTACCCCACCAGAGTACTGAACAGGCTTGTTGGTAGTGGGTTATGGTTGAGAAATGTCTCATCTATACTTGTCTGATTGAAAAATTCACTTTTTTCATCTAAAAAAATGAACTCTATAAGCAAAGGTCACTGTTGACATTTATGAGATACAAAATCCAGATTAACAGACAAGACATTTACTACAAGCAAATGTCCATTTGAGAATTACCCTAAGTCAACTTTACCGATCTGACATCTAAAGCCTGCATTACCTAAGAAGGAAACTTCTTATGAGTGGAGCCCTAAATAGGGAGTCTAATCTACTTATACTGTGAAATTTATCCATAACATCTAATGATAGTAAATCTCTGAAGCAAGTTAGGTTGGATCTGTTCTTCTGGAAAAAATATAAAAACCTCCCTATTTTCACTGCTGAATGCTACCCTTGTTAATAAGTCATAAAAAAAAGGCAATTTCAATTTTTTTAGGCATGTGATCATATGCTAGGTGATAAATGTACTTTTGGAATTTGATTTGGTTTCTTTTCTCTTATCATCTTATCTCCATTATGATACAGAGTGTTGAATCTTCTTGCATAAGGATATGCAACATCCTTGGCATGGGGGAGGGTCAAAGAGCTCCTTCATAACTCTTTTTCAAACTCACATCTCATCTTTAGAAACCAACATGTTCACCCTACAACCCTACAAAACCAGACACAAAAGAAGATAAGCACAGAATAAAGAAGTTTCATGAAGTACAAGAAATTCCAGTACCAAGCTTCCAGAAAACTCCAGCCTAAAAAAAGATGAACTCTGACAATCTACAATATTCAAATACAAAGGAAATCGTATATGCTATGGGTATTGATTATACAATGGTAAAAGTAAAGGTAACATGGTATTATTTATTTTCCTTTGCTTATAAAACTACAATAGGCATGAAAATATATACTATATCTTATGACCTTAGTGTTAAAACCATGCACCTAACTTTCACTTCCCTCATACCCATATGCTTAACCTTAATCAATCCTCTCATCATAAAAGCACTTGAAAATGATTGAAGACAAAATCACATCAAAAGTGTGAATATGGAGCATGTCTAGTAATGATGAGCCATGAACGTGCTTCGTCCTTAAGCAATCACGAATGTATCTTGGGTCATGAGCCATGATTCAACATCAAATTCACCGCTCAGAAGTCCAATCACCTATCCCAAACAACAATGATGCTTCAACACCCAACGTTCTGTCCCCATCATTGCACTAATAGGAAAAAATGAAATGGCTTATCTGGGTTTCGAAGCCATCCAGATGAGCCTCATATTGTCTTAATTTTCCTTTGCGACATCTTTACTTAAACTCATCTTTTGAATTAGCGACACCATCACCATATTTTTTTTGTCGTTACCAACCTTTCTCTAGCTCCGAGCTTACTTCTCCCTATGATCTCTGGTACCAAACCCTTACCCTCATAAGATGACTAAATCCTTACAATACAGCCTGATTTTCACTCATAGTTTATAAAGATGGTTGTAAGTAGACATGAACCGTTCTTCCAGATTTATAGAGAGAACGAGGAGTTCCAGTTGTGTAGAGAGAAGTATTCAAGAGTGGGATGGATGCCATTTTTGGAGAGATTCACAGGCTTTCATGAGAAGGTATCTCACGCATTTATTCAGGGTTACGATGGAGATATTGCGCACATAGGCAATCTGTAGCTAACAATCAATGAAGCAACTTTAAGGGAAGCCACGGGATTACCTAACAGAGGAGCCAAGTATTTCAAAGTAGTATGAATCAACAAGGAAATGTGTCAACGATTTCTAAAAGAATACCATCAACACCCTGATTGGAAAAAGGGGATTCCTAGGACCTATATCAAGGAAGAGTATCATCCAATGCTTGCTAGTCTTCAACGCTTCCTCACTTGTGAGAGCAGGTATGTTGTAACCTTCCTATATCATCTTAGGCTTCTGTTACACTTTGAGGGAGGTCCTGAAATTGATTTCCCATATTTTTTATGGATGAGTCTGAACAAGATGGTAAGAGGTGTCAAATCCCTATCCAAAACTGAGAAGACTAGCATTTGTCATCAAGTTCTTATTAAGATGTTTGTTATACATGAAATCAGGAATCAAGGGATTAGCTGGAAAATCCTCATCACTCAACACCTTCCCACAAAAAACAAACCTGTAGAGGGATCCCAACCTGCTCTGGAGAAAGATAAGGAACCTCAAGAGAAAAAGGGAAAGAAGGATAAGATAACTCCATCATCCTCCAGAATAGTGAGCCAAAAAGATAAAGCTAGTAAACAAGCAGGGCCCTCTTCCATTGTCAATAATATTTTTAAAAGTCAAGAATAAAAAGGTAAATCCAAATTAGTGGAGGAGACCTCAACAATAGCACTTGAGGAGAAAGTTCATAAGACAAAAACTATGAGGAAAGAAAAGAATAGCTCAGAAAATAAAGATGAACAGTCTATAGAACAATCCCCTGTAACCATTCCACGAACAGAAAAGAAGAAAAGGAATCTTGTGAGCACCTTTGATCTATTACCCCCTTGTAAAAGAACCACAAGGAGCATGAGCAGTTGTCAATACTCATACACATGAAGAACCAATAGATCTTACCTCCCCTTCTGAAGACCTATCAGTCTAGGATGACATCCCTAGCTTGAATGAGGAACAAGTTACTATTACTTTATGTGGGATGAGGGAGGAAGTGGAGGAAAGAGAATACATCTAGCCAGAAACAATGGGGTCAACAAGAACCTTAACAAAAGAACAGATGAAGAAAAAGATTGGGGAGATGCAAAAACAAAACCAGGAACTCAAACAAGAAGTGAAGGAATACCAACTACTGGACAGGTATATCAAAAAGGAAAACGAACAACTGAAGGCAACCAGCCAACAACTTCAAGATGACCATGAAGAGACTTCTAATAAGTTCAGGAAGGTAATAAGACTCTTACAATACATTAGGGTCATAAAAAGGGAGCTGAAAGTAGAATCCTCAGCCATTAACATCACTGATCCACAAAAGTAAAGAATGGAGTCTCAAATTTTGAAAAATTTTGAGTTGTTTTGGTTGCATGAGGACATGTAATGGTTTTGGCATGGGAGAATGTTGAGCCTCTAAATTGACATCCCCACTACCATATTATACTCCTCATCTATACCTTTTTGGCTTACCTAATCTTGGATAAATGACAAATAACACTACCATTATCCATTGATGAGGTCATAAGGTAAAGTATAATTGAATTCGTGCATTTTGTAGTTTATTGAGCTAGGAGACTAAATGTTTCATGTACTAATGTTTTAAATTTCCATGTATAACCTTTGACCTCTAGATGAGTCTAGCATTTCTGTATCAGCTCAGCCATCCGGTACTTATGCGCCAAATTGCCACTGTCTAAATCCGGTACCAAGCGCACCTTCCATTCAGATCCGGTATTGAACCATCCACTATCGTGATCTGGTACCAACGGCCGCAGATTATTCTAGTCTGGTACCAACCACTTGCATATTGTTTGGATCCAGTACCATTTACTGAATCTCACCTGTCACGATCCAGTACCAATACAGGAAGAAGAATATACCAGTTTAGCTCCAGATTGTGCCCAAGATAATTGTTGGGTGTTTGTTGAATCATCAAAGATATAGCAAGGTTATGTTAAGCTATTTTTTTTATTGCTTCATCCTCATACACTTCGTGTCATGAGGATGAAGCTTAAAATATGTAACCGAATATATAAATTTGATAATTGACTGATCTGCTAAAGATTTCACCTCCTTGTGTTTCACAACTAAGACTGTTTAAATAGTCATGGCAAGGATGGTGGAGGTAGTAGAGAGTTAGCATAACACAGTATGTGAAGCAGTGTTACATATTGCAGAATAGATTTTGAGTTGAAGTTTAATAGAAGGATGTCAATTATTTCCAGGTCTTGATCATTTATGAATGAATGTGAGTTGAGTTGTTAGCATAGTTTAATTCTATATTTTAAAATTTGAGTAAGAGGAATCTGTGGATTGAAATAAATCTTACTGTAGACTCCAGTCGTTGACCTATTGAAGTGGCAAGGGCCCACCGCCCAACAAAGGTGAGCATCTTTATAGATTAGTGTTAGCAGTTGATTTCAATAGTATAAATGTTAGACTAGCTAAAGCTTTGATCTTTTCAGATGATAACAGTATAGTTCAGTTTAGGTTTCGATTGCTTAGAGATCTTCTTCTTTTCTTGAATATGCTTTGTTTCTATTTTTATGAATTTGATTTCGTTTCATAGACATAAATGTTGGCAGAAGTAGTCAGACATATTTGAAGGAGAAATAGTGAAGTTCACAACAGCACATTGTGAACCACACCATACTCAGTATATTGACTATTGAATTACCCATGCTATGTCTTGATGATTGATGTGTGATTTCCCTTTCAGAAGTGTGATTGCATAGTTAGTTTACTGGGTCAGATAAAAGAGTTGATCTTTCAAAAGAACTCTATCTCATACTTGCATGTGCCATAATGGAGTAGATAGCCTATCTATGAAAGACAACCAAAGTGTTTTTTGATTTGCTAGTTTGTTTTGCTTCCATCATGCATAATCTAGAATAGTTCTATACTCATGACATTATAATTACCTTCCTTACTGGTGTCTTGTAACTCTGTTGACTACGAATCCCAGATTAATAATTAATGAGTGCATTATATTACACATATAAGTAGCACAACACATACCTCATGGCGATGTTAGATTTCCATCTCCTATACACTGGGTTGCTTGGATGTGATGAGCCTTGGTTGACCTATAGTTGTAAAGGTAAATGAGGGGGGTTTTTGGGATACCATCTGTGGACATGTTGATCATCATCATGGTCAGTATCATGTTCTCCATTGTGGGCCACGAGACATGATCTCTTCTAGTTATCCCTAGGCATGGCGGGGGGGTAACAAAAACCATAGGAATAAGAGAACATGAGGTTGAGGTAGATCCCTATTGCATGATTGAGATGATGGAGAGTATTGTTCCATCGCTCATTAATCAAATTCCATAACTGGGCTTGTTGGTGAATCCTTCTTCCCTCTTGTCCTCATAGTATTGATGGATAGCTTCCTTGGCCGTATCCATGTCCTCAAACAAGTAGCTCATTGTGGGATTTTCACCGGCAACCAAACAAAGCATATTTACTAAATATTTGCTAAAGGCACACACCTCCTACACTCCTATCAAAAAAATTTGACTGTGTCTCACCAGTTAGGCTATGTCTTTCCCATCTAGTTTAGTGTTGTAGACTCAAGCATTCCACTTATATGAAATAAACATCCTTTTCAATTCCAACATAGAATTGTGGAGAGACTGAAGATAAATCAAGTTGGTGGTGAAATGTGTGATTGCGGGACACACCAACTCCTTGTTCCTTGTAAATTGTCTCATAAGTGTAAGAACACACACACACACACACACACACACACACACATGGTGACACTCCAAGCTGATTCAATGATTTCCTTGATCCAAGAAAATTTCCCATGTTCTCTAACATCAAATCAATGAAGTGGGCAATACAAGGAGAAAGGAGTCCAATATAAGGTTGTATACCTGTCCATAAGAAACCTGTTAGAAAAACATAATTAACAACATTGTCCATAGTGACTTGGACAACATATTGCAAACCAATCTCTATATCTCGGATGAACACATCTAACAAATCACATAATAATTGTGCATCTTTAACATATGTAGATGCATCAACAAATTTGATAAACATTGTCCCCTTGAGACAATTGACCAAGAAATTTACAATGGACCTACCCTTCCCATTTGTCCAACTATCTAAAATAATGCTGCATCCGGTGATCTCCCATGATTCCTTAAGCTTATCCAATCTCTGAGTGCAATCGGTCTTTTCCCTTTGAAGAAGAGGTCCTCTCAAGTAATTATAGTAAGTGCCCTTATACCTCAAGCCAACAATAACAATGAATTCAAACATTGAACAATAAAATGGGACTTGGGTTGTTCTTGGTAATGTTGAAAGGAATGTCACCCATAGAAAATGTTTGGCCACAAGCTTGTCGACCTCCTGCTTCTCCCTTGTTTTAATTATCAACTGAAGAGAAGGTTGTGACTTAAGCACTGAGCTCAACACCAAGAAAGGTGAGGATGTCGAGGACAATATGGAAGGTGTGGTCGGGGATTGGGTTTCACCCACCCCTAAGAAGCTTGTGGTTCCCATGCTTCTTGCTTCTCTATTTGCAAGCTCAAGCCTATATTTTTCCTTTCGACCTCTCTTTCTAGCAATATCAAAATTGATTTGCAATATGGAAGATTTCTGGGGTAGATGAAAGGAAAATATCCACTTTATGCCTTGGCATTTTTGCAAGGTGGTATTTCAAGTGGTCGATTCTGCCAAATATTTCCTTTCCACACAGTTGGTAGCTCAGCCTTTGTCGATTATGAGGCTCAATTGGTTCACCATACTCCCACACTGGGTCCAATGTCTTATCATTTTGTAGGGCATTGATTAAACCTATGGCACAAAACAAATGGTGAGTCCACACAAAAGAATGTTGCAATTAAAAAATCACAACTAGATAAGAGTTGAATCTTCCATTAAAAAATGACAAAAAGAGGTATATCTAATGGACTTTTCAAACCCTATACTAAATCTTGAAAAACAAAGAAAATGAAAACATAAAATTTTATATATACTGGGGATTATGGATATGGTAGATCGGAGTAAATCCCTACTCTACAATAGCTCGGTTAATGGCAATGAAAATGTCGTATTTTCCCTTGTTTTCCTGATAGAAAAATGTCACGCTCTCCTTAGAGCCCAATCCCCTCTCTCTCTTTTGCAAACTAAGGATCAAAAGATAAAATTTCCGGTTATAAGGTGTATTTGGCCTAGGCAGGCGGATATATTCCATTGATTCATAATATTCAAAATATCATGACATATTGTATGTGTCGCGATATTTTCTGCAGATGAAAATATGACAATAAATTGTGTTGATAATATCAATTTGGTGAAAATCACTTAATATATTGTGATTGGTGATATATGTAACATTGGTTCAGAGATGCAAAGTCATTGATGATTTTTGACAATATGAGGACCAAAGATGTATCACCTTGCTCCATTGTGAGCTTCTTCACCTCTAAGAAAAAGCCTCAAACAAGGATCTTCCAACATTGGTAATTCTAGGTTCATCAACTCCTATTTCCAACCACTAGATGGCTGTAGTCACAAGAGGCATCATGAACAAATAAAGAATAATAGGTTAGTTAGGCAACATGGACTCCAGGACACAACAAATGGATGATAGGGATCTCATCACCCATTGCTTCTTGACCGTGGATGTTAGGAAATTAGACAGTGACAACATCATAGGTTTAGGGATTCTTCCTTGATTCTCTTCGACCCCTCTCACCCATTTTGTTCTTTTTGGCCTTTTGAGTGTTTGATTGTTTCTCTTTTGGCACTCACTATGCATTGTTTTATTTCTTTTTCAATTCTCCTGAAGATTCTATTGTACTCACAAATTACAATGTGCACTCATCTTACTCATCTTTGTACTTTTCTAGTCCCATTGACCAATTATGGCCACTACTCATTCATAGTAAATTCATATCAAACCTTGCATTTATGAAAATGTAGATCTTTATATTATTCTCCATTTCAAAAGTCTAGCATTAAAGATCATACCTTTTCCTGCTTTCTCTTGGCTTGAAGAATAATATGGATATGAATTTTGTAAATTAAGAATATCTATGTTAAAACCTCGTTGTAATTTGGTCAAACACCATTAGTGAAATATCTTTAACTATTGTTTTCTCAAGTTATAGTAATCTCATTTTCAGGTCAACATTGTTAGAAAAGATAGAGGGAAAAAGGTATGGGTCTAGAAAGCATATGTAAAAGTATGGCTGGCTATCAAATATTGTAAGCATAAGAAGTTGAATGTTGATTATAATATAATCACCCTTGATAGATGTATTTGTTTAAGTTAAACTATGCTTGGGGACTACCTTCGTTCCTTTTGTTCCTAACACATTCATCTTGTCTTCTCACTAAATATTGCATTTGCTTAAGGTCCAATCATCATTGGGTTTGTTAGGGATCGACTTTCTTGTTGAATTCTCGACTTGGAGACTTGTGTTAGATGCTTGGGTGTAAAATAATATATTACTAGTTGCATGTGTTTGGGCAATGTGATGGGTAATGTGTTGGCAAAAGCCTGTTCATATATTCTCATGAGGAAATAACAACATATGAAGCTTCCATGAAAGTGGTGTGTATTTTAAAAATGACTGACATGGCAAAATTTATCCTTGCAATATATTTAGCAAATAAATTCCTAACAACATTCTGTTTCTTGTCAAGTATCAGCTATAATGATGGAGTTGCATTAGAATACATACATTCCCAGTGATAAAACTTAATGCTGACCCTATACAAGTACTAGTAGTTTGTCATCCTCTTGGCATACACTTTTGAGTGGATTTCTAGTTGTTATATATGTAATTATGGTGATGGGACTCTATGTTTTTATGGCATTGAATGAGCCTTCAACTTCGTCACATCAACCGGACCCAATGTTTTTAGCTAAATCTCAAGCAAGCATGGAGAAAACTGTATTGGAAAGAAAAACAATACCAAAGGAGGGCAAGAAAACCGATTAAAGTTTTTTGAACAGGTTCTAGTTATTTTCCTAACACTTCAAGCCAAATACTATGGCAGTATGTATTATGTTTGTAACGAGTTAATGGGCTTCTAATTGGTTTTTGGGTGTTCCTCTTTTAAGGGTCACTTCCCATCATGATATTTGGGTAATGAGATGTATAGAATGTATGGAAAGAGTTAAATGGACAGTGTCTCAATTTTTTTAAAATTCAAACAATTAGTGGTATCAATCAAACAATTTTTGTATTTAGTGTAACAATTTTTGTAAATTCAAAGAAACAATTAATTTTTTTGTAAATTCAAACAATTTTTGTATTTCTTGTCACATAAATTTATGTACCCTGTTACATATGGGTTTGTCAGTCACATTAATTAGTGGTATCAGAGTACTCTAAGTGAACTTTTTTACAAGCACGTGTATGGATATGTTACATGGTGGTATCATAGCTAATATGGTGAAGTATTTTTTAGAAAGATAATTGTCAGGATTCATTTCTCATTATATTCTTTTGTTGCATATTTTTATTCATTTCTCATTATTTTCTTTTGTTGCATATTTTTATTCGTTTCCTTTCTATTCCATACAACGTGAATTGTTGTTTGAAGAGTAGTCAATTTTTCATGTATTTGTTGTGTTTATTTTGGTCTTAGTAGAATTATGGGTCAAGCATTATAAACTATTCACAATATTATACACATAATCTAACTATTCACAAGCACCTTCGAATTTTTATATACATAATATAAAAAATAAAAAACAAAAAATTTAAAAAATAAAAATAATAATGATAAAATCTCAACAATAGCAATTCATTCCATGTAAATTCATCATTGTGCAACGTAAATACAAAAGAGTAAATAGTAAAATACTAAATAGTACTAAATTTGTAAATGATATAAACATGATTCAAATTCAAATTCAGTAATGAAATACATTGATTCATAAATCATAAATGAAACAAAAATAATAAAATATTGATACATTGATTTAAAATCATCATTCCTCATTCTAGAATCTAATTAGTACTAAGCAAAATAGTAGATACTAAAGTCTAAAATAGTAAATTGGAATTACTCAAACTCAAAAATAGTAAAGAGTAACGAGTCAAATACTAATTTCGAGGTCATTAATGTTTAGAGTCAAGACTCAAAAGTCAAAATTGAAAATTAACAATGGACAATGAACATTGAAAATAAAATGAGCATCATGGGGTCAATCTCATTGACCGGTCATCTACATCCATCTGTTGCATGAAGTCATTAGGACCATCAAAGGGAATGTCACTATTTGTCTCTGAGTCATAGTCACTCTCATGAGTAACCAATGACACACCAACCAAATCATGTTGCAACTCATCTGGTTCATCCTCCTCATCTACCTGTCCACGATCTTCTGGTTCCACATCCCATCGTGTCACAGGTCCCCTCTATTACTCTAGTGTCTTCCTATGCGCAAAACTTAGGGCACTATACGCTGCAACTAGCTTCTCTACTCTCTTAGAGACAAGTCTATTCCTCTTGATAGAGTGGATGAAGCTATATGTGGACCAATTCCTCTATGTTGCGGAGGAACTAGCAATTCGAGACAACAAATGAATAGAAATATGTTGGATATCTAGAGCATCATCCCCATGCATGGTCCACCAACAATGGGGTCATCCTGGCCTAAGTCATTGTGATCTCTCCCTGCATCAGGTTTGTTGAAGGGACCATTGAAACTTGAAAATTGCATCCACTATCTCCTAATTGTTCTCCCCTATTATGCACTGTACATCTTTGTAATGGTAGCTAGAAATCCCTTCTTGACCTCGAGATCCTCAATGAGAAGAATTCTACTAGGCCTTACCACATACCATTTTGGGTTGAATGCATACGTTCCATGTGCAAAGGTGTGTTCATTTGATCCCACCTACATTGAATAATGGGTCGAATTTGGGTTGTATAGAACTCTACGGAAGGATATTTCTCACGAATGGCTACCTTCAATTGACCCAACATGCTATCAAAAGTCTCATAGATTTCTCCAAGAGTAGGAGAATTTGTGTTAGTGTAGAAAATGACCTCATCTATAGGGCATAAGAGTGATACCAAATAACCACAATCTGTCCACAAATCATTATCCAATCTTTGAACATTGATTTTGTTTCCCTCGTTTGTTTTCGATTATGCCCACCTACTCCATTCTTGTGTCACAACCATGGATTGCAATGTCGATTGCACCTCCAACCTCTCCAATAATAGAAAATTCCTTCCTTGAGTGAGAACTATACACAGTTAAGGAGGTGTGGTGGTTGGAGATAAACATTTGCAGATTTCTTGCAGTTGTCACCAAGCTAGATACCCACTCAGTTTTTCCAATGTCTTTCAGTGCATTGTTGAGTGCATGCACACAGCAAGGGGTCCATAAAATATGCATGTATTTACTCTGAATCAACAACCTAGCTGATCTGCACACTGTTTCTACATCTATCACAACCTATACAACACTTATGGGCCCAACCTCCTCTATAGCATCTCGAGGAAGCTCAAATTGGAAAGTTGTGTCTTTGTGCTTTCTAGAACAATCAATAGCTCTAAAAAAGAAAATTCCCTCTCTGCATGTAACTATGATGTTGATGAGTGGACATTTGGCAATGTCTATCCACCCATCCATAGCAATAGAATAACCTTCCTTCACCCATGTTTTTGTCATCCACTCTTTGTGCATAGTGATATTGGACACTTGTTTGTCTAAGATCACAATCCTCAACATATGTTCACTTGGGGGCACATATGGGAGTCATGTTATTGCAATTGCCTTGACCATCTCCTTATAATGAGGAGAGTGATGTGGAGAGTGACTAACATGGAAATGAATACCATTGGAAAAAAGAAATTTGCGAATGGCATCATCTGTATCATCACGGTTCAACTTATTGTACATTCCTACAATAGTTGGTCCCATTGCACACGAACGTGAACCCTTATGTTTGGATGAAGATATCCCACTATCAATAGGATATGGTGGAGGCATAAGGCCCATGGATGATTTATTTCCTTTTGGATCTTGTAGTTTCTTCCACATTCTCATAAGCTTCACGCATGACATTTTGGCTAGAGAAGGTGCCTTTTTCATAGTTTCCATTTCTATCCTCAACAACTCAGATCTTTCCATCATGGTTAATGTTGTACATATTGTAACCCCTTTGCCACCTATTCCCAAAAGGTGCATCTTAACTAGACTATAACTCCCAATCCAAGGAAGGCCACAAATATTGCATGTCCATTTGTGCATCCCACCTCTTTTTCCTCCTGGTTTTTAGTTGGCTGAGGGGCCAACTGCTTTGGTGGCATATAGCAAAAGTGGTTTTCTTGGATTTAATGTCCCCTTTGGATAATTTTCCAATACCTTTGGTGGAGTTAGATCATTGTCTTGGGTTTCATTCAATGATGATGAGGTGTTCCCAATCCCAGTTTCAACCTGTGTCCCACTCTGAACATGACCCTCTGTTTGGGTATTGTAATCACTATCAGTGTCATTGCCATTGTCACTGTAATCACTCATGTTGTTGTTTTTTAATTTTTATGTGCAAGTTTTTAATTTATGGCAACATGTAGCAAGAGTTATTCATTAATTTGTTTTATTTTATATGGTTAACTACATACCCAAATGATTAGTTTGAAGGGTAAAAACGAAAAATGAAGATAAAAACTAGAAAAAGACCTCTCAAAAATTAAAAAACAACAAGAAAAAAATTAAAAAAACCCTACCTATCCACTACTAGAAGAAGAAATATGTTGAATGGAAATGTAGAATGCTCCAATCACTGCTCCAATGCTAACAAGGACTCCAATTGTTGCTCCAATGCTCCAATCGCTCCAATTTTTGGGTAGCTAAAGCTTATAAGACAATAAAACATTGAACAACAAGTCACTCGATGACTACGAAAGTTCGATTGGAAACTAAGGAACCTGGAAAGCTTGATTGGATCAACGTGAATGCTCTCATGTCGACAAATTACTCTCACGGTGGGCTCAAATGCTTCCTCTCATGACTGGCTTGATCATGGTGGGCTTGAATGCTTCATCTCACATTTGGATTGAATGGCTCAAATGCGAGGATTAATCCTCATGCACGATCTATGGCTCGAATGGCTCGAATGGGTGGCTTAATCTTCACTCACAGGCCATGATAACATTGATAAATTTAGAGTTAGATTATAGATATATGCCATAGGATATAAAAATGAGTTAGGTTTAACTTTTAAGTTCATAAATTGTTTTTTTTATATCTTTTTTTTTTAATTTTAATTTTTTGTTTTCCAAATTTTATTTTTATTTTAAGCCTTATTAGGCCAAAATTCAAGGGTGGAGGGGTTGGCATACAAAATCCCCCCTTTTGAAGGGGGATTCTCACACACACCCTTTTTAGGGAAACTTGCCCCCCCACCCTAGGGATTCATGTCCCCCTGCATCTCCCCACGTCTCCCCAAAAAGGGGACATGGGGAATGACTCCCCAGGTGCCTCCCTTGTCCCGAGAGCATGGGAAACATGGAGGAAGTGTCCCCGTGGAACACTAGTATTTATAGCATGATGAATCAATGTTTCAAACTAGTGGTAGCTTGCCATCCTTTTGGCATATTATTTTGAGTGGATATCTAGCAGTGATATCTGTAAATGTAGTTATTGGAGTTCACATTTTTATGATGTTGAAGGAGCCTTTAACTTCATTACATCAACGCAACATATTGTTTTTATCTGAAGCTCAAACAAGCATGGAAAATAATGCGTTTGAAAGAAATCCAATATAAGTGCATGCCAACAAAACTGATTATATTGAGCTCAATAGGTTCTACTCATTTTCCCTAAGGCCAAACATTATGGTATGTACAGTGTTTGTAATGACCATTATTTGTTGAGCATGGTGTAATCCTCACATTTGGATACATCCAACTCTTATTAGGTCACTCATGTGATAATTTATTATATTACTAGGTTATGGTTAAGGCCAACCTACTATGATATGTAGGCTCAATAATCCTTTTGGGGAGTGCATCCTAATTATGTGAACCCATAAACCCTCTTAGGAGGATGCCCTATTTGAGTTGTATATAAATACATAACTAAAACTTTATTTGTAAATCATCTTTTGATCATTAAGCTAAGGTTCTCTAATACAAGTGTTTTAAGTCTATACTAAAACTTTGACGCTCTCTCGTGGTTGGCATATTTTCTCTTTAATGTGTGTTTCTGCATCTCATGTGTAGTGCAGTGATACTTGGACATTTTTATCTCTTTACGCACTTTTGGTTTATCCCTATCACACTTCTTTAGTGCTAGTTTTGTTTTTTTAGGGAAGGTGTTTGGTTCCATTTGATCCCCTTTTTTTTTTGTGATTTCAACATGGTATCAGAGCATGTATGAACCTTTTTCTATCTACTGTTAGGGTTTCTTCTTGTCTGTTCATGTTGTTGTGATCAGATTTTGGTGTCCAAAAGAGAACTAAATCAAAGGAATATTAGGGATTTTTTTCCCATGGTTTATTGTGGGCTGGAAAAGACATTTTTAGGGCTATCGAAGCATGTTTTATGCATTAATTACATATATTTTGTCCATATATTGGTGCGCCTAATTTTATGGTTTCTAGATTTGTTCTTTCAAAAACATTTTGGAAATGTTTGGCTAGTGATATCACTTTTTTGTGACCGTTGAACTATAGTTTCTATATATGTGTTTTCAACAACTATTTGGGGAATTTTCACTAAGTGGCATCATGTTTTTGTGACTACGGAAATAGGGTTTCTAGTTTCAATAATTGTTTGGATATTTTTACCTATGGCATCACTTTTTTGTGACTGCAGAACTAGGGTTGTCGGTTTTATTTTATTTATAGGTGATTTGAAGATTTTTGGCTAAAGGCATCATCCTAAGAGATGTAGATTTAGGGTTTTCGATCATCTCCTAGGTTTCCTATGTTTTTTCACTCTTTTCAAAATTCAAAGCTATATTTTTGTTCATTTTGTAGCAATATTTCTTGAGGATTGTCTTTTGACTAAGGCTTGGGCTGCTCTAAATAGAAAATTAATATACTAAAGATTTCTTGGAAGCGTTGGTGTTATTCCCTTCCTTGGTCTATATAAGGGATTCCTAGAAGACTTTCATAGATTTCTTCATTGTTGAACCTAAGGAGCTCATAATGTCTCTTTTCTCTATTCAATAGACATACTTATATTTGGAAAGATTTGAATACAAAAGAACTCTATATGCAATGGTTGTCATATTGAGAGTTGTGTCTTTAAGTCTTGTTGACTTTTTTTCAAGGGATTGAACTTAGATAATCAAGGTCTCGTTTTGACCTCAACAGTGCCATATTGAAAGGTATGTGTCCTATTACCTTCTAGGAGGTTACCCTATATTTTTTTTCATGGAAACACCATTGTAATTCCGAGATGTTGCAAGTCTAAATCCTTGTAGGCCATGTGGATGATTATGTATATGGTATCCTAGGCCTTTGACCATCGGCCAAGCCCAATTCTTCTAGTTCCCACACTCAATTATTTTCATCCTAGGTATGATTGGAGGCTTTGAGATGGATCTACCGGGATACATGGTTTATGGGACCCATTGATTTTGTAGGGGTGATCACACTATGTCAGATTTGTTATGCCCATGGTTTTATGCACACCTATATCTTTCCAACATGGTCATGTTTTATCGAGTTTGTATGCATCTTCTTGGCCATGGTGCAACATTCATTTAAAATTCTCAACATGACAGTTCACGGATCCCAATGCATAGGGTCCCTGGACAAAAAAAGCAACAAGGGCTCAAAATGAGCATCATCATGTGTACTTGACATGCCACATTAAAATTTTGGCAAAAGGAAGGTTTATAAACAAAAATATGATGTTGAAGGGTGATGCAATCATATTTATGGGGCCATGTGGCAGTATACAGTCATTCCATGGCATGTAAAGGAAAATATGAGACCAGAGATGAAGCAAAGCTCATTTCAGACAAAACCCATGTGTTAGAATTCTTCAATCCGGAAAAGTTTACATGGATTCGAAAAAATCAAGATAAGTAAAGCATGACAATTTTAAAAAGACATATTAAAGGTTATATTCTAATGTAATAAGTGATTAAAGGGGGAAATCACATTATATTGTAAAAAGGGGCCACCCCCTTATCCAAATTTTATAATAAAAGAGAATATTTTTGCCTTTCACTTAGAGTATATGGAGAAAGCGTGAGTCGTGGAGTTGGGAACCTTAGCTAGTCATTGGCATACTCCCAAACGATTTGGTCCTTCCCTAGCTGTGAGAATTGTTGGGCAAATTATATGTAATAATTTTCGTTACATTTTAATGTCAACCCAGGGGTTCATAGACTTAGAGGTGCAAGCACAGGAAATGTAGGATCAAAGGCTAATTATCCTAATCCTGACAACTATAAGAAAAATCATGCAAAGAAAGCAAAACAAGGAAAAGTGATAAAAAGAAACCACAAGGAATGTATCATTGGGACGAGGGACAATGAGTGCTATTAAGGCTCCGAGTTGCAATCTTTTGTACATACATTCATGAAACTTTGCGAGAGTAGCTAACTAATATCCTAATCCTTCAATGATTGTTTCCTATAGTAACTATGGAAAATTAAATAAAAACAATGTGAATTCAAATTCAAGTGGAGGCTCAGGATGCAATATTTCATTTTTACAATTCAAGTGTTCATGCTATCGATGAAGAGGGTGGATTCAAGTTCAAAATAATTATTTTATGTTCGTACATAAATGAAATCTATTACTAATAATGGCAATGAAATGTCACTTAAACTGATGTCCAAAATTGGTCAACGACAGGTTACTCAAAACTTTGTTTATGATTTACAGATCTAACATTGGATTTATCAGTTTAGGAAGAAACACTTGTATGGTGTCTACGAGATTAACAACGAATCCTTATTTGTATGTGTTAAGATAGGACAAGCTTCTAAGGTGGCTCTGCTCTTCTGCATTCAAATATCTAGCCTCTATGAAAGTATGACTCAAATAGATTCTTGTCACTTATCTCAACACATGGGACTCATTAAATGTTTGAACGAAACACACTTCAATATACAATCAATTAAAAGGTTTGGAAAAAAATGACAAAACTACAGACTAATCCACTCTTTGCACATAAAACTTCAAGGACTAGAAACAATGTGAACTAGGTACATCACAATCAAATCTGTTATTTCTATACATACTGCAAATTCACAAACTAAGTGTAAAACCAAACCACTTTCTCATTTTTATAACTCTGAGAAAATATATACTTTTCAGTTGTGGGATGGAAATAGGACTATATGGAATGAAAAATCATAAACCAGATGAATTCAAGATGGAGGCATATCTTGTAATCAATTCAAACTATTAACTAATGCTGTGTGTGGAACATAGCTCTATTTTATTTCATTAATGAAACCATTCAAGATGGTGTGCTGCCGCAATTAAGTTCCTTCACCAAAGAAATACTTGACCTGAAATGTGAGCATGTGATCTAGGTGGATATTGGTGGCCACCCACCTTTTCCAACTGGCTCAAAACAGTTTTCTGGCAATTTTGGTAACTTACTATTTTTAGCAGTTTTTAACTTCCGGGGCCGTTTTGAGGCCCTAAACGACATTTTTGGGAAAATAGGGAGCAATATAGAAGTTCCTTCGATATTTCCCCCAAAACAAATATCCTCGATGATACTTTTCCAACGGGCTATCATGCGCCTAAAACGGATATCGTATGCAAAAGTTACGACCTTGGGAAGTTGATGTACTAACTTACCCAAACGGGGCCCATGTGAATTTTGGCGCTTCATCTCCTAGGGTTAGGTTTTTAGATGTCTAGGGGTTTTGGCATTCCTGTTTATTGTAAAGCGGCCTTAAGAGCCTCATTGTAATCATCTTCTTGCGAATGCAAGTAGGCGTCACATCTCTTCTCAGAGATAAGCTGCCACCATTCTAGCGAGTCTTTCACTCTGTATTTTTAAAGTCTCTATACATTTCTTTCATTAATAGAAATCATGTATCACAGTATATATGTGTTTATGGTTTCATCTCTAATACATTTCTTTTATATTATTGAATATCTATGACGTCTCTTTGCATTTCTTTATTATATCTCCGCTCTCATTTCGTGCCAAAAATAATCTGGATCGGTGGTATCAGAGTAGGATGCTCTTGATCATTTTTTCAGTGCATGTCCCCAACGAGGTTCGAGTATAGAAATTTGGGACTTGAGCTTGTCTCTCTTGAAGACAATCGCTCTCGCATGCCTAAGAAACCCTCCACGGTGGAAGAAAATAAATATGATGGAGCAAACGATCCTATAAATCTGTTGCTTGAGCAAGCTCTCACGCGATAGAGGGACGAAATGATGGAGAATTTTTACCACATCCTTCAATACCTACCAATAGCAATAGGCGCATCTTCATCAAACAACCACTTTGGAAGCACCTCTCCTTTCAAGGTACATGTTAATTTTGATATTCCCGTATTTGAAGGTCAGATAGATGCAGATGCCCTAGACAAATGGTTAAATATGCTAGACGGTTATTTCTTTGTTCACCATATTTTTCCGATAGGGAAAATATCACCTTCTCACTCCTTAAAGATATCCCCCATGTCAAACATTGGTGGGAAACTTACTGGGAGAAAAGTTCCACAGTGGAGTCTGGAATATATTGGGCCGAGCCCAATTGGGAATTTTTTGTGGATGCGGTAAAGGAACAATATTACCTTGTTGGAAACTATGAGGACCAATACATGAGATGGACCACACTGCGGAAAGAGAGGGGCCAAGTAGTTCCGGAGTTCACCAATACCTTCTATACCTTGCACACCAAACTGGGTATCAAAGACTCTGAATGACATTTGGTTCTGAAATACCATGGGGCTCTATACAGATACATCCAAACTGAAATGGATTTTTTGGACATCTCATCACTAGGTGTTGCTTATCGATATGTTATTAAAATCGATCATAAATTTAAGCACCAGAACAAATGGGAGTTCAGGTCTGCAAACCTGCAACAACCAAAGTAGGACAAAGACGACCCTAACAAACAGTCTCCTGAAAACCAGTCCAAGCCACAGGAAAAGAAGGGTCACGGGAAGACAAAGAAGGACACCAGAAAATGGTGTGATTTCTACAAAATCCCCTGGCACAACACCGATGAATGTTGCTCAAAAAATTCATTGGTAGCCGAGATCAAAGACAAGGAGCCCAACCCTGATTCAAAATCTGATTCTAAAAATACTGGTAAAAGAAAGATCATCGACGCAGACCCCACTTCTATTTTCGCGACCGTAGCAATTCAACTAGAAGAACCAATAGATCCAAAAGAGGGGGAACACCTTTTTGATTCACAGATGTGGGTGAAGGGGACCCCACTTCATTTGATTGTTGATGGTGGAAGCCAGAAGAACCTCATCTCAGCAGAGGTCGTCAAATAGTTGGGATTGTCGACAACACCACACCCGTAGCCATACAACATCGGGTGGCTTCGCCAAGGATGAGATCTTCGTTTCAGCCAACAGTGTCGATTGTCATACGACATCCAGCCCTTCAAGGATGAGATATTATGTGATGTTTCCCCACTGGATGTCTGTGATGTTCTGTTGGGCCAACCATATATGTGGAGACACCATGTTGTTTATGAGTCTCGACCCTGCAGTGTCATTGTTTCTCTAGGGGGTCATCTCTATAAAATACCAAAGGTAGTTCTAACTATTGTTCCACCTAAATAGTGCTGCAAGGTAGTATCTCATACTGCAAAATTCATCTTCTTCGCAATCTGTTCAAAAGGGGAATAGAAGGACACTGCAACCACTACAGCCTCACCCCAAGCACCTTCTATCCAATAGAAGCAGGTCGACAAGGTTGTAGCAAAGTGCAAAGATTCCTTCTGCACACCATCCTCTCGTGTAGCTCGACTTGTTGAATAGTCTTAGCCTCAACAGGTTCGTGACAAACTTCCACAAACTTGGCAGCGCAACGTCTCAAGCAAGGCAAGCAACTCACCAAGATTCAGATTCAACAAACATTTTTCCCTCTCCCCCGGGCACTCAACGCAATGGAGACCATTGATTACTAAGGAGGGAGGATTGATCCAAGTGGGTATCAGTGGCCACCCACCTTTTCCAACTAGCTCAAAATAGTTTTCTGATAATTTTGGTAATTTACTATTTTTAGCAGTTTTTAACTTATGGGGCCATTTTGAGGCCCTAAACGACGTTTTTGGGAAAATGGGGAGAAATATGAAAGTTCCATCTATATTTCCCCCAAAATTAATATCCTCGACGATACCTTTCCAACGGGCTATCATGCACTTAAAATGGAGATCGTATGCAAAAGTTACGACCCCGATAAGTTGATGTACTAACTTACCCAAACGGGGCCCACGTGACTTTTGGCACTTCATCTCCTAGGGTTAGGTTTTTGGATGTCTAGGGTTTTTGGCATTCCTGTTTATTGTAAAAATGCCTTTAGAGCCTCATTGTAATCATCTTCTTGCGAATGCGAGTAGTCATCACATCTCTTTTCAGAGATAAGTTGCCAACATTCTAGCGAGTCTTTTACTCTATATTTTTACAGTCTCTGTACATTTCTTTCATTAATAGAAATCGTGTATTACTGTATATCTGTGTTGATGGTTGAATCTATGATACATTTTTGTTATATTATTGAATATCTACGATATATATGTGCATTTATTTATTATATCTCCGCTCTCATTTCGTGCCGAAAATAATCTGGATCAGCATGTTACCATTCCACTCATGGGCAAGTGTTAGATTGGATACAAAGGTATATTAAAAAAATCAAAGACTACATTTCAAAACCAGAACTCACGATTAAATCATAGTAATTCTATTTATGAAATCAAATGAAATATGCAAACCTTATGCTAAGAAACAAAACAACGCTCACCCACACAGAGGGGCCCTTCCTAGGTGGCCAACGTTGCTAGGAAAGATCATATTAGGCTGAAGTGATGCACCCGAACTCAACAGTTCTTTATTAAAACCAAAATTATGATTACAAGCTTACAATACCCTACTCTTTGCTCCTCTATTACAAGAAGTAATTTCTCCCATATGCCAACTTATTGAATCCCCCTCCTCTTGATGATTACATATTTATACACAACAATTGAAAGGGAAGGATCAGATCCAACCCCCCAAATTCAGATCAAATGAAAAATGGTCATTGTTTTTTTTTTAAATATGGTCATAAAAATAAATTTGGGTGAATTCATGAATTTTTGGGAAGATTGACGTTGAATATCTGACCATATCTCCTGAACCATTCCAAATTTTGAAAAACCAACATAAATTTTTGAATTTATCACATCCTGGACAAAACCCATATCTTGGAGTTTTGAGATCTGTCTTCATCTGCACAAAAATTGAGGCAGAAGTTGGAAGTTTGAAAATTGTTGCCAAATAAATTTGGGCAAACCTATATTAAAAAATTGTGGGTATCTCTCTAACCATTTCAGATTTTAGAAAACCATTAGCATGATATCCAATTTAAGACCCTTCTGGAAAAAGCCCATGTTCTCGATTTTTGATATTCGACCTCATCGCCTCAGAAATCACATCTGAAGGTCACTACTGTTGTTTTGGCAATTGTTAAAAATTTGGGCTGAAGTGTTTTTCTGAGTTGGAGGTCCACACGTGCGACTTGGGCACTTTATGACAGACATGAGAGTGTGTCGACGTCACTGCGGAGAAAATTCATGTTCTCTATTTTTTCCTGGAGATGCACCAATAAGCTAAGCTACAATATTGGGTACGGGAAATGAACCAATAAGATAAGCTACAAGAAATGAACTCAGTTTTCTTTCATACTAACAACTATGGCCTATGTAGGAAATCGAAGCTTAGCGATGATCACTGCAAATATAAGAACACTTTGAATGTTTAAGATCACTTGGAGAAGACGCAAGACCTGCAAGAATTCTTAACACGAACCATCATCAACAAAACCATGATATAATCATCTTTAATCACTAAAAACATAGAAAAATGATGTATTAACCACACTGGATATATAATGGTGAATAATGACATTTAATGAAGGTTTATGGCATAAATGGACACAGATTCTAGCGAAATAATGACTTTATTGGGTGGAGAAATATGACAAAAACAGAGGCCAAGACTCCCCCAAACCCGAAGATTTGCATGTCCTCCTGCAAACAAGAACTTATAAATCTTTATTCAATGTTCATTATATACTTTGTTTAATTATCTCGCATGGGTATGTATTTGTGACATTTTTTCTGGTGTTGGTTCTTGTGGAGCAACACTCTGGAGTCTGAAGCTATTCATTCTTATGGAGCAACACTCTTTGCAATTGATTTATCATATTGTTACAACGAACATATGTCAACTTGATTTCCTTAAAATGGAGCAACAAAAACTATCATGAAAATGGAGGACAAGCAAGATATCGGTATTATAAGGGATGGTGTATAAGTGATGGATATGGTGGCAGTATGAGTATGAACTTGGGCACGTTTATGAGGGATAGTGAATAAGTGTGGAGAATGGTTGATGAAGATGGTGGCAATATCAATATGAACTTGGGCACTTTTATACTATGTTGACTTTCATCTCAAGACCAAAATTTTACTTGTGGTCGTTTTCTTGGATAGGCAGTAATGACTTCATCCTCTTGTTTAGAGACTTCAGATGATGACCTTTAGGAATGTTTTATGATGTATAAGGAGAAGACACTATGAATGCTATTTTTTGTATTTGTACTTGTATACCACTGATTTTCTCTTTATTGCTTGGTCTTGTGATCATAGTATTTATATTCATTTTGAGACCAATGTGCACTTGTGGTTTTTGCTTGAATATGCAACAATAACTTCATCCTCTTATGAAAAACATTCAGTTAATATCTTAGGAATGTTTTATGAGGTACAAGGAGAAGACATTATAGGTGATGCTTTATATTTGTATACCACAATAGTTTTTCTTTCATTCTTCCCATGGTATTATAATTAGAATACAAAGTTTATTGTAAATGGTGGATTGATGGTTGGTGATGGGTACTTTGTAGGTGGTGGTGATGTGTAGTGGAGTGTGGAGTGGTTATGCACCATGTTTTCCAAATTCTTAGTAAATTAAAGAGGTTTATACCTATTTTACCTCAAGTTACTTTTGATTTGAATCCCGGTGTGTGGTCGACTGGAATGAAGGATCTGATGCACGCTGAGTGAATGATGAAGATGAGAGTGAGAAAAATGGAGAACTGTCGAGAATATGGGATAGAATTGAAGCTGATGGGAGATGAATCTGTTGAAAGAACCGAAGTTGATAAGAGATGAATAGGCTGAACTGAACCCTGCTAAAGGAAAAAAACCTTGTTGAATATGTTGGAGATACTAAAAAGAGACTTTGAAGATATGGAAGGGATCTGAAGATCTCCCCCAAACCAAAGGGTTTTCATGTCCTCATGCAAACTATTTAAGTTTGAGTGGCAGTATTTTATTGGAACATGCAACTACAAGAAAACAAAATGCTACAATATTTTGTTGATACCGTGAAAGCTTATAGTCTTCGTCCTTTATCCCCTATTGGTACAATTCAATCTATGTGAATGGATTTGCTTGATGTTGAACATAGAAATAAATCATTGGATTACTGACCATTAATGTATGCCGTTAACCAATGCAAGACAACTCACTAGTGATGACAATGAGCATCAAGGTACCTAAGTACATCTTGACAAGCACAAATGAATGTGTCAATGTCGAGTCACCTGCAAGATCTGATGATCAAGGGACATTGATGTATTCCCATGATTGTCAACAAGGAAATTTGTCATTAAGGCATGTAGACTCCAAGGTACTTTTACATTCTCTAACCTCGATCCCAGATGATGTGTGGGAGTCGATGGGATGGGATTTGTCGGAAGGTGGGCCTTAAGGAATCCCACATCAACTAACGTAAGTACAAAACATAATGTTTTGAAGAATACAATACAAGATTTGAACCAACATAAAATTACAGATCTTATTGTGAATCTTTCCCGCTAGGATTCTTGGTTTTCAAACAAGATTCATGACTAGTTGCGCTAGTTACATGGTTTTCACAACTAGACTTATTTTTCTCTTCATTATTCTATTTATTTTATTTATTACAATGTCCTACCCTACTTGAAAAAGGAAACCCTTTTCTCAAGTGTAGGATTACTTCCAATGAAGGCATGTGCATAATAGGATTACAAACATACTCATACTCATACTTATATTTGAAAAATATGCTTTAATGTATACCAATTGCTTCGAATGATAGGATGCTAAGAATTGTTGAAGAAGAAAGTGGTGCTTCGCTTGATAGTCGTTTGAAACCAACGTTCAACAAAGTCATGATGTTCTTGGTTCACTTGTTCATTTAGACCAGTCTATACATCCTCCTCTACTATACCATGTAGATATTCTACTATTAGGTGGTTGGTCTCTTGGATTCATACAAGATATGATGATAGGTGTGTCAAGAATTCCTCCATCTCAAGTTCTAATGGCTGCTCTCCATCGAATGCGGTCCATGATTCCTTGGTTTACTCAACAATTTGATAAGGGTGATCAAATAAGGCTTCTAGATATTCTTGTGGATGTGGCTCATGGAACTTTTTTTCTTCTATAACTTCCATATAGGTAGGTGTGTTCTTGATTGCGGTCAATATTTGTTCTTCCTGAGAGGCAGAGGAACTAGCTGCTACTAGAATTTGAGAAAGCTCTTGGAGTAACATTTCCTCTTTTGTTCAAAAAACTCTTGATCATCCTTCATTTTCTAGATGGTAGTTCCTTTCTTGCATAGGGCTTAGTGTATGGGGGATGCTACAACTCCCAAAAGAAAACCATTAAAATATTGAAGAAATGAAAAGGAAACACACTTAAAGTAAATGAAAGCAAACTAATCATGTACTCAAAGTGCCACCATACTACTAGGATTCTCCTGTCACCAATTTATTAGTTCATACAAGTTAGACTTCTCTTCTTTTCATGAATCAAACTAAAAGAATACACACTTGCATAAAAACAACAACAACGAGGCTTCGGAGAAACTCACCAAAGTGAATGTGTTGGTCTAGAACCCCTTCAGATATTCTAAAGTAAGGGCACCTTTGCGTATTACCTCTTCTCCTCCCTCAAGTTGCAATTGTATCTAAATTACACACAAAACAGAGAATTTGTGATAACAACCTACCGATGCTCTAATCCTTTTAGCACCTCCTTGACAAAGATGCTAAAAATGTTGGGTAAATTATATGTGATAATTTTCGTTACATTTTAATGTCAACCTGAGGGTTCGTAAACTTAGAGGTGCAAGCACATTAAATTAATGATCAGAGGCTAACTATCCTAATGTCAACAACTATAATAAAAACCATGCAAAGAAAAAAAAGAAAGGAAAAACGATAAAAAGCAACACCAAGGAATGTATCATTGGAACAGGGGACAATGACTTCTATAAGGGCTTTGAGTTACAATCTTTTATATGAAGACGTTCATGCAACTTTGCAAGAGTAGCTAACTAATATTCTAATCTTTCAATGATTGTTTTCTATAGTGACTATGGAAAATTAAATAAAAGCAATGTGAATTCAAATTCAAGTGCAAGAGACTAATTCTCTGCCCCAATCCCCTTATGAGGCTCAGGATGCAATCTTTCATTTTTACAATTTAAGTGTTCACGTTATCAATAAAAAGGGTGGATTAAAGTTCAAAAGAAATAGTTTTTGTTCGTAAATAAATGAAATCTATTACTAAGAATGACAACAAAATGTCCCTTAAACTGATGTCCCAAATCGATCAATAATAGGTTACTCAAAACTTTGTTTATGATATACAGATCTAACATTGGTTTTATCAGTTTAGGATGAAACATTTGTATGTTGTCTATGAGACTAACAACAAATCCTTACTTGTATTTTTTAAGACAGGAAAAGCTTCTAAGGTGGCTCTGCACTTTTGCATTCAGATATCTAGCCTTTGTGAAAGTATGACTCAAACATATTCTTGTCACTTATCTCAACACATGGGACTCATTAAATGTTTGAAGGAAACACACTTCAATCTAAAATCAATTAGAAGGTTGGGAAAAGGAATGACAAAACTACAGACTGATACACTCGTTGCACATAAAACTTCAAGGACCACAAATAATGTGAACTAGGTACATCACAATCAAATATGCTATATATATATACATACTACAAATTCACAAACTAAGTTTAACACCAAACTGCTGTCTCGTTTTTATAACTTTGAGAAAATATATATTTGTCACTTGTGGGATTGAAATAGGGATGTATATACTGCAAAATCATAAACCAAATGAAGTCAAGACATAGGCATATCATGTATTCAGTTCAAACTATTAACTAATGCTATGTGTGGAACAAAGTTATATTTTATTTCATTAATGAAACCATTCAAGATGGTGTGCTGCCATGATTGTGTTCCTTCACCAAAGCAATACTTGAACTAAAATGTGATCCTGTTACCATTCCACTCATGGACAAGTGCTATATTGGATAAAGAGGTATATTAAAAAAAACAAAGTAAGACTACATTTAAAAATCAGAATTCACAATTAAATTAGAGGAATTCTACTTATGAAATCAAATGAAATATGCAAACCTTATGCTAAGAAAAGAGAGCAATGCTCACCCACACTGAGGGGCCCTTCCCAAGTGGCCAACATTGTTAGGAAAGATCAGATTAGGATGAATTGATGCATCAAAACTTAGCAGTTCTTTATTAAAACCAAAATTTTGATTACAAGCTTACACCACCCTGCTCTTGGCTCCTCTATTACAAGAAAGAATTTATCCCATATACCAACTTACCGAATCCCCCTCCTCTTGATGATTAAATCTTTAAAAACAAAAATTGAATGGGAAGGATTAGATCCAATCCCCCAAACTCATATCAAATGATATCTGGTCACTATTTGTTTTACATTTTGGTTAATTTATCACATTATGGACAAAACCCATATCTTGGACTTTTGAGCTCTGTCTTCATCTGCATGGAAATCGAGGCAGAAGTTGGCATTTTGAAAACTATTGCCAAATAAATCTGGGCAAACCCATATTAGAAAACCGTAGATATCTCTCTGACCATTTCTTATTTTGGAAAACTGCTCTCTTAGGAACCAATTTAGACCCTTCTGGAAAAAATCCATGTTCCCAATTTTTTAGATTCAAGCTCATCGCCTTGGAAAGTGTGTTTGAAAGTTGTTGTTGCTATTCTGGCAATTGTTGCAAATTTGGGCTGAGATGTTTTTCTAAGATAAAGGTCCACACGTGTGACATGGGCATGTTCTGAAACATGTGAGAGTGTGTTGATGTCGCTACGGAGAAAACCCATGTTCTCAATTTTTTCCCGGATATGCACCAATAAACTAAGCTACAATACTGGGTATGGGAATGCTGAACATGATGGTACAAGAAATGAACTCAGTTTTCTTTCATACTAACAACTGTGGCCTATGCATGAAATCAAAGCTTGGAGAGGACCACTGCAAATGTAAGAAAATTTTGAATGTTGAATATCACTTGGAGAAGACGCTTGACCTGTAGGAATTCTTAACATGAACCATCGTCAACAAAACTATGATATAATCATCCTTAATCGCTAAAAACATAGGAAAATGATGTATTAACTACACTGGATATATAATGGTGAAAAATGACTTTTAATGAAGGTTTATGGCATAGATGGACACATATTACTAGTGAAATATTGACTTTATTGGGCGAAGAAATATGGCAAAAACGAAGCCCAACAAGCATTAAATGTTGGGAATGAAATGTTGGTCATTTAAGCAAATTGATGCCCAATTAAGTGAAGCGACCCACTTCCGAAGGAAATCATTGAGCTCACCAAAGTAAATCGCCCTTAGTCAGTTAATTCGTTCTCACTCAAGTAATTCAACCCCCCAATTTAATTAATTGGCACTTAAATCAAGCAAGTCATTGCTCTTCAAGCCAACCGTTAGCACTATTTCCAAGTCAAAGGAGAGTCATGGGTCAAATATTGGACTGCTGGCACATTTCAATTAAAACTAAATGGAGCCACCATTTCTCATAATTGTGGGCACATGTTCTAAATAAGGTGAACATGGGGTCAAGGAAATAATCTATGAGCTTATTTAATTAGATTGGTGCCCCAATTTTTTAATGCAGACCTTTTCCCATTGTCGTGGGCATCATTCTGCAAGTGAATCTTCCCCCTCACATAGTCATTGGAGTTAAAGAAGTAGAATGTTGACACTTTGAGAGTCAAGTTAGCCCTCGACACAACATTCTAAGAAAATCAGTCCATCAAGATTAGTCGTTGAGCCTCACGTGAGTTGGACGTTGCCTCTTATAGTTAAATTGAATCCCTTTGTGGGAATATTTTATTGTTGAAAAATTTAATTTTATTATAATGACTTAGTCTTTGGGTTGTGGATGACAAGTCAACAAATGTTATTTTGGGAGAGTGGTAAAACTAGTTGTTACAAATAAAACTATATAAGGTTATCCCCCTCCTTTCATTTGATGTGGTTGAATTGTGAAATCATTTATGCCATTCAATAAGAAATTTTATTTTATAGTTCTATTTGTGGGTTGATTCTTCTTATCTTGTAGTAATCACGCTTCATAGAATAGACACGGATGTTTCTAGATTACTACAATATGATTGGGTTTATCCATCGAGGGGCTACATAGTCATGTGGAAGGAGAGGTCAAGACACTAGCTTCCATATCGCCCTCTGCTGGTATTGTGTGTTAGTCAAACCCAAGTGTTGGACAGACCCTTGTCAGGAATATTCCCTTCAACAATAATAAGATTTTACTTGGTGTTGTAGTCAACCCAATGGTTGGAGACCATCTCCTTCGAGGGAGCTTTCCTGGCAGAATTTAGAATCTTGTGTCACTATTCTATACTACACTAGGTGGGATAGTCACTAGACTCCAATCCCATTCCCTAGTCTAAAGTGCACAATTGACAAAGAGAGGGTTGTGATCGCAATTCAACACTTTGGAAGGTAAGAGCAAGGCCAAGGTAAACCTCACTACAACCATCTATTTATTAAAAATCAATTAATCTCCTTTCCTTTTCCTCTTTATAAAAAATAAAAAATCCAAAAATATTTTATCTAACTTGTGTTTGAAATTTTATCTCCATAGCTAGTAAATCCTTGGGGTTTTAATACTAGAAATATTTTTCTTCCAATGATATTTTACCCTCTAGTTTTTTGCACTTAAAATACATATTTCGCGAGGCTATTGTAAGGTGTTTTTGCATATCTAAGTTTGTTACAACAAATCTATCATCAGATTCAACAAGAAACCTCACTAAAAGGTTTGAACAAGAAAATGCATCTCATTGGTACCCCTTCATTGTTATTTCAGATTTGATTTATCAACTTATCATTGGTTTTTTGAAGTAAAAATAGACAATTTCCAACCATTACACACCAAAATTTATTGATAGAATATTCTTTGGGGTTTTGACCCTAGGGGGTTTTGAACCTCGATTGATGCAAGTAATTTCCAAATTGATGGAAAATCCATTTTACTTGCAGATATGAAGTTTTCGGCCACTAATATTTTTATTAATTAGTTTCCTTAGCTTCCCCACCTCTATATCTCTGAATCTAGTGTATTTATATACTTGTGGGTGGCCACCAAGGTACCGTTAGCTTGTTGGTTTTTTGTGTTTTTATCATTTTTTGGGTTTCAAAGTGTAGGACAATGATAACATTCTATTTAAAACCTTTTACCAAGGTCCAAATCAGGGTATTCATCTCCCAATTGGTAAGGGCATCTAACACTCAACTTTGTGCTTTTCCAAGAGTCATTTCCCCTGGTTTGAGTGTCATTTTAGCTTGTTGGTATGTTTTTTTCTAATTTTTTTTTTATCATTTCAGAGTAGTGAATCGATAATTAACTCCTACCTTCATCTTAGACATTCATATTAGGCATTGGTCTACTTATCTTTAGTGAATATTTTTTTTTTGTGTGTTCAGATTAGGGAAGCCTCCCATAGCTTGTAGTAGGAGTTGGATTATAGAGTGGGGATTTGTGTCGAGGTGATAGTGGAAAATTATCCTACATGGTGCCACCTTTATCACCTCGAGAGGACCTTGACGAGGTTTCTAAATCAGGCGGTAACATTTTTTGGCGTCGTTCTTGAGTAATAATGTTGTTTATCCTGGTTTCCCAACAACACAATCTTGGTGAGTTGTTTTTCCTTTGTATCTTGGTGAGATTATTATTAGTATTACTAACTTGCAGGATCTCATATGGTGATTCCACTCGAAAAAAACAGAACAAATAGGTACATTACAATAAGCCACTCTCCAAGGTAAGAGGTAAGGTATGTATTGGTGACTCCATTGTGGTATTTTTATAGATATTTTTCATCCCATATTTTCAATTTATCCTTTCTTCAAGATTTAATGAATAAAGAAAAGATGGAGCTCCCTTCATGGTTAGTAGAATGTTATGCTCAAGTTTACTTTTCAGGCATGAGGGGTTTTACCCACGATCATTTAGTTAGTTCGGAAGGCTTTTCAAAAGACTTACCCATGTTCTATGGATATTTATGTTCTACGGATATTGGAATTCAAGCGTGAAGCACATTTCTGCAACTATCGAATATTGCAAGAAAAATAACTTGCTTCATGAGGATGTCATGATGAAATTTTTCATGATGGGTTTGAAAGGGTTTGCACAGATTTGGTATGGAATCCTTGGCAAAGGCATGCTTACATCTTTTGCATAATTTTTGGAGGCATTTTGTGCAAGCTGGGATAGTGATTCAAAAAGTTGGTTTCCCTTAATTCAAGAAATAGAAAAGTTATATGTTGCACAAAACCTTTTGGAAGAAATCCCTCACCCTTTACCTGCAACAATGGAAGAGATCATTGGAGAAAGCATAACTGAATCACATCCAGAATCATTTCAGGACAAGGAATGAATACTTTACCTTGAAATTCTTAAGGAAGTCATTGATGAAGAAGACCTTATGATAAATCTTATTGTGTCATCTCAAAAGGAAAGCAATAGTGAAGAGTCTCATCTTATAGAGGATGACAAGGTTATGGTTGATATGAAAAAAGAAACCTCGAACCATATAGATACAAAAGATGAACACACCATAGGAGGGATAAACGATGAAGAAGATTCTCATCCTTCCATCAAAGATCAAGGGACAATTGAAGAACAAAGATAGGAGGAGAGCGTTGACATCAGGGTGATTCAAGAACCCACCCTCCCTCCTCCATATGAAAGGAAAAATTCAACATACTACACTCATTTTTTAGCATTGGATCTTCATGACACATCTCTCAGTGATTTGGAAGAGGAGGATTCAGTAAACAAGCCTATCCTTGATGAAGATTGTGAAGGAGATCAAAATTTTTGACACCTTTCTTCATTTTGGAGGACACACATGGGATGCAATTTGCTTTTATTTTGATGGTGATCCCATTTATGATAGAGACAATGATGGTTTTGAGATTTCTTATTTTTGGTCATATGGGCAACCAAACATCCTAAGAAATTGTGAAGGTTATTCCATGGATCACAAGTAGCCATATCAACTCACAGAGGAGGTATATTTACAGGTGCAGAAGAGAGGTTTTCATAGTCAAAATATGACTGAGATTTTCTAGCCGTGGATATCCTTGATTTGTGGCTCTTAAATGTATGAATATCCTTTCAACAACGAGAGTTTGAAGTTCACAGTGGTGGGTAGGCCTCAATATGTTTAATTCTATACCTATTTCATGAGCTTTCAACCTCATCCTCCAAAGCAACCAACCATAAGTCACATGTTGCCATGTTCTTTTAGCTTTCATTGGTTTTCTTACCATGTGTTTTTGAATGTATTTAGATGCAACCAAGAGGAGCAATTATGTTTTCACAGGTTGTAGTTGGAGTTGCCATCAATACCTCGTTTATTTGATGATTCAATAAGTAGCACTAATGAGTGGTGCAATGACAGTTGTGCCTCATGAGAAAATCGATCCATCAAGATCAATCATTGAGCCTCGTGTGAGCTGGACATTGCCTCTTCTAGTCAAATTAAATCCCTTTGTGGGAATATTTTATTGTTTTAAAAAATATTTTTATTATAATGACTTAGTCTTCAAGTTGTGGAGACAAGTCAACAAATGTTATTTTGGGAGAGTAGTTAAACTAGCCGTTACAAAGAAAACTATATAAGGCTAGCCCCCTCCTCTCATTTGTTGTGGTTGAACCATGAGATCATTTATGCCATTCAATAAGAACTTTTATTTTCCAATGCAATTTGTGCGTTGATTCTTCTATGTTTTTTCTTCTTAGCTTGTTGTAATCATGCTTCATAGAATACAGATAAGTGTTTCTGGATTACTGCAAGACGATTGGATTGATCCATCGAAGGGCTACATAGTCATGTGGAAGGAGAGGTCGATACACTAGTCTCCATATCGTCCTTTGTTGGCATTGGGTGATAGTCAAACCCAAGTGTTGGACAGATCCTTGTTGTGGATCCCTTCAGCAAGGGTAAGATTTTACTTGGTGCCATAGTCAACCCAATGGTTGCAGACCATCTCCTTTGAGGGAGCTTTCTGGAAAAATTCAGAATACTATTCTAGACTATACTAGGTGTGATAGTCATTAGACTCCAATCCCACTCCCTAGTCCAAAGTGCACAACTGGCAAAGAGAGGGTTGTGATCGCAATCCTAAGCTATGGAAGGTAAGAGCAAGGCCAAGGTAAACCTCACTACAACCATCCATTTATTTAAAAATCAATTAATCTCCTTTCCTTATCCTCTTTGTAAAAAATAAAAAATTTATTTTTCATCCAAAGATGTTTTACCCTCTAATACCATCGTTTTGACAGTGGTTGATTCTCTTATAGAATCTTATGCGAAAAGCGTGAGTGATGATCCATCACTGTCTTGATAGCTTGGTGCATGGACAAATTATTTGCTATAGATCTTGTGGCTTGATCCGTTGATAAATTTTGATGAGGCATGAGATATGAAGTTAATTGTGCTTTATCTCATGTCAATCATGACATAATCATGGGTGATTTATTTTACGTGTCTTGCTGTTGTTGTCAAAGGGATTTAAACTGCATTGAATCATATGTGGGTGATAAGGATGAACATGAAAATTCTTGAGTGTTTTGTGTGATGGTTTATATGTAAATGAATATGTAGATTTTTAATGTCAAATGCTAATTCGTCGATTTGATGAGGCAATTAAAGATACATTCAATTAATTAGCAAGCACACTTAATTAAAATCATGATCCATTTAATTACATTTAATTAAAGACTATGAAACAAGAAAAATATTAATGAAGCATATAATATTGAAATCTAAACATTTTCAGGTCTTACATCTGCTGATAACCGATACAAAGGAAAAACTGTAAATGATTTAAATAACAAGAATAATAATTTCCACAGTAGAGGTTGTACTAAATTTTAGTCAAGCATTCATCAATAAAATATGTGAAAGAAAGATGAAAAGACAGGGGAACACATAAATCAGACTTGACAAAATCCAGAATCGTCAATCTGCATTTCTATTAATTCAGAGTCTCTTTAAAATTACTTCGTCACAATGCCTTTTTAGAGAAAGAAAAAAGCCTAACACCAGTCTTCTCTCCTTGTATTTATACAAGGTCATCAATACTTGATGGTTAGCAATCTCCTACTTTTTAGGGGAAAAAATAGTTACAAAACTACAACCTTAACTATTGCATGATTAAATTTTGTTGGTCTATCAGTACAATAGTGTAAGATTTCGAATGATAATTCACTGTTTAGTTGAAGTCTCTCCCTCCTTTGATGCTATACATTCAATACATTTCTCCAGAAAATGAACAAAATTTATAGGTGGTGTCGGAAGATCCTTAGTTTCAAACAGATAAAACTTTTTTTGGACCTTTGGAAATTGGTCTTCGAAACCTTTATCGGCAAACCTGATCACTTTCAACTTTAAATTAGGTTGTACCAACCATCTATCTATCAGGTTGGCATTGATTTCCTTCAACTGTGAAATTTCCACCTGAATCTCCTTCAAGCCCTCTTTGCAGTTGAACTGTTGTTTCACAATGTTTATCTACCCCAGTGGCTTAGAGAAACCATTTATTTCAATAACTAACATTTTCTTATCCAAAGAATCAAAGATTCCCTCATACTCATCTTTGATTTCTTTAACTATCTTCTTGTTTTCGACTATGTTCATTTCCCATACCTTGAGCATGATGTCTCCTCTTATTTTTTCTGTGACAGAAAGATTTATATTTTTTGACATCTCCATATTTCCTAAACATGCAACTGCTTTTTGAAAGGTATTCCTTGCTAATTTAGCCTCATTTTCCAGTAAAATAATATTATCAAGGGATTTGCTTACCTCTTGAAAGTAATCCTGGATGATCTCTATTTTGGAGATCATTTTCTGCTGCTCGACTTCTATATTTGTATGTGCTTCTAGCGAGAGGGTTTGGAAAGACTTTAAGTCTATAACCCAGCCTTATGTTAAGTTTAAATTAGCCTGTAGATTTCTTACAAGATCCTTTTGTTGAGTAACTTGCACCTGATTTGCTTGTATCCTCTAGTTCATTTCATCCAGGCTAGTTTTGAGTGATTGAATTTCTTGCCTTTCAACAACTCTGGCCTACTCCAAGCTTTTATTCACCTCTTCTCTAATGTTTTTCTCAACATTATTTAACTGATATTGCAATTGAGCTATTATGTGGTTACTCTTCTTTATCCTTGTTCTCATGTTCTCCATAGTAAAAAGGTTTTTTGTTGCCATGGCTCCCATGGAGCCTACTACCTCTGTAGAGAAATCCTCCTCCTCCAAATTCTGGCCATCTACCAAGACACTATGCTTCTTCACCATACTCCCCTCTCTCATATACATCTCTTGCTTTAGAACAACCTTCCTCTTTTTGCTGAAAAAATAATCAGAAGGAGGGATCTCATCTCTAGATATAGGGGTGAGATCACCAAAATATATGGCTCCCATCTGTGGGAGTCCAAAGGTGCACTGTAAAGGGGTTAAGGAAGCTATGGGACTTCCTAGCTCTATAGATCTTGTTTCTCCTATGGCCCTAGGTATATTGACATCAATAGAAGGTGATGAAGGGGGAGTGGATTTACTGGACTTGGGAGGTGTCCCGGGCCTCCTCTCTGCTTCAGTCTCTGGCTTTTCTATCTGTAAGGTCTCTTCATTTTGTGAGGACCTTTCAGTCTCCTGTGGAATTTCCTTGGGGTTGACTTTATCTTGTGTTTCTTGTCCGAGGCTTGGAGGAGTATCCTCTTTTTTCTGAGGAAGGGTGATTGCTTCTCCTTGCAATAATTTGGGCAGACCACTCTGTCTATGCTTCTGGAAGGTCTAAAAACTAGCTTGCAAGTCAGACGACAGTGTTTGTACCCTCTCTAACACCTCCTCATAGGTCCTAGTCCCTTTGAACATGTCATCACAAGGGGACTTCTCATGTTCATAAGCCTTCATATTACAGTTTTCCATGTCTTTTCCCACTAACTAGTAAGGATCGTGCTTCCTGTGCTTGAGGTCTACCAATTTGAGCTCCTCCAATGTTGTTGCTTCAACTTTGGAATGTCCCAATTTGAGTAATGAAAAATTCCCAATCTGAACAGGAAAAATTGGCCAAGACTTCTTTTGAGCCATTTTTAGTTCTATCCCAATTCCACCTGTTACTATTTGATGAGCTACCTCCCTTCACACTAGTCTGTCAGGGAGGAATTTCGGGAGTGCATGTGGAGGGATTGAACACCCAAAAACTCTAATGTATGATAAATTCTCCTCTATAAACTAGTCAGCAATTGTCCTGAGGTTTCCTATGACCAACTATGAAATGTGGGGAGGCACACAATCATACAACATCTGATGTAGTGGTATCACCATGAAATGAAAAATTTCATAGAATGAGTCCTTGGCATTTTCTTCCCAAAGTTTAGAATGATATTCATGAATAGGCTCCGAGTAAGTCGGATTCCAACTCCAATTCATCAAAGGGAAAGGAGTTGAGAAGCATATAACATCCATGATGTATGCATACATATAAAAGGATATTGGTCGGCCATTTGATCTTGCAGTCTGATATTCCATGACCTCCTTCGCTATGTTATCAGATAAAATCCTATCCCAATTGAAGCTGTAACCTTCTGTTGCCTCGTGCAAAAGAGGTACCCATTCTGCATGGAAATGGGTGGGACTTTTCTTCCCAAAAAGTCTACATAAAATCATTGCCACATAGAACATATACTCATTCAATGAGGTTGTGGCATAAATACCATGGGTGTCAGCCCTGAATTTTTCTTCGTTTCTCCACTAGTCTTTTATTATGCCAGGATATGTTTGGTTCGACTCAAAACATTCTTTCCTTTGAAAATCACTCATGAAATCTTTATTATAAATATACTTGGGACTGGGAGACAATTTATACATTACTTGTACATGTTTTGGTCTGAAAGAGCCAATGATGACCCCTCGACTGTCCAGAATTCTTCTCGTGTGCACGTTTGTTCGCTCTAAGGACCAACTGATCATGTCGTTATAAGTCATGAGTCACGACCGTGTAGCTATTTTGTGAAGCTTAGACTCCGCTATATCTCGGAGTTTGTTGTCGGCGTCATGAGGGAAATTTGTAATTTCATAATCCAGAGTTTCAAAAACATGCCTCCAGGATTTTATGGAATCGATGGCATGCGGTATTGTATCAGATATAACGTCTCCATCTAGACTCGATCTTTCTAAAACTTCCTTGCTTTTCTTGGGTGCCTTCTTAGGTGCCATGATATTTGCACTGGACCAAAAACCTGTTTACAGAGAAAACATGTATAAAATTGGATAAATGTGACTTGCTACAGATGTAAAGGATAAGAATTAAGTTCGAAACAAAAGACCTTATTAACCATTAATTCATGTTATAACGAGCGTATAGACACAGGGGACGAAAAATTAATGCTTTAATGGAAAGATATTCCTGGAGATATTCTTTCGCGTCAAAAATATCTCCATTTATCCATTATTAACACTGTCATATATCGCCCGCACAGGTGTAGACGGATTGGCAAGTGCCGTGTAAATGGAAGGAAATTTGTAAAATGAAGTTTCATGTTCGATTCTCACCCGGATTTACTCATGCGCCATTCTTGCAGGCTGGGTGGTTGCACTTGGGGTTATAGTGGTAGCCAACGAGGATCGACCCTGTGTCACATGAGTACGAGAACCGCGAGTTGCTGATTCCCCCAGTATAAAAATAAAAAATAAAAATAAATAAATAAATAAAAAATAACTATCGTATATCGAAAATTTTGAAACTGGAGTTTCGAAAATCACTGCCTTCCCGAATTCCCGAAATGCGAAAGGCAGCTTAGTTATCACTAATCTTGTTTCGAAAACAATTTAACCTTAATTTTAGACTTTGTTTTAAATAAAATGCGATTTTTCATTTCATAACTTTGGGGATCCTATTGTCAAGATATATGTCATAAGAAAACCTCAGATCATGAAATTGCAATGGGATTAGTGAGGTGCTAATCATGTACTCATGCTTTGATTAATCACGGTTAATGATTAATTACTTTTTTAACTTTTCGAAAAAACAAGGATCCGGAGTTCGACGGTTGAGAGTTTGAAAACGATTTAGTAGAAAGAAAAACCTGAATCGCAAAAGATTAAGGGAAATATGATTGCGTTTAGGATTTTAGCTAATTGCGGATTAAAGAGCACTTTGTGGAAAGCGACGGAAAATCTAACCTTTACTTCTTCCCCCC